>CM021757.1:5434579-5488578 GCA_011075105.1 Heteronetta atricapilla
TCGGTATTTGCCTGCAGCTGACGACAAGGGGCCCGGCCCCTTCCCCGCCGGCGGCCGCCAGCAGCCCGCGAAGCGCCGGGCGCGGGGAGCGGGGCGCGGGGCGCGGGGCGCGGACCGGGCTCGGCTCCGTCCCGGCCGGCCGCGCCGCGTCTCGGGCAGCCGGGCCCTCGGGAGGGCGAAGCGGAGCTCGAGGGGGTCGTTAGCGAGCGGAAAACCGCAGAACAAAGCCCCCTGCGCTCTCACTGCGACGTAATAATTAACATCAAGTGAATTAATGGTAGCGAGTGAAACGCGATGGTGTCAAAGCATGCGCACGCACAAACCTCGCGGCACCCCCTTCAGACAAAACGTAACGTTTTCGGTATTTGCCTGCAGCTGACGACAATAAATCCTCTTAAATTTGCCTTCCAAGGTCAGCGAGTGCGGGAGATGCATGTATATGATTTTCTAGTTTACCTGCTAAGGAGAGAGGGGTCAGTAAATTATACTCCCGATGCAGCCTAATTGAATAGCCTCGCGGACGTCGGGCTGGAGACTGGAGGGAGCGTGAGGACACGCTCAACAACATTTATCTGTCACAGACGACAAGAGGAGACAGGTAAATGGACTGACAGAGGGGAAAGATATACCACACGTATAATAACCACCTTGTGATGAGAAGAACAAGTGTTAAAGGCAGAATAACAGAGCCACCTCCATTATCTGGAAAGCAACTTCACTCATTTTTTTAATTAGTGGAACCTGCAGCTGACAAGGGAGGGCAAGATTGAAGACTAGCAGGAAGCTCATTACACATTCTCATTGTGAAATGGGTGGCAAGAGGCAATGTGTATAAGCAAACCCGGTTGTGTTTCTCTGGAGCAGGACAACTTCCAGGGTCTGCCAAATGGGCGAAGAATGACAGGTTGATGTTTTAGAGAAAAATGGATTCCCACTGCAAATCTGTTAGTGCAGCCAAAGCAGCAACCCGGGGATTACACAGTGTTTGCTCTTGTATGGGGCTTTTATGCCTAGGTTTTGAGGTTCTTTATATGAGAAGGCTTAATGGCATTAATCCCGTTTCACAGACAAGGAAAGCGAGGCAAAGTCATTTGCTCAAAATTACTCAGCTGAGACCGAGAACCAATTGCTCTGACAACTGCTCCTGAGCCTGGACCAAGGGACGAGCAGGGAGCAGACAAGTGCGGTGGGAAGCGGGCTGACGAGCGTGGAGCAGAGGCGAGGGACTGGCGGAGAAGTGGGAGCTGGGTCTCCACAAGGGCTGACGCAACAGCCCCGGGACCGCTGTGCTAGACCACAAAGTAGCACTGTGGTAGGACAGAGATGGAAGAGAAGACGGAAAACAACGATCCACAGAACTAAGAGTGCTATGGTGCCGATGCAGCGGCACATAACTACGACAAATATACTTGTCTGTTTAGAAGAGGGGCCAGGAAAAGCCAGGTGAGTCCTCAGCAGGCGTCCCTCGCGCGACACGCCAGCGTGGCTGCGCACCGTGCCCCACGGAGCGGCCGGAGGGGCCGGGGGAGCGGTGGAAGAGAGCGGGGAAGGGAACGGCACGCGGGGCCCGGCGAGGGGAGCGGGACCTCCCCAGGTGCTGGGCCATGGCGGCAGCCTGCCCGGAGAGGAGCCGGTTTTCCACAGCAGAAGCTCTTCAGCCACAAATTTTTCCTGACATTTGGCAGCTCCTGCCAGAGCACATCAAAACACAGCAAAAACATTAACAAGTTACTCCTGGGAAAGGGGAGAGTAGGAAGGGGAATGATGAAGATTGTCATCCAGTTTAATCAATGAGCAAATCAAGGCAGAACACGTTCCATTTGTTTCTCAAACTCACCAGCAGAGTTCAAACAGAAAGCAGCCCTCTTCACCATTAACCTCATTTCAGCCATGAGAAAATGCATCTACCTGCAGTACTGCACAGCTCACCGTGATGGAGCCCATAAGCTTCCCGTCTTTCGCCGTGCCATTAGCAGTAGTGTCCAGAATCATGTTTTCAGCAATGTATTGGTGGTTAGGTGTCTTCTAGCTGCCCAACATCTCCGTGCCCTCCCCAAAAGTGCACGGTCCTGATAAAACGCTGGAGACTTGAGACCAAGTGCGACCCTGCGCAGACAGCGGCGTTGAGCCTGTTTGACAGCCGACATCGCTTTAACTACCAGGAAGAGAAAATTGCTGTTGGGAGAAGACGATGCTGTGGGACTTAGAGGTGACAGAGATGGCAGAATGCAGCCTGAAATCGAGTTTAAAAGCATTCTTAAAATCAAATATCACAGGAAAGGTCTCCCTTGCTAGCTACAGATAAGTTAAAATGGTGGCACCCCACGTTCCTGCAGCCACATCATTCTCTGTGGCCTGCCCGAGCACCCTGATGAAGGCTGTGCTGTTGAAGAAAGCTCCAGCCTTGCCACCAGATCTTAACCTCTGGTGAAGAGTCTTGTCCAGAAAATGTCTAATTCTTCTGCCTGGTTGAGAACAAGACCTGTGACCGGGCTGTTCCCCCCCACCCTTCACATCCTGCAGGACATACAACATGTGTGTTGGGACAATGCTCTCAGACACGTGGTCTGTTTTTTGGGTGGTCCTGTGTGGAGCCAGGAATTGGACTCAATGATCCTGGTGATCTGGGCTGTTCTGTGATTCTGTGATCTCAACTTTGCCGCTTCTCAGGAACCTGGACAGCTTCAGAGCAGCTCTTCTCACCAGCGCCTCGTGCTAGTTTCACACAGGTACCTGGAGAGGAGGAGGCCAGCTCAGCACGTGTACCGCTCGCTACCTTCAGAGTCCCAGCTCCTGGAGTTACAAGACTACATGAGGATCTTGGCCATCATTTAAATCGATGTTCTGGCAGCCTTGGCTGAAAGGAAGGTTGGAAAACAACACTATGCAAAGGACAGAAGGTCTGAGTGTTAAGACAACCTGCTCTCTTCCGTCCATGCTCATTTCCAGTGGCCTGCCTCAAGGTAGCAAAGAGATGCGAGAGGGCTGGTATTAAAAATGTGACTAGGGATGCAACCATTACAGCTCGCTTACCAACGGGAACAGGAAGCAGGGAATGTGAACATTTCACAGTAGAAGAGCTTGTAACTGTGGTCAGCCCTGGTGGAGTGTGGAAACTCTTCCTAACATGGGCAGACCTGGGGACCTCCCTCTGGCTTTGGACTCTGCATGTGACATGGAAAATGGGGGTCTGAGAATTAGCAAATTCACCAAATTTTATGGACAACCTGTATTTATGTAGTGCTCTGGAAGGTCATTTTAAGAATCCACAAAACACCACCAGGATATACGTAAGGCACTAGAGGAGACCAAGCATTACAACTGCCGCTCTGGGACTTTCTTGTCTGTAATTTCAGTGTAGTCAGTCATTCAATTTTAATCATAACTAATGCATTGCCTTTTACAAGAAGAGGTCATGCTATATTCTAATCCATTCTGTAATTAAGCATAAATTTTAAAGAATCAATTGAATACGGTGATGAACTCACAGTTTACCCAATGCTTTTTCTGCCAAAGGGTATCCCTGTGCAATTAACAGGCTGAGAAGGACTGGCTAAAGGATGGAGCACGCTCCCAGCCTCTGGCACACAGTCTTACTGGGAAGCAGTGGAGGGAATAAAACAGCAATGCCATGGAGATAAGCTGAAGATGGAGGAGGTTTTTTAAGGAAACGTACAAGAGCAGAGAGAAATAATTGTTTGATTTAAAAGTGAGCAGGAAAAGAGGTTTTGACCCCAAGAGGAAAATCTTGTGAGGTACTTGGAAGAGACTGTCAGAACTTGAGCATTATCTGTAGCTTCAATTTTGGGCAATTTCCAATTCTTACAGTTAACGTCTTTTCTGCTGCCTAGGAATGGGATAGACCCAGTCCTGCACACACTTGTGGGAATGGTCCTTTGCATCACCCAGTTTAAATATTGGGACCGTCCAGGCAGGCCCGTGCCTGGAGGTATCAGCAGGGTCTGGACAGCGATGTGTCCAGGTTTTGATGAAGTAGTGAAAAAAGCATAACGAGACCCTCAGCTCCAGCTCTGTTCCCTGTCCAGGGAAAAACAATTTAGCCTGAGAACTTGGAGGCAGGAGAAGATGAAATGTCTATTTCTGCAGTTTTGTTAATTTAAACCGGACTTTATTAGGGATGATTTTAAAATATAAACACTTTTACCCGGAGCCAGGATTTTAAATGTATCAAATAGTTTGGCTGCAGGAGCTTGGAACGCTGCAGAAATAGCCCACATTTGCAAAATTTGGACAGGGACACGGGGATGATTTCAGGCATCTCCACCCTGCAGGATGAGCCCTGCATCCTGGCTGCAGACTCAGCGCCAGCTCTGCCACCTGCATCCGCTGGGGGCTTCGCGACCTGGCCAACACCTCTGCCGCTGTCACCAGAGGGCAATGAAGGCCGTGCAGAAAACCCCACGCAAACACCCCCCAGAAGACCCCAAGGCAATACACGACAGCATTTTTCCCATCCCACTTACAAGCAGGGCAGCCCCCAGATCCATCTCTTTCCCCAAATCTAGGATCAGGTTTCTTCCCCATCTGACAACAGAGCAGTTCTGCTTGTGTTTGCACAGGGCAAAGCAGAGGAAAGTCTCTGTTCCCATATAAATACTTTCTTTGCAACAAACGTTCCCTTCAAGCACTCAACTGCAAGCCTTTCCCTGTGCTCGCCCCAGCCCTGAGGTTAGAATCCAGCCCAGTGTCTATTCATCAGTGTGGAGCCTGGGGAGACTTTTTTTCTCTTTCTTTCCTTTTCCTTCTTTTTCTTGCTCTTTCTCTCCGGTAAAGATGAACGCTGCATGTGCTTCAGACACTTCAGTCCTCAGTGCAGACTATGCAAATACAGTTGCTAAGGAGAAAGCATCGCTCTCCCCGTTCCCCCGTGTCCTCCACCACCTAAAATAATAATTAAAACCAAGCCAGCTCGCTCTCGCAGGGTACCAAAGCAACGTGAGGCAGTGAACTCCACGCCGCAGCCATCAGTGCTACAGCTTCGGGAGCAGGCTGGAATTATTTGGTTTTGACCGCCAGATGACCTCGAGGGCTGCCCAGCCTGATGGACAGTCGGACCATTAGTCCTTTTAACACACATTCTTTTCCTGAAACGCAGACATCACTCTGCTGGTTTGCAGGGAGCGAGCGCACCATCTAAACCAGCCATGACCCTGCCCGCTGGGTTATGGGCCTAGGGCTAGGGGAATTCATTTGAGGAAGGAACGCGACAGCTCGCCTTTCACAAAGAGCCCCCGAACCCCAAGCATTCTCCACAGCCTGAGAAAAACATTACACATCCCGGCCGCCCCTGGAACGGAGAGCACAGAGCTCCACATTCCCGTCCCTGCACCCCGCACGCCTGGAGCAACAAAAGGGAAGAGGCAAAGCCTCTTTGTGCCTCCTGCGCTGCCTTTTGCTCTAACCCAAACAAACAAGAACACCCCTCGCGGCACCGTTTGTGAGCGGCCGCGCTCTCTGCTCCGTGCTCCTTTATCAGGGAACATGAAATCCCGACGCCTGTTGTTTGCCCCCCTCTCATCTGCTGAGGCATAATTTTTGGTCTTATTATTCCAAGCAAAATGCGGCAAGAGCGAGCGAGCCCTGCTGCTAATAGACCAGAACAACCTATTAATCCCGAGCAGAATTAAGCAGCACAAAGGTTAGGGAAATGAGAGTCTTGCTGGTTTTTAACCTCGTAGTTGAGGCCTGGTCCAAAAGCCTTTGGATGACGAGAATTTTTCTGCTGACTTTAACGAGCCCCAGGCCAGGAGATGTAGGTGCAATCAAGGGTCTGTAGCTATCCGGAGGCGTTTTTGCCTCAACAGAACCGGGAGTCCGTCCAGGTCTCTGCTTTTCTCTCACCCTCGCACGGGCTCGCTGCAAGGCACCAAACGTCTCACGCGCGCAGCTGCCTCAGTTTGCCCACCTCAGAAATGAGGAGAACAATTAATCCTCCTCAGTTGGGCTTATCACAAAAGCCATCTATTAAGTGCTCCAAGACTGCCAAATCAAAGAGAATAAACCCCACAAATTGCTACAAATACACTGCTATTATATAGATCTACTCTGCCTGAACCACTGGCTTAAAAAGACTGAATTCTGTTGTCAAAATTAACAAAACCCAACAAAGTGTGCTTTGATTGTCTGGAGGAGGCAGCATGGAGTGGGACAGGGAATTTCTGTCCTTTGCCCCAAAGAGATGATTCATTCCATCTAAAAATAAAATGAGTAAATAAATACAGATGCCAAGCCCACAACATGGGGGTAAAAAAAATACAGCTTTTCATCTCCCTTTTCAGTGGCTACAGCAGACAGAGCCTTGCCTGTCCTGAGCCCATTTTAATTTCCCTCTTGGGATGACGGACAAGCTTTGCTGAGCTAAATGAGGAAACGTCTGTTTGACTTTCCAAAAGCTGGCACTGGGTGCCGGAGCCTGAATTGTGAATGCCACTTTCACCAAACACTGCTGGAAACAGCCGAGCCGGGGCAGAGCCAGCAGCTCCAGAAACCTCCTGTCTTTCTTGGTACTTGAGGCCCAATCTCAGAAGGGAAGCTGCGTTGGAACGGCGAGCACTCAGCCCATCTTCCCCGTGCTAGGAGAGAAACTGAATTGCTAAAGGCAAGCTGACTCCAATTCCCCCACGCCACTTCACCCAGTGCAGTTTGTTTTGTGCTGGAAGAGCAAGAACACAGCGAGCATTATAACTCCTCTTAACAGGAGGCAGAGAGAAACTTCAGCAACGTCTCCAGCCTGCTGTATGTCCTGGAAAACCTTGGAGGGGCCTGTAATTATTTTTTTAAAGTTGCTTCCCACAGCCCCTGACATTTTGCAGGCTGTGCTGGCTGTTTGTTTTCTCTAACACGGTGGCTGTACAGTAGAGTGTGCCTGACCCCTGCTCTCTTGCTAGAAGTGTGTCTAATGCTCCTACAAGGTAACCTTTTCACTGGAGTTTTCTTGGGTGACCCCGGAGTCCCATCTGTCCAAAGACTAACTCCTGCGGCATGTGGAAAATGCAGCTGGCCTGTCTCCAGAATGCCTCCTGCAAGACCGACCCATCTGCATCTTTTCTTCTTTATCCAACTTTGCAGAATAGCTTATTTCCCCCTTCTCCCTCTGTACAAGCTCAGAAATTAACTCCTTCTGCCCAGGCACAGGAATCAGTTTAAGCAAACAGAACCGGGCATCAGGAGCAAGTTTAGACTGACTTGAACCCACGCAAATCCTTAGCAGCACCAATGGCTTAAACTACGTTATACTCTGAATTTGCTTGGCAGTGGGTAAGAACATAACCTGGCCCTTCATTCCCTCCCTTCCCCCAGCAGGGTTTATCTGTCTCGCCCCCAGTCCCTACCCAGCCGCTGGCACAGCCCATGCTGCGATGCGGGCACTGAGGCGGTGCCGCCGCTTACGGGACAAGCGAAGAACTGAGTCGCCCGACTGCTGCCAGAACTGGTAAACTAGAGCTGCGGGAGAATTTAGGCAAATGATCGGCTGGATGGGGGCTGCACTGTGGAAGAGTACATTTCCACTTTGATGAAGACAACAGCGTGCCTTCATTCTTTGGGGAATCTCCTTAATAGCGAGCGAATTCGTGGCTGAAGGTCTCTGGGGCACGACCGGAGGGATGCTTGTGCCCAGCAGCAAGCGGATTTTCAGCAGCAGCCTGTTCGGGTTATCCGTGTTCTAACAATTAGCCAAATACTTGAAGCAGTGGTGAGCTGCACAGAAAGACTCAACCCCAAGTCGAGAGTCCGTAGGCACAAAACAGCAGTATTCAGTGACCACGCTGCAATTAAAAACTCACTGAAAATACAGGAGGAAAAGGGCAGAACGAAGCTGCCTGCCTCTGCTTGAACAGCTCTTTGCCACCCTGCCCACTGTCTTTGTTGTATGCTGTTAAAAGTTTGGGGATTTCCCTCCTGCCTCCCCATGAAACCACGGATAGCCCCATGAACAAGGATTGTCATTCACATACATTTGGCCACGCTTGTGAAATTCTTGGTTTTCTGCTTCATTTAGATGAGTAACATTTAAAAACAAACGCCGGCCCCAGTTGCCAGTACCCACAAAGCTGTCCGTGCGGCGTGGGGGGGTCGCTCCTCTGCAGGCTGAACACACCTGAGAGGACGAGAACTCAGGGGTGCAGGAAACCTCCCATTTATTTTAAGAGGATGAGGACTGCAGAACCAAACTCCAACTGCCTGGGAGTGAAGATCTAACATCCACAGGCACCTTAGAGAAATCCCAACTTTCATTAACAAATTAAAACTAAGCTTCAGTTCCCGCAGGCTAAAGCACATAATAACCTGAGAATTGACTTCAGCATATTCACACGATTAACGTTGTGCCAAGAGTTGATAATTAAAAGAATCCTGATAAAGACTCTGCCAAAATTAATTAATAAAAAGAGAAATAACATCGCAATATCAGATCTGTGGCTTTGATGCATGAACTCACACAGCCAAACAGATACCTCTTCCAGGAGCAGAAAGCAGGGCACCTCGATGTACAAACTTGAAGGGCACAATGCGTGGCTGAGTTAAAAAGCAGAGCATTTCTATCTGACTAGGCTCTGACACTGCAAATCCAAAGCAGCTGCTCTGCGTAGCCCAACCTCACCCATTCTGCCCTTCTCTAACAGCGTTTCGCCCCCTCTGCTTTCTTTATTTTTAAACTTCGAGTTTTTGCAGTCAGGAAAAAAAATGGCAGCCATTAGAAACACTAGTTAGAGACTTAGTCCAAAATCAATTTTAATTAAAAACACACCACTTTAATGTTGAACATGGTCATTTTTAGCATTGCTGTTGGCTAGACGGTGCGCGCAGCCTGGCCACCATTTATATGCAGGGCTCCTTACCCCAGGAGCAGCCGTCGTTATTAATGCAGGGGCTGGACGTAAAGCCCAGGGGGTCGGGGACCCTCTGATGGCTATCAGCCATCTATAAACGATGGTAGGGTCACATCGCCTAACAACTGGGTGTATTTAATTGTCAGGAGGGGGGATGAGAAGATGCAGGCGACACGGGTGTGGGGGGTAAATAAACTGTAAAGAACGATGTGATTTTACGAGAGCCGCTGTGACCCAGAGTCAGTTGGTCACATGCAGCCGGTGCCCATTACCAAATCAATAAGCATTAAATCAACCTCATTTTCTACTATTTAAATTAACTATAACTGTTTTAATTGCAGATTCATAGCCTGCAAACTGCTTATTACGCTTTACATTATAGCTGAGATTTGCTTGCACGTTACAGACCATTGAGAGCACTCGACAAACGCGGCCCTGCTGCAGCCCCCCCCCGCGCGGAGGAGCCCATTAAGGCCGGGCAGAGGGAAGCGAGGGGGGGGCTGGGGCACGGCGTGGGAGCCGGGTGCTGAGGGACGGGGTGGGGGCTCCCGGGGGCCCGGCCCCAGGGTGGCGGCGAAGGTGGCCACGGGGCGAGGGGAGTGCGGGGAGCCCCCAGCGCGCATTCGCTCGGCGGGGGTCAGGGGCTGCACACCCTGGAGAAGAGCCTGGGTGAAGAATGGCAGCGACCCAAAACGGAAGGGCAAGGGAGAGGCCCCAGCACAGAATCGCCCCGCGGGGGCTTCCCGCTGGGTCACGGCAGGTGCCTGCCCCATCCCGGCCCCCTCCGGGGTGCAGCCCGACCCGCTCTGGCCCTTGTGTGCAGGCCCGTGCCCAAGGAACGATGGCACCGACGCGCTCTCGCTCCTGTCGCCCCAGGCCCAGTCGCTTCTCTCCCCTCACGCCCCCAGCCCTGGTACGGGTTCAAGGCTGAACTGCTGGAGGCAGAAGCCAAGTCCCCGGGGAAGGCAGCATTAGGGCTGGGTCCTGCAGACACCCGTGTGGCACCTGGCAGGATGCAGCCCACCTGCTGGCGCAAGCAGCAGCACAGGAAAGCTTGGGGCTTCGCTGCACGAAGGTGCCTTTCTCAGGTCTTTATTGCATTTCTCCTTAATTTCCAGATTGCTCTCTAGCAAAGCACAGACACGCTTGACTTAAAAAAAAATCCCAGCCCGCGGTTAAGGCACGAGCTCTTTAAACGATCTTTGAAAGTTTTCATTTTTCCTAGGGAGCGCGTGCACTGATTTTGGCACGGGACATCGCTTTGGCATTTTGCCTCTGCTGCTCTTGCCTTCTTCCCATGCTGACTCCGAGACAAGAAATCGTCTGTAGGTAAACGGGAGTTTGTTAATTTTTTATGGATGTCAGTCTCTTGACATTAGTGCTAGATAGACTAGTCCCTGGGTCAGTGGCAATGACCCCGGCAGCACTAAAACATGCACAGAGTAAACACTCAGGGGTGGGCAGCGAGGGATTTACTCTACACAAAGTTTGCTCAGCGCTGGCGCAGCCTCACCCGGCTCGGCCACGCTCCCCGCTCCCCTGCAGCCACAGAGACCGGGTGCCTCCGGCCCCTCAGCTGGGCCGAAATCAGAGAGGGGAGTCCTAGAGAAACCTTCTGGAGCTTCAGGAGCAACGAGCTCTGATGGACTTGGTCAGAAGCCATTTTCCCAGCAGCAGAGGATGACACGTGCCTTTCTTCCTCAGCCGTCCGAAGGGAAACTTTGCCATGTGACCGCTCACCTGCTCATTTCTGTATCTCAGTTGTGCACCAAAGCAAGCAGATAATGGCTAGCAAGTTGTGATCAGCCTCAACTGAGTGCCCCGATCCCGTCCTGCGAGGTACGACCCCCCAGTGACAGAGCTGGGCTCAGGTCCCACACAAATATTTCCACAGGACGTCAGGGCACTCTTGAATCAAGCGGCCACGGGGATTTGCACAACACCACCCAGTCTCCCAGCGCCAAGGAATTGCTATTGGGAGAGGACGTGGGCAGCACAAGAAAAAAGGTGTCTGGCGATGCTACTGAAAGAGATCAAGGGGCAGAGGGGCACATCCAGCCTTCTGCAGCCCCACACCAAGGGGGCTGCACGCACGCAGCAGTCACGCAGCTCCAGCACCTGCAGCTCACCACCTGCTGAAGCCCTTCCCGGAGCCTGCCCGCCTCCCCTGCCCGCGCTAGCACAGTCCAGACCTGGGTGCTCCCAGCGCAGAGGCTGGACCAAACCACCAGCTCCCTAACAAGATTTTCTCAGCATTGCCAGATCCGTCATTTTTTGCCAGGCCAGAGCACCCAGAGAAAGATCAAGTACGTAGGATTCCAATGTGGCTGCCCGTCACGGCGAGGGCTGTTTGCAGGCTCTTGCTCCAATCTCTTGGGTCCGAACAAGAAATTTAATTCTGGGCTCCCAGATTTTCTATCTGCACAGCTGGCTCTGTAACAGGAATTCTGCATGCATGCTGGGTATGAGCCGGGACTACTTTAACATCTAATTTCAGCACAGCAAGAATTAGCTCATCCATAAATGACAGCAGGCCTGCAGCTCCTCTGTCCTCTCAAATGCCCAAAGCACAGATTAGCGATAAAAATATCTGATTTTCTAGATGCTATACTTGATAATAAGCTAGTGAATTCCCCTGGATGGATTTCTTAAACAGTCCCTTTTACTCAACAACCTGCCCTCCGAGTGAATTGTAGTTTCCAAGGCTACGCCAGTGGACAGCCCCCGATCTGTCCCCCCCAGACCATAAGGTAGGGCCCTGCTGGGACAGCTAAGAGCAAGGATTAGTGAGCTAACCAATATCACGATTCTCTCCTGTGTATTTCCATGGTCTCCATTACGGCGCAGAGCGCTGCCGGTGCTGTCTGAGCACTTTGCAGTCATTAACGTCTTCTCCCTCGCAGTCCCCCCGAGCCGAGGTGCTGTTATCCCTGTCCTACACACAGCCGCGCTGTGGCTCAACTTCCCAAGAACCTGCGCAGAAATTCAAGGGAGAGATTTGCCTGCTGGCCAGAGCAGCGATCTCCGTCACCCAGGCTAATGGACTCCCTCCCCAGCCTCTTCTTCCTCTTGTTCAGGAATGCCTGAACAAGTAAATAATTATAACCAGGCTTGGGGGCCAAGAGACACCAAAACACAGCACTGCTTCCACGGAAGATGCTCCTCTCCGGGCTCTCCAGCTGAAGAGCGTGGAGAAGGTGCTGCACAGCAGCCTGCTACAAACATTCCTCTTCTCCCACCACCCAGCTGTGCTCAAACCCCATCCTCAGGCTTCAGGCCAGGGGAAAGGCATCCACCACGCTGGGCGGCACCACGGGCTCGCTGGAAACCTGCTTGCAGAAAGGGCCAGGAGCTCGGCCCGAGCGGCCGGGCACGTCCCCAGCGCCCAGCCCCGACGTGCAGGCGCTCGGGCAAGGAGGGAGGTGCGGAGCCCGTCCTGTCCCTGGCCACAGTAACGGCGAGTAGCGCATGGGACATCAGAGGAAGCAGAGAAAAATGAGGGGACGCTCAAGGCTCTAATAGGGAGGCAAAGGTCCCCGCCCAGGTAGGAGAAAATGTGCAATAAAATTGGCTGATTTGGCTTAACAGGTAATTACAGAGTTAATAAAACCAGGCTCCTTGACACGATAGGTCCTAACGATACAGCCGGTGTCACGGGCACTAAGTGACTTTTTACTTTGCTGATCATTGATCCAGCAGACAGTAACAGCTCCGAATTGGATCGATGCAGCTGTCGCACGCTGGCAGCAAGGCTGCGCGCTAGCAAACCGCATGAAATTTCACATGAAGAAGTTTACTGCTCCTGCACTGTGACCTGTTTGGAAATGAAACATCTGGCCATTTACCTCTCCTGCTTTTAATACAAAGATTAATCCACGCTATGAACTATTTGCCAGAAAGATCCATTTTATTTTTTAAAAAGTAGCATCGAGCTTTATTGCTGGAAGGGGAGAGGCAGTTTTTCATGTTTGCGAAGTTTTATTTTAGTTAAAAAATCTGGAGTTAGTAGAAAACAAAACGCACCACAGGACTGAGGACTACAGCCAGGGATATTTGTGCTCTGTCCTACCAATTCCTCAACCAAAACTTTTTAGTCTTCCATTTGAGAACAAAACCCAACGATTTTGACAAGAGGCGACGTTTGCATGGGAAGAGCCCTTACTGCAGAGCTCCCCAGCAGCTCCTGCGCCACCGCTCGAACCTGAAGGGAGGCGCCGGCGCTGGAGGCTGGGTGCAGGCACCCCCTGCGCCCAGCGGCTGCAGGCCCTGCCCCACGGCACCTTCGGGTTCCCTCCTCTCTATCAGAGTTTCACAGAATGGTGAGAGCCGAACTCCTTTAGAACACCTTCTGCTGAATTTGGCTGACATCGGCCGGGAGGTTCAAGGTCAGAGCGAGGGCCAGGACGCAGCACCCAGGCAGCTGGGGCGTGCGCACCAACTTCGCTTCCCTCAGGAGAGCCAGATAAAAGCAAGTAGGAACATGGCAAGTTTCTGGCCTGTTAAGGGAGGCAAGGGCGCAGTTCACATTTCTCTGGGCACAAATACCTGCGGCGCAACGAACAGAAGCACACCTAGTGCCGAGGCCCTGGGGTCACCCCAGCTGAAATCACGGTGGGGACAGGAATGTCACCACCGCTTCCCCCTCGTTCCTCACCTGCTGCAGTGCAGCACACCTGTGGCTGGCAGCCCTTGCAGTTGGTGTAACTGCCAAAACGAAGAAATACAGCCGGATTAATATTTAACAGTGCCAGCAGGGCATCTTTAAGCATTACGGTCTGTTAGAGGTTGCTTTAGAGTTACTCCAGCTCCAGAAGTTTCCACAAACCCAGTCACCCATACTCTGCCTAAGTGTGTGTTTTGTGCTGCTGGAAAGAAAGCAATTCATCAGGACCTGGAATTCAGCGTGGCCTCGCATGAGCAGCTCGAACCTCGCTGATAGGAAGCACGGTCTGCTGGGGCGAGCACCAGACTGGAACTGGGGTGGCCGGGCCCGAGCCCCCCTCTGTCGTGGAGACTCCCACGACCCTGGGCACATCGCAGGACCCCTCGTGCCTCTGCGCCTCGCGTGGGCAATGCCGGTGTGAGACAGACTGGGACAAGGAGGGGGGCTCAGAAGGCCCTGGAGCCATGCGGGATGCTGGGGAAAAGAGCAGAGCAGGCAGAGCTGTCACCCGGGAAGAGGTCCCCAGCCCTGCTCAGCTCGCCCGGCGCTCTGATCCCCCACCGGTTGAACCCCGTTTTGGTCGGCGCAGTTAGAAGGCCATGAGGAGGAGGGTGGCTGCGTTTCACTGTGGAGAAACTGAATTGTTCAGCAGAGCTGCTGCAGTCTCACAAAACATCGCTGGCAAAAATGGGGAAGGAATCCCCCAGTTTAAGGAAAGAGCTGCCCTCTCTCTGAACAGGGCACTGGTGCCAGCCCATATGCCTGGCAAGCCTCGGTCACTGCTTCAACAGTGCTTCAATTGTTTTTAAAGCAGCCAGGCACACATTTTCTCTGCTGAGATTCCACTAGTCTGAGCAATTGTGGTTTTGTGTTGTTCTTGAGAAACTGTGTTTCACAAACTTACCACTGTACCCGTCCTCAAAGAAGGGATAAACACCAATTATTTGGGACCCAGATCCAGCAATTGTACCAAAGCCAAGATACCAAATACTTCAACGCAAAGCCTGTAACTTTTTCTGACTGAACGAGAAAAAAGGTGTCACTCAGCAACCTTTGCAGAATAAGGCTATGAAGCTAAGCATTCGCTTGATAAACACATCTCCCTGGACCAGCCCCATCTGTCTGGCTGCTGAATTAATTTCTGTGCCTGCCCGGGACAGGCGACTGACTCTTAGCCATTGCATCAGCTACGGCCCTTGAAGAAGACAAGCCTGTCAAATTTTTACGGCCTCATATGTAAAGAACAGATACACACGGACGCTGGAGGACAAGAGAAACTAAAAACATCCAGTTGCTTTTTTACAAGCATTCTCGCTTTAACTAAATATTTGCAATTTGTTTATACAAAGTGAGCTGCGTGACCTTTTATAGAGAGAGCTGAACAAGCATTAACTCCACAGCCCTCACCATAAGCCATTCACCTACCGATTCCTAGGATCCCTGCAAAAAATGCAGTAATTATCGTTTTATCGATGAAGGAAAGGCAATGACTACTTGTTCAAACACATTGCCAAAGATTCATCTAAGTTGTCGGGGTTTTTTTTGACTAAAAGATTTGAAAGGCACAATAAAGTGCAACACAAATACCAAAAAGCAATCAAACACATGTTATTAACTGTTAGCATTATACAAAGCACCACAGACTCCCAGGCATGGGCACAGTATCAGATGTAGTTAAACAGGGATAGTTAACCTCACTTGGAAACTGATTTTTCTGATACCAAACTGGTTTAAAACAACCAGGTCCTGCCCCCTGCCCTCCAGTAGAGTTTTGGCTTCCTGCTCCCTTAGCATACAAATGCACATCAGCATTTCAAGCTGATTTAGCGGCACCACACGAGGGGTGGCACGCCCCGCGAGGAACGGATTCAGGAACTGGATTCAAGGAGCCGGGCTCTGGGGCTGGGTGCTCGCTCAGCCAGCAGTGCCGGGCAGGTCGGGCTGCCAGCTGTGCGATGCACTCAGTCACTCACAGCCTCTTGGCTAAAACCGACTTGGACGATTTATTGCACTCCTCCTTTTGGACTGTCCCATTTGGAGCCAAAGAATGTACCTCGGTAGGTACGTGTTGCTGCTCACACGGCCCTTGCTTACTAAGAACTAAAGGACTGTCAACATGCTGCATGACAGAAAATGCAATATCAGATATCGCACACAAGGATGGGTAATCTCTAGAGTCCTTCAACTGTCTTATAAAAACTCCAATATATAAATAATATCAGTATGGAGGTGGAAGTCCCCGCAGAGCAGGGTCCTATCACGCAGCGTGTTTTATGTACACATTGAACAAGCTGTCTATATTCAGAGGAGATTATATTTTAAACAGACGATAATGAACCTCATTTTGCAGGTGGGGACAGAGGCATAAAGATAATTTGCACATGCAGAATTCGTTGCTACGCCAGACGCTGCGCTCAGATCCTCTTATTAGGTCCTGTCCACCGCCACAGCCACGGAAGCATCCTCTCCCTCCGTCACTCACGTTCCAAGTTCCTCTAGCACATAACCCGTGCTGTTACACAGCTCAGCTGCTGTTCTGGGGCAGATTCGGTGCTTGGTGGTACTGCTGCAACCCTGCTCACTTCAGTCTGGCTGCGGTGGAAAACCGAGCTAAATTTGGCCCTCAGGCACCTCCAAAAATAATTGGAGGTGAGAAAAACACAATAGCAACACACAGCTTTTAAAAGTATACATAAAATATTTAAAAAAATAGATAAATTATATATGTGTATACAATGCCCAGAGATGCCTCGATTTATATGATACACTTTCCTGAGAGCAGCACAGCTCCAGGCAACAGAAATGAGAAGTCAAGCTGAACAGCAATACTGTATCCCAGAGATTGTGACATCTTATAACAGGGAACAGAGGTGCCCCTGGGGCACTACGTAAAAATTATTACTGAGCAGCAAAACAACAATGTAAGTTAATTTCATTGAAATTAACAGTAGTTTCCTCCCCTTGAGCACATGGAGAGGTATAATCAGACCGAAAAGGGGGAGGCATGTGTAAAGAGTCAAGTGGTTTGAGTGGCTGAATCGCACAAATGCTTTGGAGAGACTTAAAACCAAATAAAACCACTTCAGGATTTTGGACAGATTTTTTTTTAAATGAAACTGTTTAAGTGATGGTTCTCTTGCCTTTGGAAGCTTTAAAAAAGAAATCCTGCCTCTTATTTAGCTACATTTTCCTTCACTGAGCCCAAATGTGACAGTAGGGCTGCCTGCTGCTGCTGGAGCTGCTGTTTTCCATTCAGTAAGGCGATGGCAGCGTACCTGTGGTATTCCAACAGACCGGGGATCTGCCACGCATCTGATCCGCCAGTGAGCCCTCTCCTGAAAAGCTTTGGTCCAGAAATGGGTTTTGCATACTGTAACTCCTGCTGTGAATTATTTGAACTGGATTACAAGTATTACATTAGTACATACTTCTCAGGTGACTTAGAAAAACAGATCTGTTTTATGTTGGCACAACTTGTTTACTCCCTCTGGAAGCATTCTGGGACCAGCGCCTCCCCAGGAATCGCTCGCGTCTTTAAGGCACGTGCATCGGCAGGACAGCACAGGAGCAGGTAGGCCTGCCTTTAATAGATGGAGGCTCTGACTCTTTAAAAACACAATCCCATTCAAAAAGTACTTACACACATGGTTAAGCCCTGCTGACTTAATTTGTTAAGTAAAGGCTGTTTTAAGCATCTGCTTAAATGTTTTGCTGCAGTTGAGGCCACAGAAGTTGCAGGTTGGCATTGCTCAGACGAGCTCAGGAGGACGGGCCGTGCCTGCACTCTGTGCTGGGCG
This sequence comes from Heteronetta atricapilla, assembly GCA_011075105.1. Lineage (NCBI taxonomy): Eukaryota > Metazoa > Chordata > Aves > Anseriformes > Anatidae > Heteronetta > Heteronetta atricapilla. The sequence continues at coordinate 5,451,889 of CM021757.1, forward strand.
AGCAACAGCTTACTAAACACAACAAGCGATTTAAAGAAAAGGAAAAAAAGAAAGAAAAAAACCCAACAGCTATACAGTCTTAGTAAGTAGGGGAAAGTTCCTGAGGATGAAACGCTTTAACCCGCCCTGCCAATACAGAGCACTTTCCTCTGGAAGCTTCGAGAGCAACTAAATCTCCAGGCAGATATCTCAGAGCGAAGACAGCGGTGGGACGAGGTCTCACCTTTTCCCCCTGAACTAAAAGCCTTACTTCTGCGGGGAGATTTTGCGGTGCCCAGCCCCTCCCCAAAGCCCTCCAAGAGCCGCAGCCTGCAGGAGCTGCAGCACGCAGAAGCCGAATGCCCGCGGGGAGCGCGACTCGCGAGCCCCGCGGCAGCTCCCGCGCTGCAGCCCCCACCTCCCCTTCCACGCTCCGCTCTCGGGTAGGGGCAGGCCAGGGCTCAGGACAAGGGCAGGGGTCATTTTGCTTATTTCTCATCTCTGGCTCTACGTCCCCATGCTGACACGGGGCCAGCTGCTCCGTGCCTCGGTTTACTCCTGTCCAAGGATGCCGAGGAGCCGAGAATCACAACCCTGCCGCCCTCCCCGACCGTCAGTCTAAAACTCGCTTTACTACAAAGCGTTCTTCTTTAAACCTAAGAGGCAAAACGTCCTCTAGCGATAATGAAACAAAAGGGAGAATACTCAAAAATTCAAAATGAAGACCAAAAGCCTTTCGTCTTGTCCTCCTGCTGAAGTTCAGTAATATATGAGGCAAACAGGGTAACATATCACAGGCACCCAGGACATTTGTAATGCCAGGGTCAAAGTGCCACGCACAGAATTGTGCCTTCTCCCTCCAGGCACAAGTCTCCCAGGCAGATTTTCAGCTGGTGTAAATTGCCCAAACCCCATAATGAAGTTATGACAATTTACAACAGCTGAGGATCTGTTCATCTAATGAAGAGAAATACTAGGAGGAGGGAATGAATTAGTTTTAAGTAAGAGCTCATTGCAGAGCACACACAAACATCTTTAAGAGATCCCTGAGAACCATTCCCTTATCTAAAGAAACCAGAAGAGAAAGAACAACGACATCCCCTCCTCAGCAGTGGGATTTTTCTTCTCCCTTCAGCTGAAGGATGGAATTCAATAAAAGCTTCTCAGACACACAGGAAAAAAATGATCTACAAGTAAGCGAAGATGTAAATAGTATTAAAAAGGGGCTTCACTTTTCTTCTCGGCCGTGGGTTGTTTTTTTCCTGTTTCCCTCAAACAGGAAAGCCAGCCACGCTGGCCCATATTTCACCCCTGACAGTCCCTTCCATCACTGGAACAATAGCCCTGCGCGGCTGACCAGGGTCACAAGCGCACGGGCGCTTTCCCAACGCTGCGGTATCGGCAGAAAACATTAGTCTCTATCTCCGATTTTCTTCCTGTAATTCTCTCGGCAGAGCCCTCTCAGGCCCTGGCTATTTCACAGAATATCTACAAAATCCAGGCAAAAAGTGACTTTGCTGAGTGCTGAACAAAGAGCCCAGATGTAAAACATTTGTCTGGATACAGTCTTGGCAGCACGAGCTCGCTGTATTACACAGTCAGGATCCTGTATTGATCCATAGATAAACTATCAGGAAAGGGGTTCTTTCCTTGCAATCCACCCTCATCGGAGTGGATATAAAAATAAAATACCCTGTCTCCGTGTATGGAGCACATATGTCCTTTCCACATGGGAGACCCCATTTCCTGCCACAAGTGTCCCAAGGCCAGCTGTAATAAATACAAGCGGCTCAGCTGGGCAAAGAATTGCAGAGTTACAGACTCGGATGAACTCCGTCAGACCAGAGGAACTCGGCAACTGCACTGAAATGAATTATTCCTGTAGCAGACTATGCACGGGGTGTGAAATAGTTTGCGCAATATATTTCAGCCACCCAAGATTGGAAAGAGCACGAGGTTTGACCTGGTGTTTTCAGACACCAGATCAGAATCTTTCGGGGCACAGATAAAAGCTAAAAAGAGAGTGCAGGAGGTAAAGGACGAAGGAAAATTAAACGACCCCTTCGCGATCTCTGCCTGCAGAGCACTGCACATCTAGAATCGCAGAGAAAACAAACAACAACATAAACAAAGCGGTGCTAAAATATGCTAAAATAAAAGCCATGCCATACAAAACCCAACTTGGCTAGCTTAAATTCACTGTTACTAATATTAACAAGAACCTTCGCATTTTAAGTCTTGATTTCTTAATGTTCATTTTTTTAAGCCAATTAAGTTTTTGAATGTGCATTTTTCGTATTTTGTGAAGAAAGCAAGGAAAGAAAAAAGACCAAAGCTCTTCAGCTGAAAGGGCTTTTAAAACATCTGTCATCGTAAACGTGTAAAACAAAAACAGGCAGCAGTGAATTCCCTGTCTTTATTCACTGTGCCACCTGGCAAAGGCAAAATTCATGCTCTGCAAGTTTCTCTAGGAAGCATTTGTAGCAGAGATTTTTTTAATTAAAAAATTTGTTTCAGTTTTTAAAAAAGGGAACGAGAGACTAAGTCGATGACGCCTGAAAAATGCATCTACTCAGCAGACTTGGAGCATTTTTCTGAGAAGAGGAGTGCAGATTGCAGCGGCGAGATGAGTGAAAGGGATGCAGAGCGAACACCTGAAAGATCCACTGACAGCACTTGTGCCGGAGGTGCTCGATGGCTGTTTACACCAAGTGCCATCTGGCTGTATAGATATAATAACAATTATTCCATCGAGGTATGCGGCTCTCTAAATCATATTAATATACAATGATTCCCCTAGTCTTATAGGACTCGCTGTTTCTGTGTGCTCCCATTTAACCTGGGTAATGCGCTAAAACAAGCCTGCCTCATCATTAAGAATTGATTTTTTATTTATGTGAATGTCGCTTGCAATCCCATGATATCCCTTTGTAATTCAGGAGAACAGGGGCTGCATCCCGGTGTTAATCTCGTTTTATGGCGTATCTTTAAAAATTTGCAACATCTTGCTGCATTTGGATATTTATGTTGTGATTTGTGTCCTCACACAAGGCTGCTGTTTTGCTTCGGAGATCTATTTCACACGGCACCAGCACAAAGTATCTAATATACTTCATTAGCTATATTACATCAGATAAGGGTTTTATTTCTTTAAATTATTTAACCTTGGTAGAGCCCACTGGGACCACATAAATTACAGCCCCACTAATGAAAATCATTCGTTAGGCTATTCAAAAAGCCAACAGGAAAAGAATTAAATATATTTTAAAATCAACTGTTTAATATACTTGAAATCTTGGACATTTGATAATTCAGCACAATCAACTGTTTTCTCACATCACTGCTGATTAGAGCTCGATACTGAAACATCTGAGCCAGCTATATACCGTTTTTGCAGAATACACGTTTTTTCCTCTCGTTTCTGAGTCCTTTGCAAAGCTCCTCTGCTGCCTTCCGAAGGAGGGCAGACTATTAAACACCTTTTTATCATCATCAGTAGAGGCAGAATTTAGTTCCTAATTACAGAAATAAATGTCAAACACTTGTGTGTCTTTTCTGAAAGCTGGAACACGTGATCCAGCCACGGAGAGCGGGGGCGCCGCGCTCGGCCCCACGGCAGGGCCCTACCTGCGGCTGCTGGAGAGGCGCCGGTGCCGGACCGGGGCTGGGTCTGCACCGGGCAGGGGGTCGGGGGGGCGAAGCAGAATTACGTGCACGTGCTCCGGTTGTTATCTGAGCGTTAAGTAATAAAAATGGCACATTTAATTTAGACTCTCCCCGACTAAGTATCTCATGGGGGACATCTTTAATAACACCTTCCACCATCCATATCACTATTACGGTAAACGTTGCTGCATTAGTTTAAGTTACTCATTTGTTGACCATTCTTTATGAAGCAGAATTGTGAAACCTTCCGTTTGGGCTGGTGGGCTTTGTCAGGCTCCAGGCACGCAGAGCATCGCAGTGCTTTTGGACGATATGTGAGAAGATGATGATATTTTCTGCATGTTTTCACGAAAAAAAAAGGCCACAGAAACACCAGCTCCCTTTTTTCGTCTTTGCTTTTTCAAAGCATTTGAGAAGAGAGTTGAACACCACACAGGCGCACCCCACACCAAAGCAACCCCACCAGGGAGCTGGGAGCACAAGGGCTCGGGCACAGGATAGGTCCCGAGCGGTGCTGTGGCACCTTCCCTGGGCTCCTGTGCAGGTTTGTCCCCATCCTGAGAAGGAACTGGCAGAGGAAAGGGAACACGAGCTGCAACCATCCTCCTCCTCCTCCCTGCCAGCAACCAAACCAAGCAAGCTGCAGAAAGACACAGCAAAAATAAAAATCATCAACAGGGACCATGTGGGTATGACAGAAGCCCTAGCTGCGGTGCCCTGGAAGTGGAGCCACCTCCCCAGGAGGTGGGCAGTGCCCAGGGATCTAGCGGAGCCTCCTGGGGGGTGTCAGGGTGGCTCTGGGCTGCCCCGCAGCGCCCGGACAGCCCCGGCCACCGTTGGCCGCCTCCAGCCCTCGTGAGCAGCCTGGGCAGCCCGGGAGCAAGGCAAGGACCCTGCTGCATTTCGGAGGCGTCAGCAGTCAGATAAACGCTCTTCAGAAGTGGTCAGAGTCTGGTCTGCTCTCCTGAGCTTTGCTCGAACCCGGAGCAACTTTATCAGAATAAAACGAGAGCCAGGAGAGACTTCAGCCCTCTCGCTCCGGGGCGAAACGAGAGGCGGCTGCACCCCCGTCTCTGAGCGGGCACCGGCTCTTCCTCGCACCGAATGTAGGATCACGCGCCACTGTGACCCCTATAAAACCCCAGGTTTAAAGTGGTGATTTAAGAATGGCAGTTCAATTTCCCAGCTCCTACAGATTTAAAATCCAAACCTTGTAGAAGCCAAATGTATTTTCCCTGCTTTAATTACTGCAGCTTAGTTTGTTTCAAAGGGCTTTTATTTTATTTTTTGTTAAACCTGTAAAATATGCCCAGCGCAGAGTTAGCTTTAACGTTCAGCTGATAAACCATGAGAAACATGGGGTTTGCAATGAAACTGCTGACAGCAACAGTAAAGACAGAGCACTGCCATTGGGTGTTGCTGCAATTTGCCTTCTATGGCTGTCTTTGAAACAAAAAAGCTCCACACGCAGCATGCAAAGAAGTTACAAGTGTGCCTGTGTTGGGGGCTGAGGGAGGGGGAACAGCACATGTAAGACAAGAAGGGCGGGTGGTCGTGGCAGTGGGAGTGGGGGAAACTGCAGATCAATCATTTATAATTAACAAAAATCCGATTGGTGCTTTAAATAGAGATCAATGTGTTGCAGGCTGAGTGGATTGCGAGGATGTATTCACCTTCTCGTAACTCTCCTAGCAAGCTGTCACACCTACAGAATCACCATTTGTTTTGTTAACAAAGCTTCAGGGGGCGCCAGGCTCTCATTGAAATTTCATTAATCTAATGGAGTAAAGTCCTATAGAAAAAAATCAAATTCTCGTTGGGCGAGATGGTACCTGGGAAAGATAACCTCTGTTTGAACTCCCCGACTCTGATCGCTCTGCTATTAGTCTGAGGAAATAGACAGCAACTAGGATGATTACAGCCACCGGCCTCAGCGCTCCCCCCTTCTCTCACCACCCCCGGCCCTAACCAGCAATTCCCAGCGCCAGCACCCGGCTGCAGCGGCGGGGAGGGGGCCGGGGCGGCCGGCGGGGCGGGGGGCTCGGGGCGCAGGGCAGCAGCCACGGCCGGGTGCCCTCGGCGCTGGGTGCAGGGGGGGCAGCGCAGGCCAAGCGCGGGCAGGCTCTCGGCGGGTGCCGGCGTATCCAAACCTTCCCGCAGTGCCATCGCTCCTGGCTCTAATTAAAAAGCAAGGAAACCAAACAACCAACGGTCGGTTCTCTTCCCTGTGCACGTCTACTCCTCAGCTTCTCATTCTTCAGACCCCAAAAGACTTCGCTAGATGTTTCCAAGGGAAAGCACTCCTGCTGCTGCTGGACACAAGACCTTTAGAGACAGGACAAGCAGCTCTTGCTAATTTCTTGAAGATGTTGTATTTGGAATATTCCAGGAATCCCAACAACTGGAGTAATACAATCGCAGGAGAATCTCAACTTTCAGTTCACACTCCTCCCAAATTCCTCGTCCCCTTGTTTGTGGGAAAGGACAGGAAACTTGAATCCAAGAGAGGAAAGAGCATTAACAATAAATAATCTCACGGGTTTCTGAATGCTTGGGATAGCAGTTGGAGCAAGATTTTCAGAAGAACTCACCACATAAAGGTGCTACTGAGCACAGACATAATTAAATTCTGCTAAGCAAATGGCAATTATTTTACAAATTCTTTTAAATTTATTGGTGAAGTGAAACAGTCATTCCTCCTTTCTCAAATCACTCATCCAGGTGGCTTATAAAGTCCAGCTGCAATTTTTATTCTGGAGGACTTGTATATTCCAGCACAACACTGTACTTGCCATCTGTGGCATGTGGTTCTGAGTCTTTGGCCAACTGTCAACATGAAAATAATAAAATAAAAATCATGCCATTATTTCAAATTAAAGTACTCTGGCAATAAATAGAACTTTAAATGGATCGGACATGGAAATCAAAACCTGAAAAATCTCATCTGACTGAGCATAAATTTAACCACATCAGATAAAGCGTTTGTGCCACTTCAGCCACATCACTAGATATAGCTATTAAAAAAAAAAAAAGAGTATTTGCTTTCTGTTTACAATCTCAATATACGGTGCACTCTAGTGCCCTCATCTGAAACTGTCGCAGGTCTTTACGGTAAGCTGAGGGAGCCTCCACTTTTCCGGGAAGGGCACGGAAAAGCTGAGGCTCCCGCTCTGCTGGGAGGAGCGCCGTGCCCACTCCATGTCCCCCTCTGCCCTCAGGAGCCGGAGGGGCACGCACAGGGCACGGGGCAGGTGCCACTTCCCTGTGACACCAGTCCCGCCCCGGCTCCCCCTTCTGACAGGGGCTGTTGACCCCGGCGTTGCCTTCTGGCATTTTCCCTCCCAGCCTGCACACGGTCTCTGCAGCGCGCGCCGTCCCCGGTACTGAGGTGCTGCTCCCCAGCACGACTCGTCTGCGGGTCCGGTGGCTGCCCGGGCTCTGCGTGCAGCTGGTGGAGGACGGGTGATCCTTGGATCCTTGTCCTGACCAAAACGTCTCCGGCACCATGGAAGGAGCAGAGCCCCCCAGCCACACTGCAGCTGGCGTTCGTACGGCTGCGCTGAGCCGAGCTGCATCTCGCCGTGGGACTTCGCACTTCACCTTCAACGGCCCCCTGCCCTCCTGCTCTTACCAGGTGAGAGCAAACCAGCGCAGACCAGGTTTCCCAGCCCACGATGCAACGTGTGAGAAAAATGGCACCCGTGGGGGCGGTGCAGGAGGGCAGCAGGCTGGCCGTGCCGGCCAGCACAGGGTGGGTGATGGCAGCGGGAAAGGACGCAGCCGCCCCCGGAGGGGACAGCCAGGAGAGTGACCCGGCAGATCCCGAGGCTGCAGCCAGAGATGCTGCCCGCTGAGGACGCAGCGTAGCAGGGCTGGGCACTGACCCTAAGGAGTCTGACAGGGAGGCAGGCAGGGATTCGAGGAGAGGGCAACACAGAAAGCCCACGGGGTGGTTAGGGTTTGGGCAATGCACAGGTTGCCCTCTCCCTGATGTCCTCACCAGGCACAGCTCTACTTATGGACTGATATTTTTCCCATGTGTGCCTTGCGTGCCAAACCCCGCTCCTTTCACAGGAGCCTGTTTGTTTGTTCCTTGCTCTCACGCACACACGGGTGCTTCCTACGTGGGTCCACCTGTGGAATCAACTTCCCATCCTCCGTCTCTCGTCACTGTTTATTCACTTACGATGCTTTAAGATACGCACTGGACTTGACTTTACCTTTCTGAGCCAAAAGGGATAAAGGACAAGCAGTGGTGGGAGAGAAGGAAGTGCACTACAAAGTTAAGATACTTCCAGAAACAAGAAACCTTTGTTTAATGTACAGCACCTTTCTGGGCATCTGTCTCCTACCAGAGAGAGAGCAAGACTGCGAGTGAGAGAGATGTGCGCGCACACACCCAACTGCAAACACACACACACACACACACACAGATGAGCCTTCAGGGAATTGTATGAACTTTTGAACCAGAGATGCAGAGACAGAGCCTAGCCTGTTCCCACTTTAATAAACAATTTTTTTTCTTCAATTAATTAAGGTTTGGAAAGAAAAAAAATTGCAGGAGAGAAGTAATTTAGCATGCAGTGCGTACTTTACAGATGGATCCTACCTTTGGATGCTTATTAAATCTATGCATGATTGCGCTAGAGAAAATTAATCGCATTGTTTTTCACTATTCAGAGGGGTTTGCAAACAGCAAAGAAAATGATGCAGAGCTCTGGTTCCCCCACCCCCTCCCTGCTCCCCGCATTCACACAGTAACAATAAGGACAGAAACCCAATTCACATCGCTCCCGCACCCGCGCAGTGCCAGAACGAGCGCGTTTTACTCGCAGGATGTCAGACCTTCCCTCTGAGTGAAAGTCAGACCTGCCACCCGGCCCCACCAGCACATGAACGTTGATTTCCAAAACTCAAAAAACCCACTACCCAAATTCTTCGCCCTAGGGCCTCTGAACTACTCAGTTAGAGTGAGGGGTTTATTCAGACCCTGCTGGGAGGAACGAGCTGATTGACTGCTGGGGGCATGCGCTGCAGCAAAAATACTGTATTTCAGCTTGCTGAACAACCCCCGAACCTCCAGTCCTTTGGTGATGGAATATCTTACTGAAAATCTGCAAGGTATTGAAGGAAATGCGCAGGGAGCCACCAGAGATCTGCAACTTCTCAGCCTCAGCCAAAGATGGGCACGTTCTGGAGATGGTGCCGGCCTCTGTCCTCTTCCTCCCACTGTAGCTTCAGCCAGGGTGCTCCAAAACATCCCTTGCGCTCAGCTCGCAAGGACCACGCTTCTCTAGAGGAGTCAAAGAGAATCCCAGGGTTCTCCTTCAGGCACCCTGAGTTTCCTTCTAGACCCGACGGGACTGGGTTTTTACCTCCAACAGCTCCCCGCGGGCAACGAACCCACCACGTTTTATGTGTTTGAACCTGGATCTCAATAGGACAAGGAGGTGATAGTTCCCATCTTTCTCTCTTCCATCCACCTAAAATATGCAGGAGTCCACAGCTTTGAATCCCAAGGACTGGGAATTGGCAAGTTTTAAAACCAATTCCACATTTTAATGGAATCTGAAGGGAAAGAAGGAGGGTAAGGAGCTGGCCAAAAGAGAACTAGTAACGTCAGGAATTTGATAGAGAAAACGATGCTGAGCTCGATGTTCTGAGCAAACATTCTTCCTTCCATGAGATAAACCCATGAGAAAGCAGGACTTGGGAGGGTGCTCAGCTGTAACCCACAAAACCCACTTTGATGCATACAGATATTAATGTGCAAATACTGACCAGTGCTCTGCGTAATCCCAACCAAAGAAAACAGGCCTGTATCCACATTTCAGCTGGGCTAAAATTGAGTAAAATTATGGAAACTAATCAGGTAAAAATTGGACATTAGGAGCAACCATACGAAGAAGGGCTCCTCAACCAATGCGACAAAGGAGCCTAATAAAATAAGGACACAGGGCAAGACTTCTCTCCCAATTTTAGCGTTCCTAGCCACCATCTGTAATTTCATGCTCTAATTTATAAAAGCAGAAACCGTTAGCCATAAGCTACTCGCCTCTCACTTACTCAGATGACAGCTACAGAGAAAAGGGATGGAAGCAAAAATTCACAGTGCATGTTTTCAGCAAGTGCTGGATGTCAGAAAACGAAGTGTGCAAGAGATTACGCACAGGACTGTGCACTAATTAGGTCTATCTGGTCCACACAGGAAAAATACACATGAAATAAAGGGCAGGTGGCATGGCCCACTGGCCTGGGCATGCAATGCGTTAGGGACTACAGTGCATTAAGGATTTAATTTAACATTAACTCAGTTTCTCTGATTCAATTCCTAGTCCTCCACTCACTCTGCAGAATAGAAATAATTGCTACCTAGTCTACCAGCAACACCACAAGAGTGAGCAGCCATGGCTGCTGTGCTTAGCGCTGGCTCCTGCACTGTCACAGCCAAAATAACCATCTGTCTTGGGCACAGACAACAGTTTCACAAAAATCAGTGTATGCAAAGAACTACGTGCGATTCCTGACTTGCACCAGCTGTCAAGTGGAGAGGTCAACGACACCAGTGCCAAGCCAGGAGGCAACACCTGCACTGTCCAGGTGAGAAGCCTGCCCCAGCACCACTACGTTGCCACAAATCTTGATAAAAGTTCGGAAGTCTGAGGTTTTGTGCCACGTGTCTGCTTGTATCTAGAGCCATGAGGTGCCAAGCTTCAGAAAAACCTCATGCTCCAGCATTGCCCAAACAGCTGATAAGGACCAGCCCCCCAGTCAGAATAAGGTTAAGATGTAGAAAAACAGCCTCTAAATAACAAAAAAGACAACCAGAAGTAAGCCAGGCAGAGATTCTACCTTCTGCACATGAGAGAAAGAGCGCAAAATGCCCTGATGCTTCTCAGAAGAGCATCATACGGGACCTTGCCTGCTCCCAAGAGCTCTGTTCCTTTGCTAAGAGCACATTTCAGACATGCATCCAACTCAGGTGAAAGCGGAAAAGGCTTTTCTTGGTATGAAGCATCTACAAGGGGACTTTTTGCTGCCAGGGGTTCAGTTCGTTATACTCGAAGCTTCTCACATAGCCTACTGCCGCAGGGATGCAGACGCTGACGCTACCAGCCCCGTGTGGCACCAGACATCAGCAGAGGACCGGCAATCTCCTCCTGTGCTCCTTGCATAAAAAAGGTCTCAGTCACACAGATTGCAGATAATTTGCAAAAGTTGTTTTACATTATGCTTACAGCCCTATATCTATTAACTCATAATAATAGGGTTATAACAATTTTTAAAAATAAGACAATGAAGTCATACGGATAAAACAGGCCATAAACAGGGATCTATAGCCTGCTTATTGCTTTGTAATGATGAAATACGACTTACTCTCAGTTAGCTAGCAGAATTATTTTTTTAAGATGCATTTATTAAATAAATTATCTGTAAATTCTGTTGTCTGGAAGACACCACACATCACTGGAACTTGGCAATTTGGCCCAGGTAGGGAAGAGAAGCAAGCAAAGTGCCGGCACTTTCCACCCAAGCTTCCCAGGGTACTTCAGACACTCTAAAGCTTTAGAACTTGGCACACCATGTCCGCAGATGAACAAACCTGATGCAGAGGGAAGGTGCAAAGAGGTCGTCTCGCAGGTGAAGCAGAATCACGTACAAGCTGAAAACACACACTCCACTCCTTACTCCCCATTCTGGTACCCGCAGAACCTCTTGGTCCTATTTCCTCCCCCCAGGAGCTGTGCAGGCACAGGGGCCCCGTTCCTGGGCTCTCCCTGGGATGGCAGCACTGCGGAGGATTGGGCCACGTCTTCAAGGGCATCACTGCAGCCACAAAACACAGCTCTTGTGAGTTCAGCTCTCTTGAGGCAACTCTGCGGCTGGGATGAGGATCAACATTACCCCCAAGGCCTTTGACCTAGTAGATAATACCACTCCTATTTGTATTTTCCTTGTTTAGAGCAAGTATTTCCACAGCTGTTCTGAGGTCTCCGGAACTCACAGTCAGGCCCTTTAGACACCTCAACTCAGGAAAGCAATTAAGCATATGCTTACATGCGGTACTGATGACAACTCATTTTCTGTTCTGCAGCTTAGAGAGAGAGATTCTGCATCATTATTTTTTAAAATAACTTCCAACAGCAAACACCGGCATTTCTCAAGCTCAAAAAAGTTGAATCAAGACTTCTTCTGGGACACAAGACGACAGGGGCTCCACCAGAATGATAAAGGGAAAAAGATTAACTCCAGTCAACTGGCCTTCCCAACCCGGCCCTGCCTGCACAAGACTTTTTACAGTTTGGAGACTGATGCTGCTGGGGCAGACGCCCTTCACCCAGCCCTGGCCTCACGGTGCTGGGCACCGCTCATAGCCACAGAAAGCCTTTGCCCTTCCTCCGGAGCACAAGGAAGAGTCGTGGCACAGAACTGAATTACCCACATGGCCACCGGGGAGTACGAGGCACAGCACAGAGCAGCAATCGAACGTGCGGTCTCCCAGCCTCCGCACCCGTGGCACCTCAGCAATTAACCCCGAGCAGCTGGCCCCTGCCTGTGCGCCCTGGCACATGCTTTCCTGCACGTACCCTACAGCGTTATGTGCACACATAACGCAATAAATACTTCTACAATAACGTACCGCATAAGGTACAAGTGCACAACTCCAACTGGAGCAGAAATTACTCCGGTGTGCAGAAGCTGTGTGCGCACAAACACACCACGCGGCAGTTGCCTGGATTGCCAGTTGCCCCTTTCAGCGGGAAAGCACTCTGCAGCTCTCTGGAAGTTCTGGGAAATGAAGAAATAAATTCAGCGTTTGATAGTCATAAAACTCAAAATGCACTGCATGAGCTGGATGGCAACAGGGAAGAGGCAGCAGTACAGTTCTGGGAGTTTCACTGCACGTTTTGAGCCTAGGATGTCAGCTGGGAAGTAGAATCCTGTTTGCAAACGCCCACTGTTGTTTAAGCTCTGAGAAGGGTCGTAGTAAAGCTTGCTGCCAGATAGCTTTAAAGGAATTTAACACAGGCCAGGTAAACAGCAATAACCATCACCACGGCATAAACAGATGCATAACAAACAAGTACCTCGCGTTTATTGCCTGGGACCCTCAAAGCTTTAAAAAACAGTAGGTATGCTTTCCTGCTATGTGACCCACGGGGAAACTGAGGCACGAGGGGGAGCAGAGGAGCGACCTGGCAGAGGCAGAACAGGGTCCCACCCGTGCCACAGTGCCAGCTGCCATCCGCCTTCTCGTGCCCTTGCACCAGCTGCTGACGCGCCGAGGAGTCTCGGCAGCGGGGGGAGCGGGGAGAACAAAACTTTGTGCATCTTTGGGAGACGGGGCTCGGGATGAACTGCCCGAGCTGCTGCCGAATACAACCAATTTGTCTGAGGTTTTAAGGGCTGGGGGAAGGGGAGGATGGAGGAGGCCTGGACTATCTTTCGGGGTTGCCATGGCTGCAAGGTCATCCTTCCAGACTTGGCTCTACCAGCAGAGTTCAGACGGGTCAGCGTGTGACCGGCTCAAACCCCGAGGTTAAAAGTTCAAGCAGTGACGGAAAAACCAATATGTCCACGCAGAGTATGCCATACAATTTATTTCAATTTACATCAAGCCATGCATATAAAATTTAGATAAATTCTATTCAGATCTGATGTTGCCTGACACACAATGTATGCAAACAGATGTCTTTGGGGCTTTCACTCAGCTTTAGGGAGGAGACGGGGTGCTAAGTTAATATATATTAATAACAAATATAAATGGGGGGGCTTTTTATCGTGTTACAGAAAAGCTGGACAGAGATCTTAGGTTTAAAAGCACCCGATTCCCTTCTCTCGGTTTTGATTTTTTTCCTCCGTTTGTAATTTCCCAAGCTCTCCCGATCCACACGGTGTCATATTAAGAAAGATAATGAGTATTTACAACTGCAGCCCCGGTTGTCACTGCAGTTATAGCCTCTATTTATATCCCGTGCCGCTTTCTCTGGATTCCCAGTGACTGATGGTTTTGATTTATATTTGAACGCGGTCGCCCCTCTCTCTCGCCTCTCCTTGAGTTCCCACCTTCGGAGCGGAGCGAGGCGGCTGCGGCTCGGCACCACGGCCACGAGGTGGCTCCTGGACCCCTTCTGCAGTCGCCGCCAGCGCAGGGGGCTGCGGGGAGCCCAGAGCGGCACCGGCTGCACCGCGACCCGAAGGGGCCAGAGCTGCAACCAGCCACAGCGCGACCCCCCCTCGGGCAGCAGCGAGCGCTCCCTAAAGCTGCCCGCAAAGCTCCCCCAGAACTAACTGCCCTTAGCTGCTTTTGTTTGTTTAAGGAGTAATATTGGGGGGGGAGGATGGACCAGAATAAAAAAATACATAGTGGGGCATGTGAAATGCCAGGGAAACAATGTTCTCCGTGACTTCATGGCAGCACAGTCCACCTGTCTTCGCCCAGGGCCAGCTCACCTGTGTGGGGCTCCAGGGGAAGGCTGGCAAGCAGCAGGAGGGGAGCGAGGCAGAGGACTCAAGAGACACCCGTTTATCCCCGGGGAGCCGCCCGAGGCCCCCTGGACACACGGATTTCAGAAGCTGGTGTTGATCCAGTCCCCTGCACGGCCGGGTCCCACCATGCCTCTTCTGCAGGGGCTGGAGCTTTGCCCTATTGGGGACTTGCAGGATTAGGCTGAAATAATAAAATTTGAGTGTTCTGGAAATACACTGCAACCTTTTAGAGAAAGTTAGCCAGATTGTTTCTATAACTCATTTAATGTGAAACAGTCACACTTCAAGGGGTGCTCGAGTAGTCGACAGTACTAAGAAGCTGCTGCACTTTGGACGAATGAATTCTGCAGTTATTTTCCAAAGGACACTCGGCTGTACTAAGCACGTACACACTCCTGTGTCCAGAAGCATCTTCCAGCTTCCCAAGATTTTCTATTTTACAATAAAATAAAATAGACTTATATCAAGTTCCTTTATTCTAGCAGATAACCAGAAAACTGTTAAGCTCATTTTGGTAAGGCAGCAATTAATAAAATCAACTTGCTTGAAAGCTTTTTTTTTAGTTTAATTCAATCTCTTTTTAACCTACTTTCAGTGGTTAAAAAAAAAAAAAAAAAAAAAACACTTTCAGGTGACCAATAATTTTCTAATAGTCACCTTTTACCTCCCTCAGCTTTTCTTCCTCCAGAAAATAATGAAAAAAATCATTTACAAATTCTTTAGTTAGCCCCATAAATTTGAACAAACGTACAGTCAGTTTTCTGTTAAAGCTAGACGACCAGAATTTCATACATCAGAATATAAATCCAATTCTCTTTACCTGCCAGAATTTCCTCGGAGAGCAATTTCAAGGTCACAAAGAACGGGCCAAATCCTGAAGTCTTTATTCAGTTTTATTTAGTAATTATTCTGACTTCACTGAGAATTTTGCCCGTGACCTGCAGTCCATACAAGTAATGCCTAAGTAATGGTTTAATAAAGACCTTGGCGCATTAAGGTAAGAATATTAGGTCAAATGGCAATCATCCGTCCAAGAGCACAAGTGTATGTTTGTGTTACAAATATATGTATGAAACCTTCCACATGTTCAGAGCGGTTGCTTATTCCAGGACAGAAAATTAATGATCTACCCACTTTTCAATGACTAAAAACGAGGGAATAAAACCATTTCAGAAGCCCTCAATTTCTCGATATGTACAAAGTGCCTTATTTTCATCATCCCTGTCAGTTATGACAAGTGCCGACTGGACAAATACCAGCTTGAATTCTGGCCATTCATTTCTATCCGTGATGATTTGAGCAGGGGCTCAACTGCCTAAAATATATACGAGTTCTGGTTTTTCTACAGTAGGAACGATAAACTATAAAAACAAGACAGGAAAATTTCAAGATGCTTCGCAATGGTTACAGCTACGGCATTTCAGGCTCCAGTTCTGCAAAATGGACATTTCCACCTTTAGAGAGGGGGAGGAAAAAAAAAAAAAAAAAAGGCAGCATTCGACCTCTCAGCCCACCTCTCCCAAATGTGCCGCTCACTTGCTGGAAGCCAAGTTGCGAGAAATAAGATTTACTGCAGCAAGAAGGTTTTACTGTATTTGTAGTGACTGTTTCTTTTCTATCAGTTCCAGACTCCAGCTCACAGCATCCCTTGAAGAACAGATGTCCCAGAGAAGTGCAACCATTCATCCTAACAACAGTTTGGGGGGTCAGTCCCATAGGAGCCAGCAGCCGAGAGGGCTCTACAACTGGCATGAGAAATCTACTTTTCTGATGAGCCGGAGAATAATATAAAAATGGAGCATTGCTGTGAGCAAAAGACGCTAATTTGCTACACTACTGTATGTGGCTGGGGAGAGGCGGCAGGGGGGAAAGGGAGGTGGGAGGAAGAGCGGGGATGGAGGAATAAAATTCCACAGTTACAGAATCAGTGTTCAGAACCTGCTCCCAGTTCTTCATCAGCATGAAAAATTACAACTGTAACCAGATTTTTCTCTGTCACCGGCGTAAATGTGCGATTACAGCTGTTCATATTTTCACTCTAATGAAGGGTTGCACATTTAAATGGTAAGATTTATTATATATTGTATACTGCCTATGTACATGCAAAACTGTTAACCGATGCCTAAAATGCTGCTTGTTTATTCTGGCATCAATTATCATTTTTCTCAATTTTTAAATAATAAAAAAGCTCATTTCAGCACAGACGGGTTTCTGTGTCTCCTGAAGAAGTAAACAAAACCACAAAATACAAAGGTGGGGGGTCGCAGAGGAAAATGCAAGGATGCAGGATGAAATGAGGGAGAGAAGCCCCAGCAGAGAGCAAGACCCGTCCTCATCCCGGCGGGAGCAAGGCGCCGCTCGCCTGAGCTCGCCTCGTTTTTGCAGAGAGCCGGTACGAGGCCGGGTTCATAAACAGGTGAAATGATGGAGCTTATTGCAACGAACATCAGCACTGAAACTAAATAACTGTGTTGCCATCTCAGTCCCGCTGAAAGACGGATGGTAAACTTGACCTGCCGCTGGTACTATCCGAGTGCCATTTTTTATCGCCCTTGGCCGCCCCCCCCGGCTGGGCGCGCTGCGTAAATGCCTGTGCGTGGTCAGGTCAGGCCCGGGCCCGGGTGAAACTCCGTTCACATTTGCATACAGGCGGGCGCTCACAATGAGGGCCCATCTGTTCCCGTCACCGAGTACAAATCGAGTGTCACCCAACTCGCTGCAAACGACAGCCGCACGGCCATTAGATGGAGGAACACTTAGCTCAGGTTACGGATATGGAACTGCTGATTTGGGTTTAAATACCTGATAACTGAAGACTTTTTATTGCATGCGAACAAAGAGTGAACCTTGAACTGATCGCGAGAGCACCCTGCTCCCCCGCGCTCCCACCCTTCACCCTCTGTCAGCCACACAAAGCTGCTGCGCATTTTTCTGGGCAAGGAACGAAACCAGATTAAAATGTCGCAGAATAGAACTGGTTATACAGAGTGCACGTGGGAGATAGGCCGGGGGCAACAGGAAAAGGGAGAAAAAGCTCGGTGGTGTAAACAGAAGGGGAACTCTGAACTTTGCATGCCCTTCGCGGTCATTAATATTGCTACGGCGCTGTTCCTTGAACTTCTGGTGAGCTCTGCCAGTGTGGACACCCTTCAGCTCGAGCTGGGCAGCGGCGGTGCTGTACCCGCTGCCACGCGGGTCGCTCGCCCGTCAGCCGGCTGCGGGCACCGCGCAGGGAGGGCCAGGGCCCGCACCGCCCTGTCACCACTCCGTCCCCAGGCCCGCGCCACACGAGAGGCCCCCGTTTGACTTCCAGGCTTCCTGAGGGAGTTGCTTTGGTTCTTTCCTCTTCCAAGTAGGTCAGCACCAAAACCCTGGGGGTTACTTCCCTGATGAGGCAAAGCGACGCGACTTTGTGCTCGGTACAAGGCTCCCGCCCCAGGATGAAGCCATCGGGGAGAACAGCAGCGAGGCTGAACGGCCGCACGAGCAGAAGCGCGCTCCCACAGGGGCCTCGCAGCCCAGCCCTCCCGTCACCACCTCCGCGGGCCAGAATCGCGGCGCTGCACGGCGGCAGCCCCAGCTGTGGCCAAGGCCGCGTGGGAGCCTGGCACCAGCCCCCCAGGGCCGATCACCGCTGTCCCACAGAGCAGGTTTGGTGGCACACTAAAACCCGTAGCCACGGTCACAGAGCAATACTGCGAGGAACAGGCCAGAGGTCCTGGTGGCCCCGTCGTAATGATGAGCCCATGTCTCCACACTTACACGTGCAATTAAAAACAGCCCCTTGCAGGACAGCCCTGGCCGTTTTCCCTTGCGCCCTTTTCTCCCAGGTCCAGGCAACCCGCCGTGACCCCGTCACACTACAACAGCCACTGGCACCGACTGGGCCCCATGTTTTCCAGGAAGAAAACAGACCTTTTGAAGTATGAAGAGGAACATTTTTGTTCCACCAGAAGCCTTTACGGGAAGCTGAAATCCTGCTGAATGCCCCCACCACGAGCAGCTTTCCCCACGGTTCATGGCCTGCCGTGGCAGCTGCCTCTCTGAAAAGTTCCTGTAAACAAAGTGGGTATTTGCATATCACAGACAAGCCCCTTCTCAGGATGTCACCCATTTGCATGCAAGGTGGCTGCATGTGGCAGTGTGCTCCAAAGGGAGGAATAAACCAACCAGGGAAAGAAAAAAAAACCAAAACACTACACAAGGTTTACCCTTCTGTTGGCTCCTAAAGAAAGAAAGCCCCATTAAAGAGCTGTCACTGTTTTAATTCCAGTTTTCCTACAGGGATATGATCCCATTCCCTTCCCCAAAAGATAAAGCAACTCGTCTGATAGAAATATTGGCTGCTTGGTGTGCGTGGGTGTTTTTTTCTTTTTTTTTTTTCTTAGGAGTGAACAGGAACTGAACCTTGAACTTCATTTACCCTTTGAACTCGTTACCTTTAAACAAAATTCCCCATGCTTTCCCTCTTCAAACAAATTTCATCACAATTACAGTCCCTTCCACTTCGCTTAAAGATATATAATCATTGACTTGACCTAATTACCTGGTGCAGGCCTTTCTCTACAAGGTGAAAGCCATATTGGTGTGAACAGAAGCTGACCCCTGTATTCTCGATACCCCAATTTTATTCTAATTATTGTATAGGAGGTTTTCCATCTTCCTCTGTCCTCCTGTTCCCTCCCCCCGGTTGCTATTTTGTTGCTGGCGCGTTCAAGTGATGCCCTTTGGGTCGTGAGCTGCCTGGAGACAGGCTGCGAAATACATCTCACGTGAAAAGCACGGGGCTTTTCCAGCTCCCTGCCTCACCAGGCGGCTCGGCTCTACACGGGAAGGGCAAGCACCCCGCGACGGAAGCGCGCGGAGCAGCTCCACTCACCCACACCAGCACAGCCCAGGGCAGCCTCAAACCCCCCACTCAGAGGAGGCCTCGTACTGCAGCCCCCCTGGGGGCTCTGGGCCCCTCACTCGGGGATTAAAGGCTCTACAAGGGCAGGGAACCCAGGGCAGAGTCTGGTGCCGCTTGCTGCAGCCCCACAGCCAGGAGCCCAAGAGCTGGGTGCTGCCAGCCCCAAGCAAGGAGCACCTCGCCCGGCAGGCACCCAGCTGCCAAGAACGGCCGTTTCCAGCTAAATGATAGATCCTCACCCTCATCCGGTGGATGTGCCCGAGTCAAATCACCTCACACTCCTCTAACATCTTCCCCCTCGTCCTTTACCTTGCCCGCTTGCCTACCAAACCGTGAGCTCTTCAAAGCTGTGAACTGGTGCAAAAGAGCTTTGATGCTGCGGTAGCACCACAAAGTGTCACTCTGATAGTTAAGTTATCCTCTGGAAGACTAGGATGAGTCCGTCATACCTTCTTGTATAAGGCTGAGGTTTACTGTTCCCCACCTTCTCTGAAGACACTTTCTTCTTTTTTTTTTCCTTAAAAAATAAAATTAAGCTGCAACGAGAGGGTGGAATTTCCTATACCTGTCATTAGCCTACTAATTTCTCATAGCATTTGGAGACAGAGAAAGGCTTACATTATCTCTGCAATTCAAGATATTTTCTCTTATTCTTTAAAACCAACGAGAAAAATCAGCTCCAACATTAGTAAAGAGTTGCAGCAATTGACAAGCAGGGTCACTGAGAAATGGCACCTCCCTAACCCTCGCATTTGTCTTGGGTAATTGAAAAATAATTAGCAATTGCAAGAGGATTCAATATCTAAGAGTAAACAAAGGGAAAAGGGTTACTCGAACTCATGGTCCCATGGCCTGGGGCAGAGCATTTTCTCATCCACAAGGTGAGCATCCCCCCCGTGAAATATTAACCACGGACTGGACAGGAAGCAACGGGGAGGGCAGGTGCGTAAGGTCAACCGGAGCTGCTCTTTGCATTCAAATCCCTTCCTGCTCTCTCCAGTCTTATCAGCATCATAACAAAAGAAGAAGCAGAGACAGAAAGAGCCAACGCCGAGTTGCACAGATAGGTGGTGCGCAAACCTCGGTTCTGTGTCAAAGAGGTAGTGCATCCATTTGTTATGGTCTCTTGGCGAGAAAGGCCATGCTCAGATGCCCTGGAGCTCCACTGTAATAAATAGACACTGAAGATTAAAGGAGCAAATCCTACCACCTGCCCCAAGCCTGAACCCACAGATTTAGCATACTGGGGTACCCAAGAGGGATGGAGGCTTTGTAGACAACAGAGCTATAGCCGTTTTATGGCAGTATCTGCAACCTCGGGGCTTGTGCGTGTGCCCCTCGCGCAGGCAGCTCAGCTCCCCCGCTGATCGGTGAGCTCAGGGGGTGGACGGGAAGCCCGGGGGGGCAGCACACTGCTCGTCTGTCCCAGCACTACTCCAGCCACCACGGGATCAAACGGAGGAACCAAAACCCAAAGTCACCACGCTCCACACTATTGTCCTTCTTCTCCCAGAGTTCTTTGATCTGCAGCAAGTTTGCATATCAAAGAAAAGAAGCAAAGGAGAATATTCAAATCCGAATACTGTCTGGCTTTGTTTTCCCTTGGTAGGGCTGGTTAGTTTTCCATTGCAAAAGTTTGTGTGTTTTTCAAGTGTCTTCCTTTGCTTTTCTCTTGTTCTTTTCTTTTACTATTATTACTGAGTGGCTTTGGAAGACCTTAAATACAAATGGAAGCGTTTCTGATCCACTTATTCGAATTGCATTTGAAAAGAAAAGTTTGTTGTTCTGTTTCAGTGCAACTTCTCCTAGATCAGTGGGGGTACAAAATTTTTCATTGATTCAAAACACGATGTATTTTTCCCCCCAAAATAATTGATGTAGCTGGTCGAGCAGAGCTAGCAGATCCAGGACAGCACTCAAAGCAGACACACATTTCTACTTACAGATTAAAAAAAAGCAACTTTAAATCAACCTTGACAGAGAGCAAACTGGAAACTCATCTTAAGAGGAGTGTCACCACCCTGATGTTTGCTAGATGACAAATGTAGCTAGGTGTTGGCAGCACAGAATTCTCACCCACTCAGGAGATGCCATCACAACTTGAGGAGCAGAAGTCATGCACGGCTCCTACACAGACTACTCAGGTAACCATGGGCTTCCTAGACACAGGTGCAAGCACTGAAGGGGACCGACGGATGTACTCCATTTACATGAAGTCTTAGAGGAATTACGATGATAACGTTCCCAAACATTACAAGCAATTCCTTATAATCATAGCAGAGATCTAAGAAATATGGAGAGGGCAATAATCAAAGGTAGCACCAAAGTTTAAAAACACAATACCGACGTGAAATTGAAAAATGCTCTGGCAAATCTAATGTCAGGCTCATAAAATAACAGAACAGATGAAAAAACAAAAAGGGAGTAAATTACTTTATGAGCACCTAGGAAATAATTGCTTTCTTAGCAACAAGCAACCTTTGGGTTTGTAAAGAGCAAATGACCTTAGGCACATATGGTCAGCCTTTCTGATCAAGCAACAAAATTAGCAGATGAAGGGTAATGTGGAAGATGCAATATATCTAGAGACTTTACTGAGCGTTTGATGTGGTGCCACAGCAAATCTCACTGAAAAAATTAATTTACCTCAGCTTGGATAGAAGCAATCGTCACAGACTGAAAATTGGCCCAAGGGCCACAGACAAAAGCTGGTGATAAATGGCTTTCTGTCATGTGGGGGAGAAGCGTCTGCGTTGGGGTACTGCAGGGTATTAGTCCCCATTTTATCTAAGGCAAGTAAACAGTCCATTAATTCAATGAGCAGGAAGACACTAAATTAGGTGGTAATGCAAATACCAAGTGAAAGCAGAGGAAATAATAGTAGGGGACACAGAGAGGTTAGGAATATGGAGAGAATAATGAAATGAGATTCAACCCACTAAAGAATAAACTAGGGTAACAAAAAAAGTAATTCGGAGCACATTCAGCACCAGGGAATGCTATGAGGCAAACAGGAATAAATAGAAATTCGCAATGTAATTGACGATCTCAAAAATAAGTTGGGCAGGGCCACTTAAAAAGTAGCAGCATTTTGTGGGTCACTGAGACCCAAGCTGCTCTATCAGAAGCCCTGGTCTGTTCAGGTGAATGCTGCCTCATCCTCTAGTCCACGGCTCCCTGGAATAATTAGTTTTTTTTCAAGCACCACGATAAGTAAATCACTTCTCTAAGCGTTTTACCACTGAGGATGCCAGCCTCAGCTCCCGTCCATGCACCCATCCCAGAGAAGGCCAGAAAACTGGTCTGAATCAAAGTCAGCAAGTCAATACACCAGAGATAAATTACACGCCTCAAAACTTACAAGACAGCTAAATGCACACCTTTATAACATCCACTAAGTGACATGTGCAGCACGAATCTTTAAGGGTATAAATACCTATAGAGAACATCTTGAATAAAGTTTAAGGAAGCAGAAATCAGGGCAGATTTGTAAGCTTCACTGAACCAAAGGTGTCTCCTGCAGATGCCCACAGGCCACAGCCTTTGGGGTACAGCAGAGTTCTGTCTTTTAGGCAACTAAAAGTGGGTAAAATAAAGAGACAAATTATGGGGGGTGGACAGCACCACCCTCTATATTCAAAGATTGACATCAACCACCTGACTGTTCCAAATCTTCAAGGAAGGTTCATCCCTACCATGCATGTCTTCTTCACACACCCCATGCATCAGGTGTTTATCAGGAGAGGCAGAGTGCTTCCAGGATCTGGAAGGAGTTCAGAGAGTACTGGGAGCTTCCCTCCACTAAATTTTGTCCTCCCTTGGTTTTTGTGGCTTCTTTGCCCATCTGCTAGCCCCTTCTAGGCATCTCTTTTAGCAGGCCCTTGCTGCCCTCAGTGTAAGACCGTCTCAGCACTGAATGCCTTTGCCCCAGGTACTATCCATTTAAAGTTAAAATAAACTTCTGATTCCTTCCCCCAAATTCCATTATCTTTGTAATGCTTTGATCCTCTGCAGAGTATTACCAGGCCATTCACATTTACAGCAGACCAAATCTCATTACTAAATGCAAAATGGCTCTTTGGCCAGAGAATCGGAGCAAGGTGTTTGAGGCTTCTAAAAATTAAGGTGCTATCCCCACCTACACCACAGGCTCTTTATCCCACCTGGGTCAAGTTGCTTGCACTCCACACCAGCCCTAGCACAGTGGGAATTACTACTTCTACTCCAATGACTGACCCTTACTGTAAAACTAGTCTAATGCTCTCCTTCCCCTAAGTCCTTGATTTGTCTAGCAAGCTCTTGGGGTTTGTGCAGGCAAGGAAGTCAAGGCTTCTTTCTCCAAAGGCTACCCAAGTGCCAGAGGCACCTCTGCACTGCTTTGCTGCTAGGAAGGTGCCACTGTGAGGGTAACTCGGTTAAAAACCACAGCCGCAGACACACAGCCCTGGGTGATGGGATGTTTGAAGGAATTGATCTATCTGCCAGAGTGTTTGTTCAAGCACAGAGTGAGGGTGGATAGAGGAACAGCAGCAATTCACCAATTTCAAAGAGCAGCTCCCACTTTAACCTATGAGTGCAGGGAAAAAAAAATAGTGGTGAAGCTTTGTAACCAAATAAAGAGAGCTGTGAGCTCAATAACAGGCATTATCCTATGGCAAAGATTTTGTTATTGTTGAGTACTGATTCCTTTATCTCTCGGAGACAATCAACCTTCAGCCAGAGCAGTCTAACCTTAAAACCCCATAACTCAATTTTACATAGTGTTAAAGTTTGGGGGGATATTTGTCAGTGCTGGAGCTGATACAATCAGTCTGGAGGACCCTAGAACAAAGAGCAGTGGGTGAAGAGCGTGTCACCTCGTCACACATTCGTTTCCTTGATGAACAAGGAGCTATTAGTTGGCAAGAAAGCATTATCAGGGTGAAGGATGATGCCGATTGTTTCGGCTGCTCTTCCTGTGACACTGGATTAGAACGTGAAGTCCCAGTGTTTGCTCAATGCCCCGCTGGCCGTGCCCCCACCGCGCACAGGTACGTGCCCACACACTTGCAGCTACCCTGCAGCACGGACCAAAAATCAATTTGGACATGCAATCTCTTTCAGCTGCCACATCTCTCAGAGGGTTAAACAATAAAAGTTTAACTTGTTTTAAGAAGTACTTCATCACTGTAAGCCTTAAACAAAGCCACTCTTTAAAATACACATGTGCACATAAACACCAAAACGCCTTCTTGCAAAACGACAATGACAGAACATCCAATGTAGGCTCTTTGCTTGGGTAATGCAACCGGCAGGTACAACAGCTCCAGGGAAAAGCCTGCTGAATAAAGTTATACTTGATTACTTACATTTAGAGGAGAAATAAAAGAAATGAAAAGTAAAAAAGCCCTTTTCTTCCCTCCAGTTGTCCTTTAACACACTTCACTTCAGAATTTATTATAACCAGTGTTTAAAAATTAAATTCTTCAGGACAGTGGCTTTATTTTTGCACATAGTGATTTTTAGCACTCCATAACCTGAGTAATAATTTAATGTATTCCCTGTGGCTCACACTGAAGCAAATATTTATGTACATGCCTAAGTCACGCTGAAGTCAGTAATAGTTTAGCATGTGTTCATGTGTATATATAGCATGGGCTTTTATTGCCATCCAGACCATTTCTCTCAGCTGGGAATTTTGTATTTCAGGACTTGTTAGTGTTTTGAGATTGATCCTGTAATACACTGGCACAATCACCATTGCTCATCACCATGAGCAGTTCCACCCAGGTGAGCATACAATAGTCTAAACTTGTTTGTAGGACAAGGCTATTTTTATTCGGAACATATTTGCTTTTACCTGCAAGGTAGAAAGGCCCCATGGGTCTGTGGACACAGCACCAGGAATGTGGGGAAAGCACTGTTCAGTTTGCCTTTGTGTCCTCAAGTTGTCAC
This sequence comes from Heteronetta atricapilla, assembly GCA_011075105.1. Classification (NCBI taxonomy): domain Eukaryota; kingdom Metazoa; phylum Chordata; class Aves; order Anseriformes; family Anatidae; genus Heteronetta; species Heteronetta atricapilla. Next base: position 5,476,868 of record CM021757.1, read on the forward strand.
CCAAATGTGTCCCACCATGAATGAAGAGAAGTTTACTCTGGTTTCAGAGAAGTCATCTTGTCATTTGAGTAGAGTAGAGGAAGAGCCTCCTTTGTTTCCCCTTCTAATTATGTCATTACGCTTTTCCACTTTCTAATAAGTTGTTGTTTGTTTTTTTAAAAAAGGATCTTTGCCAACCTCAGTACATTTCAAGGGTGTAATCTACCCTTCCCTTTAGATCATCTAAATTTAACCATCTCTTACCCCTGTTCCTGTTGAGGTACACACACAGAGCCCTCCCACTAAATATTTTATCGTACTATTCACACATTTGATGAAAGCAGGAAGTATGAGATCTGCACCCAGCGCCCCACCACCGCTGCGGCTGGGCACACTCTGCTGCAGGAGCAAAGCACCATTTCCCAAGTCGGGCTCTGGCTCCCCGGGGCTGCATCTGCACGGGCACAGGGGGCAAAGAGCCCCATCCTCGAGCCCCACGCCTCTAGTGCCTGCTAATTTAGGAAGAATGAAAGGGCAGAAGAGAAGCTCTAATGAAGTTCCACCCGACGTTCTGTTAAGTTGCATTTCCTGCACATCATCCCTCTACTGAGGAGAATATAGAGACACAAAGCGTTTATGCCTTAGATTTACATACTCATGAATAAAAAGGCCTTTCGGAAGCGGGTGCGTTCGTTATCCCAGCTCCTACGCAACAGTAACTTGCACACCAATAATTCACACGCTGGACACGGACAACGATCAATTCTCCACGAGAAGGCTGCTGACGGCCGGCACATCCCCGGAGCGTGCACCCGGCAGCACCGTGCCCGCTCCTGGGAAATCGTCCGCGGCTGAGGGCAGCTCCCGCTGCAATTAATTCTGAGCTGCGACCGTAAGCCAACGCTCCGTTTCCACACAAGTTCTCTGCTGTTAAGCATCTTACTAAAAAATCCAAGGAACGTCTTGTTGTTAAAGACTGTCCTCTAGGTATGAGAAGTAAATCTTTCTATCTGATCCTGCACTTGTAAAACAAGGAAGACTTTGATCCTGCGTTTCCTTGTTGGAAAAGCATGAAGGGGTCAGGACTCTTGCTTTAGAAAATCTGCATTAGTAACTCATCAGCATTTCACCAAAGTCTAAGCCATTTGAATTATAACTCATCTGAGGTTCTGCAGACTTCAACTGCTCAGATTTTACACCACGTTTCATAACATTTTGTTGTTTGCTTGTTGTGGTGGTTTTGTTGTTGTTGTTCTTGGTTTTGGTTTGGTTTGAAGAGCCCAAGCTCTTAAGGAAACAAGGAATCACTGGAGAATCTCAGCTTAAAAACCAAATATCCCAGTGGTTAGTCAAAAAACCTTCCCAAACCACAAACCAAGGCATGTAACAGCCAATGGCACAGACAGAACCATGAACGCATTATTTTGCATAGAACAACCCATACTTTTAAAGCCAGCATTTGAATCTTGAGGCTGACAGCCCTCAGTTGCAAAGAACCACCGTGGTACTGCGTTCTATTTAGCTGTAGCAGCTTAAAGGACAGGCTGGACCAAAACATTTTGGGGCCCACGCTGGTTTGTATCAGGATCACTTCCAAAAGAAGCGCTCACGAGGCACCAGCCAGGGCCCTCCTGAGAGAGCCAAGCTTCAGCCCAGCACCACGCGCCTCCGGTCCTGCCACCAGTCAGCACTGATGCCTGACGTTTCAACACTTTACAAAGAAGAATTGCTCTTATGGGGTGCAGGGGAAGATAAGCGGGGAGATCAGACAAGACAGAGAAGGCACTTGCAGTCACCTGCTCTTCTGCACAACCTTAGCACAACAACGGCCTCTCAGGCTGACTTCCGAGTGTCTCAAAGGAAAAATGACTCTGAGCTCAAAACAGGCACCCACAAAACCACAGACTCGGTTGGGTGGCCTGAGGATCAGCAGCTGTACCCCAATGTGCCCAGCTGCTGGGCACTGCCGCCACAAGTCTGAGAGAATTGTACAGTGATTACTTGTACTACAATTTTCTGCAGCTGTAAAATCCCAAATGAGAACACGAAGCCACTTTGGGTTGGGGTTTGATTTGTTTTAAATGAAAGCTGAAAATCTTGGTGGCGTTACTCTTCCCACTGCTTGTTTGCTACAAAGGTCTGGGCTCTCCTATGCAACATACACATCTATTTCTGGCAGCCTGCAAACAATCCACCCTCCTCCTCTCCACTCCAAACGAATAAAACTTCATATAAAGGTGAACTGAGCTGCTCTGCATAAACTTAGCCAAACCTTTTGACCAGACCGAGTACCGTTCCAGGAACTTATTTGTGCAGTGCCAGAGACATTATCACTCTGGGCTTCAAAGTGCTAATGTTACGGTGCATTTCCATTCAGAAAATGGTAACTCAAAGAACATGACCTCTGCAGCTTTAAGGTCTGACTTCTTTACAGTCTAAGTACATAAATATATATATAGGGCTTTTTTTAAGCATTTCTTCTTATATGGGTTTTTGCCTTGTCTCATCCCCTTGGCAAAACTCGCACCAGGCAGCTGAGACCTGCGGCAGTTCTGCCAGGAACCAGGCGCCCTGCGGCACGAGGGGGGCTCTGCGTCCTGCCCCTCGCTCCCCGCACTCCTGCGGACGGTGCCGGGGGTCGGGAAGGAAGCGGCCGGGGGAAGCCTCCAGCTGCCACCGCCCTCGCCGAGCCCATCCCCAGGACGTTTCCTGGGCTGTTTCCTAGGGCTTAAAAGCACCTCAACGGCCAGTTTAGAACAGCGCGGCCCAGAGCAACGCAGGGCACGGCCGGACGTCGGGGTGCCGGGGTGACCGCCTTGACGGCGCTCGGGGCAGCACGGGCGGAGCTCTCAGCCCTGCCCGCGCCGCGCCCCGCCCGCGCCACACGGGGGCGCCGCCGAGCCCCGCAGCCCCGCGGGGCCGCGGCCGCGTTCCGGCGGGGAGCGCCCGCGGGCAGCGGAGCGCAGCTGGCTCCGCACGGCTCCGCACGGCCCCGATCTCGCCTCCGCTTTTTCTCCCTTCCCGACCGAGCCGCGGGCATCAAAAGCAAACGGGAGCAAACGCGGCCCCTCCGGGGTGCGGGCGGGTCTCAGAAGTCCGTTCGGGACGTGCCACCTCCTCACACAGCCTCTGCCCCCCCGGTTTTAGCGTCGTGTCTCGTTTTTCCGTGCTCCCCTTTCCCCCCACGCCACTGGGGCGCAGTGAAGCACCAGCTCGTCTGCCACCCACCGCAGCTTTTAAGATAAAAGCCATTTTTAGCAAATTTTTATAAAGCAAAAGGATTTTCTGCCAAAGGAATTGATTTTAAGACACTCAGTATTAAAAACAAAAAAAAATTACAAAACGGAATGAGCTGTATGTTAACGTATACCTCTTTTACAAAATAAAACACCTTGTCACTTCTGGTGATGTGGCACTAGCAGGACAGCCGACAGGCGGGGGCAGACGCCGCAGCAGCCCTCACCCCTCAGCTCCCTGTGACCTTGCTGTGGTGACACCTGGTGCATTCCTCAGCTCCTGCCTCAGTGTCCCTGCAGTAAGATATCAGAGGCTTTGCGATGGTAGGAGAAGCCCTGCCAGAGAGCTGTGAAAAAGAAAACTGAGGAAGCAGTATCTCAAAGTGCTCAATATTGAAGATGTGCAACCCCTACCCCAAGGAAGCTGTGGTACCTTAGACCTCAGTAAAATGAAATCAGTGAACACTGGCAGACAGATCTACCAGATTAAGAGAGAAAATATTTTGAAAAGTCTCCAAGTGGTCTGAGCAGGGTACATTACAGGGGAGGTGTCTCATCTGAAATACTCACCATTATAACAGCACTCTGCACTTCTACAGAGCTCCACAGCCTCCCAGCACTGTACAAACATAAGCTTCTTAATCACTCATTAGGGACAGTCCTACAGAGCAGGGCCATGCCTCATTGAGTAAAGTCATCCCCAACTGACACAGCCCCTCTTGCTCCCTCCAGAGACAACTTTAAAGGCTCTCTCAGATTCCCATCACAAGTTCAGAGGAAGAACGGAAAAGTTTCTTCAAAATGAAAGTGAACAGTGGTGGCATTCCCATGCCCCCACATTCCCCCGTTTTTCCTGGGAAGAGAGTCAGAAGTGAGCGTCATCTTGGCCAGCGATCTGCTTCCATCAAAGCCTTGAATCAATAAATTTCGGGAATTTGGGAAGAAAATAGACAGCAGCCTTTAAAAGGACATGCACCTGAGAACATAACCTCTTGTTGCAAAACAGAGTTAAGAAGGGGTGGAAAAAAGCCACAGGAATTGTAAGTTTGTTCCTACAGGGCCAATTTATTCTTCTGGCCATAGCTAGATGAATTACCTGTTCTACCTGAGAAGCAGCAGCTCTTGGTCACTTATGTTTGTGACAGCAGCACCCCAGGGAGCCACAGTGGCCCAGGCTCACTACTAGCAGTTAGAGTGCCTGCTCCAGGGACCTTGCTGGCTAAACAGAAATAGAAGCGTGGCAGCAAGAAGGGACACAGTAAAGGTGAAGGCAACCCAATGCAGGAAAGCCAACACAAACTGCAGAGAGGAAAAATCAGTTCACGTAATCCTTAAGCATTCTGATCTTCCCACAAGGGATGTTCTAATTCAGAAATGAAAGCTGTTTGATACACCCTTTAGCTTAATCCACCTTCTCGGAAGTAACGATTTAAATCCCCATGAGATTGACTTCATATTCATTAAAAAAAATCATCATTGTGCCTTCTTTACAGTTCTCCAGCAGACAGGCTGCACATCTCACTTACCTATCACCTAAGAATCGGACCAACCTTGTCTCTAATCAGTCTAAATGATTCAATACAGATGGCAAACGTACCTAGTGCTCTGCACTGCACAAGGAAGCTTTGGTGCCCATCAGTTCTTATGGCCTCATCCCAAATAAATCCCTATTGCTCTGTGATCATGGCTAATGACCAACAATTCACTAACAAAAGTAGGAGTAGACATGAAAGAGTACATTGAGCAGGAAGAGGTGGAAAAAAGCAGGGACAGAAGCAGAGAAAGTGAACAAAATGAAGAGGAGAGGGGAGTTAAGAAAACATTGTGGAAAGTACAAAGGAAGCGGAAGAGAAGGAAGAAATAAAATCTGTGGGAACGGGGAGATTGAGAATCCAAATTTTGAGACCAAAACAGTCAATCCTTCACTAGGGACCAAAGATAACCCCTGAGAAGATCAGAAACGTCTCAGCTCTGTAGGCTTCATCTTCAATAGCATATCACAAATTCATTACTCCTAAACCGCCACTCAAGCAGAAAGTGAACATCACAGCACCTCTTTGCCCACAAAACCTCCTCTCCATCTGCCATTTAATGCTTTGGAACACACCCGTGGCCTCAGCACGCCAGCTCATGTCCACCTCTCAGCTGGGAGTGCTTCTACACTCTTGGGAAAAGGGAGCCCCAGCTCCCAAGCTCTAGAAGGTCCCAAAAAAAGGCTCTCCCAGCCAAGACAATTTAAAGGGGTCTAACCTTCAAACGGTGGAGTGAGACAAGGTATGAGAAGACATAACCTCTTTGAAGTGTGAGGTTGAGCATCCAAGAAGAAATGGACCCAAAAGTTGCAAGTTAACTTTGGAAAATGCTAGCTACGTGTCAAATTCTGCTCTTTCCCATCACTATTGTTTATCCAAAAGAGAACAACCAATTCCAGTTTGCACCATGCATTTATCTTCAGCAATACCAAATTAAATTTGGGATTGCTATAACATTTTACAGTCATTTATTATAGTCACCAGTCAACAAAAAACATCTTCAGCATTATGAGATGGATGAAACAGAACAAGTCACATTAGACTGCACTTACCCTTCCATCCCCTTCGCACAAGGGCTTCAAAAAAACATCAGTGACTTACCATCATCTAGGAAATCTGACGGAAGTGAGACATCAGATGTCATGGAAGGGGCCAAACTCCAGCTCTGATTTTCATCAGAACTGTCTTGTCCAAAGCCAGCATCATGCTGATCCTCTCCTAGAAAAAAGAGCTTGGTTTTAGTGAAGAGGTCATTCCCAAATCCAAATTTTACTTCCTATGCTGATAAGTGTTTCTTCCTGATTCTCACCTTCCACTGAAATTCTCTACAAAACCCCAAACCACTTTTCTGAGTATGAGGCCAGATTCATCATTTAGGGACAAGCAGCATATTCTTGCTTCAAGAACACTCATGCTGCATATGTACATATTTCACACTTCAAGGGCATACAAGGAGGAGGAAATACTAGGCTCTGGTAGTTCGGGCCCAAGAGCTGTTCAATTCTTTGCTCTTGTGCTCTCTGTGAAAATGAGGATTATACCACCAACTTCACTAGAATGAAGAATCTTCTTATACTGTAGGAAAAATCTTCAAGCTCCTCAAATGAGAGGGTAGTAGGGAAAAAAACCAAACCGGACTCCATGTAATTACAGTAACATACAAATTGACAAAGCAATGTATCCGTGTGGAGGCAGGAGCAGTTACCTCCCCACAGTAGCTGTTGCACTGACTTTTACTGTGAACAGACATTTTGCTATGGATTTGTTACCTATACTGGATGTTATGCAGAAGGCACTTAGATAACTACAGCAAACGATGTTAACTTAAAACTTTCCTATAAGCAGAGCACATGTAGCCTATCCATAGAAAGAAACGCTACTCGGCTCAAACAAAGCAGAAGAGTTGTCTTTCAAGCTTTTGCCTTTTATCCTGAATACACACGCCCCAGACTGCTGATAACAGAGGTAAAGACAGCTGGCTACTCATTCAACACACAACAAACAGCAAGAAAGGTGAGTTTTCAGCTGATGTTAATTGTGTTCAAACACTAAAAATTAAGTTCCAAATAAGTTTTATCTAAGCAAACAGAGGAACTGCACCCCATAGTTTAAATCAAGCACTGATGAAAGGGTACTGAAGGCCTGGAGCAGGAGGTTACAACACTCTTCCTCCTGCCAACAAGAAACGTAGCGGAGACCCTATGAAGTCTTCAGCTGAAGAAAGAGGTGACATAATATTTTGGATGTTTTATTTTCAACATCACAGGTTGCAGCTTTCCCTTGCTTTTTCTGAGCACGAAGCTCTGAGACCCCTTCCTCTGCATTCGAGGGCTGAACTCTAGTCCTTCACCAAAATGAACAATCTGGCTGCGAAGAGCATAATGCATACAAGATTGCCTGTCCACAGAACAGTTACTTAAAAAACAAATCACCACGAGTGCCAGATATTATGATAGTCTTGCTGATATTACAAGCTCAAAGGTCTTAAAGGGATATAGAGATAGATTTGAAAAAAGTTTGGCTTTGTGATATTTACCGAAGGCCTGTGGGAGTCAGTGATGTAACAGCGTTGCCTTTGGCAGCCTGTCCTTTAAGACACTGGAACTTCCCTAACAGGGTAAGAACCTAAGATGTAGCATGTCATTATCAAATCTTTTTCCAGGTCTATGTTTACTTGCTTCCATCAGCCATCTCAGCATGCAGTGCAAAACATCTGATTCAGGAGAAAAAATAAATTCAGAAAACATTTTTTCTCCTTTTGGAAGGCACATCATTCAGCATCTGCATTACTAACCTCTCATGCCAAGGAGAAAGCTGCAGGCTCCCAGCCCAAAGGGCAAGCTTTACTTCCTGCTGCAGGATCAGAGGTAGGTGGAAGCAGTACTGCAGAGGATTTTCCATCCACAGACTACTTTTAGGGAAGTCATGCAGAATAAGCAAAGCACGTTCCTCTATGCTACAACAAAGTGAAATTCACACATGCACCTCCATGAGGAAAAACACATTAGCTATTAAAAAGCAGAGACTCAAATGCCTTGCTCCACTGGCCAGACTCCGGCCACTGGAGCGCATCCGTGAGCGCACCACTGACTGCCTGACCTTGGAGAAGTCATTTCAGTGCTGTGCTCAGCTGTGTGTGACAAGGGGATGTTTCTTCCTTGTTTTACTGTAGCACTTCGAGATCCTCAAATAAACAGGCTCTAAAAAGCCTATATAAAAAGCTGCTACCAAGCAGCAACAGCTCACTATCGTAGGAAAACAACGATCATTCTAATGAGTAGCCTGCCTAAGTGCCGTGCTGCAGCGTTGCGGGCTTGACTATCTGCAGTGATGTGAAGATGCCAGCATTAGAAGACAGCTTCCGTGAGCCCATTCAGCCCTGGTACCTTAAAAGAACATTTTCTTTCAAACAAACTGCACAGTATTACACCAGGCTTTTCAAACAAACATCAAGGTAACAGGTGCTCTCTTGTAACGAGATACAGGTGCAGCATTATTGCGATAATGAGCAAACTGTTTACGGTTTCCAAATAGCAGGAGGCAGCATGGCACGGTGCAGCCATCTCGCTGGGGAGGAACAGCTCACGCATCGATGCATGGATGCAGTAAGCCGTTTGGAACAGGAACAAGGACCCAATCAGGGAAGTTACGTGCAAGAATAAGTCACTGGCGTTAACAGCAGGAGTAGCTGTCACGCACATAAACCACTTGAAAGATTCACGCCACAGGTCTCTGTTTCAGCAGACCACTTCCCAGGCATGAATTACCATACAGGGGGGTTGTCACCACAACTATGCTCTTTCTTTTGGGGGTTGGAACCGATGATCTCTTGAGATCCCTTCCAACCCCTAAAATTTCGTGATTCTTGCAACAGGTTTGCTCCCCACCCAGAGGACCAGAAACCAGGTTTTCACAAGTTTATGCAGGCTACAGGAACCCACTCAAATATGCGCAGGCTGCGGTATGTACATACGTGTATCGTGCCAAGCGCAACTGGTCTCCGACTTGAGAGCTACTGCAACACAAATCAGCACAAGGGCGTATGGTTTGGTATTAGGAATATTTTCAAACTGCTTAGAGTTACAATGACAAGCATCAACAAAAACTCTCCACGTAGCTACTTAATGCAAATCCAAATGGAAGGGAATGAGAACTCGTTTTACAAACTTTTGTACTTTAATCCACTTTTCCATAAAGTTTATGGAGCAGCAACAGCTAGTTGAGTCCAAGCAGAAAAAATAACCAACAACTTGTCAGGGGCCAAGCTATTGTTCTGAATGAAGAAAAAACTCATTAGCTTTTAATGAAAACACAGGGAATAAAAACCAAATAGCACAGAACTCCAGCAAATAATTACCCTGCACCTGACGCAAAGCTGCTCTATCTTCCTACTCAAATCCTTAGGAAAATTCCCCAACTTATCGCTCTTTGGAGCATGAACAAATGCAAGACTGACTCTAAGGGTAAGAGCAAGAGGTTTCTTGGGCTTACACCTCATCCAGGGGCTCCCCTGGCACTGTTTGGCTACCCCTGAGTGTGCTAAATACCCTTTCTTGCTTTGTGATGGTGTTGGCACAGGGAAGGGGGGCAGGGGGGAATTGTGCCATCTTTTCATTGCCTGACATTTTTTTGTGGGAGCAGTATCTTACACAGCAGCACAAAGAGAGGCTTGAAGGCATCACGTGTAATTAACGCAGATGCAGTGCTTTACACGCATCGAGACAAACTGCGGAGGGACAGAGCGCACCCCTGGTGCCGTGGGTGTCCCCAGCAGCAGAAGCGGTGGCACTTGGGAGCGTGGTGCCAGGCAGGTGGCACGGCCGCACAGCCTGGGCCTGGCCTCGGGCCGCCACGCAGTCGAGGCTGCCTCGCCGACATGAGGCCCAGCACACAGGAAGGGTTCGTCACATGGCTGTGGGCAAGGCAAAAAGTGACCACAAAGGGAACGTGAAAAACTCGGTGAAGGACTCCAAGGGAGCGGCACAAGCAGGGCCTACAGGAGAACGAACCACCACAACCAGGGGCGCCGCCGAGGCAGCACTGTCGGGACAACACGAACCCGTGAGAGGCAGCCTGGTCGCTGTGCTCGCTTTGGAGCTCGCGGTGCCGGCGTGTGAGAAGAGCAGCCCTGCACCTCCGCCAGGGCACAGGGAGGATCTGGCAGAGGACAGGTCTTAGGACAAACACTAGGAAAACCTCTGTTCAGGTTCCGATTTGCTACAGGGTCAGAAGATGGCTCTGTGCCTTTCTCCCCTTCTATAAAATGAGGTCAGAGCAGTTACTCTTTTTGAAGACTGAAACCTCTTGCGACCTCAAAAATCAAACTCTTCAAGAACTCCTGTCCACACAAAAATTTATAAAAAAATGTTCCTTTCTTTAAGCTGAAATTTGCCCCTCATAATTAAAAAAAAATAAAATAGTGAATTAATGCATCACGGCACACACAGGAAGAGAACCAATTTAAATAGGTGAAGGGCTGCTTTGTAGTGGGGAAAAAATCATCTCCAGTAGCTTGTTAAGGGAACTGCAATTAAGCTTACTTTGCATTCAGTGAAGGTCTTTATCTAGGTACCTCGAGTTTCATTAAGCATCTTTTCAAAGCACAGGAAAAATCAATATCAAGCGAGTTCCATTTACACTTTTATGATAAGCTAGTTCATGCCAATCCGGAAGTAAAATCCCCAACTCCAGTTAATATTCAAGGAAACGAAGTTTCTGCTTTAACAAAATGACTGTTTAGTATCATGCCACAAATAAAGGTCTCTGATCAAAATCCCATCTGCCTTCATGCTCAACAGTGTTAATATCTCTAGATTTTCAGGGACTAATTTAGCAATAATGCATTTCCCAAAGCAGAGCTGTAAAAGCTTTATCAATACTATGGCTTAATATCCCTTACGACAATCACTTGCTGAAATTATGGAGAATCACATGGAAACACATCAACAGAGACGCACCCACACAGTAAGTACCACTCACATGTAAATACGTTACAGCTTAGCTTTTGTAGGTAAAGCTCCGTCAACATTGCTATTATAAATTATATACCTTTTAAAACACATTTATGTGCTAGAAAACGTAAGATGTTGCTTTTTGAACGCCTTAAAGGCTTCATCGGTTCCTAAGCACCCGTACAGATTCATGTGGTTTGCTCCTGCATTAACATATGAATAGCTGAGGTTTCTGCATGCAGATTTTCTGCACCTTCCGCACAGCCCTAACTCCTCCACAGTGCCTGGTAACGTTACGCGTGCCCGAGAATCCCTTGTTTTCTATCGCACATCGCTGTGATACGCGTACACGTCCCTCCTCCCTCCCCAGCTGTACCAACATTGCCAGTATGCTTCACCAACTACGAAAAAAATCTCATCCACAGTTCTCCAAGTGTTTATACCGCTTAACAAGTATTTTCTTGGTGGGGGAGACCACGCACAGACAGAAAATAACCCCACACCCAGACCACGGAGTAGCCAAGGCCCTGGTGAGCGCAGAACCCCTCCGTGCTCGCGCTGGGTTCAGGACCAGGACAGGTCCGTCACGGCTCTGTTTCGCGGAAAAAGGGCCCGAAGCACGGTGCGGGAGCTCCTCTCGCTGCGGAGGAGCTGACCGGGCCTCGTTTTGGAAACGCTGACCCGAAGGGCTCTCGGCCGGCTGACTGCCAAATCCAGGCCAAGACGGATTTTGTTCACCCGCCGTTTGCTCGTGATGTGCCTTAAGCAAAAGCCCGCTCCGCCCCGCTCCAAGCGGCCCCTGCGCCGGCAGCGGCGGGCAGGGGCAGGCGGGCAGGGGCAGGCGGGCAGGGGCAGGCGGGCAGGGGCAGGGGCAGGCGGGCAGGGGCAGGCGGGCAGGGGCAGGCGGGCAGGCCGGCGGGCAGCGCCCGGGCTGCAGCGGCGCGGAGCGCCCGGCAGGGGGAGCTGCAGCGCGCCGCACCCGCCCGCTGCCGGGGGGCATGGCGGGGGGGGGG
>CM021757.1:5488678-5514104 GCA_011075105.1 Heteronetta atricapilla
GGCACGGCCGCTTTGCACTTGGGTGCAAGCCCCTCTCCCAGCGAGCGGTGCAAATCAACCCCCCACCGAGGGCCCGAGGGTTCTGCTACCGCAAAGCCAAGCCGCGGTTTGGCACGGCCTGGAGAGAACAAACCCGCGAAGGCCGGGAAGCTCAGGGCAGGCCGCGTTGAAGTACTTTCTCTGCCTGCTACGTAGCCAAGAGGTTTCGTAACAGTAAGAGAGAAAATGACCTGGGAGTTACTGATTCACATGCAGAGATTCAAACCAAAGCCTACCCACAACGGATTATGGGTTTTACTCTAAGACAGTAACATTACTTCACACAACTCATACTGGCATACCAAAAACGCCACCCCCTCCGTGACATTCAAAAAGTTTGCAACTTGGAAGCGTTGCCTGAAAGTACGCTTCAGCAGGTCTCCCCTGTAAGACCACAAGGCTCTTATGAATCTGATAAACCTGGGGGCCTTGACGTTCCCCTCGAACCTAGGCAGACAGAGAAGCTGCTGAGCTCACACGGCAACTTTCCCATTCCTCCTTATCTTCTGCTTGCCTGCCAGCCCCTCGTATCACTCCTCAGCTGAGCTCTCCTCCAGTTTTCTCTTCCCTTCCTTCTCTCAGTGTATGTTTGCCCTCTCCCTCCCTCCCCCTGTAGCTTCCTCCCTCCAGCTCCTCTCTTCAGCCTTTGGCACCCTTTCAGTGAAGACACTGCATATTCTGCCTGTTAAGTGGGCAGCAGCTACACGGAACAGCTGCCTGACAGGGAGCGCGGCGCATTGCAGCCTTGCTAGGAATAAGCCTGAAACCCAGAGCAGCAGCAGCTTCCCACGGGATGTAAACAAGTAAACAAGATTTATTCTGTCTTTTATGACCCGGTAACACATCAGTGAAATACAAAGCCCATCCAATGTGAGCAAAACCAGCTAAAGCTACCAACAATTTGTATTTCTGCCCACTAGTGAATTATTCCTTGTTACCGTCTTTGAAGAGGCAAAGTCTTCATTTAAAGGAGGCAGACACTGAGGCACAGGAAGATCACAAATCTGCACTTTAGTTCATCTTCTGAGGTACCAGCTCTGCTAGGAACACAGCAAAACAGCGTCTGAGAGGCTGCACCCGACATTTCTGCAATGCAATAATTCACAAAACAGTTCTGCAAACGCAATTTAGGATCTAAAAAGATGTCAGCATCATTAGTACCAATGAGGAGAGGATAGCCAGTATTTTTGAGTAATGTCCGTTGCAGTGTCAGTAGGCTCAGTCTATTTTCTTAGCCAAAATCCTTCCAAGTGAACAAGCAGCAGAACTAACCCATGAGGGAGCTGGAGTTTAGCAAGCATATTCCAATGACAAGACACAAGGAGGCTGTCTTGCCCATATCTACAGCAGGACTCACTCTTAAGGAAATAAAAGCACAGACAGTGAATGCAAAGACAAGAGCCCAGAGCATATACCAGAATGACAAGCACTCTGGAGACTGGAAGAGATGCCCATCAGGCATTTTCTGATAATGCAAGGGGTGATTTTACAGTTGTGTTTCAGGACGGAGTCTTACTAAAGGGCAGAATTACTGCTTTGCGGATTATATTGACGGGATCACTGCTCTACAAACCAAAGCTGCACAAAAGTCATGGTGGGGGCTGGGGAGGGGGGAATGACTCAAAACTCCTGATTCAAACAAGCTGGAGGCTCGGGACAGCCAGGAGTCAGGACCCAGAGCCACACTCCAGCCCCGCTCCCCGTGAGCGAAGGCTCTGGAAACAGGGGCACTGATTTCCCACTCCCCAGTGGGGCTCAGAAGTATACAAGGCGCTCCTCTTGCTAAGGGCTCCAACACGTCTTAGTGGGCAAACCATGCAAAAAAAAGGATGCAAGTTTTCTGTTTTGTGGAGCAACTGGGTCTATTGCCCATTACGGGAAGGCTAAGGTAAGGGTATACGTGAACACTCCCACACATTATCCCCAACGGGGCAATTTCTTGAACATTCTTCTATTCTGCATGAGCACAAAGCAACGCCTGAGCGGTGTGTTCATCTAAGCACATTACAATCACCCCTGAGGTTTCTTTATAAAGGAAAGATGTAGCACATTTGTATTACACAAACAAGTTCAGTAAACACAGAGGTTTCATTTGAGAAGGCTCTATCTCCAAAGCTGCGCATCAGGCAATTTAGGCAATCTAATAATTAGGGTATTTTATTAACTGACCAAAGTGAGAGCAATAGAACTTGTTAATATTTAACTTACTGGGGCTCCCCAAACTGCTGTATATCTAGCATCTTCACTGACGTTTTTATACTTTCCTCTTTATGGTGCATTGCTTCATTCTCGAGTCCAGACTGCTCTGAACTGCTCCAGGGAGGGAAGCACAGGACACTGCTAAATGTGCGTGAACAAAGAGGGCAAGCCCTGCCCCAAGGTGTTACAATTCAGATGGGTTTCAAAAGACTACAGGCAATTCCGTAACTCACCACTTCTTGATTAATCAACTAGCACTTTCCAAGAAGTACGTTGTAATCCAAACTTAGAAACTTTCCTAAAGTTTCTAAGTTTTAAATTAATGTGCTGGTTTAAAAAGAAGTCCGAAAGCCTTCCTTATTAACCAAAGTCTTCTCAACAGAAATCATGAAACTTTTGACGCTGACTGCTCAGTAACCCAATCCAACTGCTAGCTCCTGCTCCATATTCTTTCAATCCTCTTATAAATTCTGCAAAGTCTTCATTTGCTGGCTCTGAGGGAAGACTAAAAACTGGGTTTATTCTTTTCAGTCAGGTGACATGTGTGGTTTTGGAGACTTTTCTCTTGTTCTCCCCTCATTTAATACAATGAGTATACCCAAAAAGAAACAAAGTGCCTAACATTTTAAAGAAATGAGGGGAAAGCCTTCTTATTTCTTTGTGATACAGCACTTCAGTCACAGGTAACCATCTCCCCCTTAATTACTGTGCACTCACAACCATTTTTCTGATAAATACAGAGTCACATTCACAAGTGCTCATGGAAGCAGAATGGGTCAGGAGACAGTCCCAGCCCCATGCCGCGCTGAGGCTGCATGGCAGCACACCAGCACACGCCGTCAGGTTTTCTCGTTACCAGCAGAGGCGTGCCACGTGGGCTGGGCAGATCTCCACCTGGACCCCCAGGTCGACAAAGCTTTGTAATGAATCAGGGCTTGGTTTCCATTTTGAACACTTGAAATGCAATACCAACAGTTATAAAGTTACACATCTCTTGATTTTTTCTATGTATAGGTGTGAATAAAAACATATACCTCTGTACAGCCCTTCCCAGAGCACAGATGCTTGCCTCCTACCTACGATGTTTTTCCAAGCAGAGCAGTCTGTTTTCTCCTAGAATCATTCCTTGCCTCCAAAATTTGTGCACAACACTTTAGGTAGCAGAATAATTTTTAAGTCCATGTAAAAGCAAAGCTGTGCAGCTGCTCAGAGTTCGTAAAACAGAAGAGAGGTTTGTGCAAAAAGTACTGTCTCTCTACACAAAATAGTTTGCCCAGAATATAACAAATACACAGAGGCAAAGAACTGCACACTCAGAGCCGCAGGAAGCAAAGCTTCGGTGCTGATAAAGGGAGCTGTCAGAAGTGTTGATATTAAAGCTTTTTTTTTTTTTAAGTTAAAGAACATGTGTCTTTGTGTATATTTTTCATCAATTAACTATGTTCCACACACCAAGCAAACACATCTTGGACTTCAGAATGCATTCTAACAAAAGTTTTTTTGTTTTCTTTTTGTCTCTCTGTGTTATGACATTTCAAGGGCTGTAGCTGGCACTCATGTTTATAAAGCAGGGGAATTCCACGCATGGCGATAGAATAGATATTTTAACAATATGTTACAAATATTGTCAATTTGATATTTTTTCCCTTGCATTTTCAAACACATCATAAATCTAGACTGGGTTTCTGTGCATGAACCCTGCTTACCGCTAAGCTGGAGACTCTTGGCATGAACGTAAAGAGGTTTTTTTATAAATAAAACTTAGTAAAATCACTGTGCACTCCATTAATTCAGGAACACTCTGCCTCAGCTTCAAAGGGGATCTTTACAGTGAAGATGGTGTTTTTGCTGCTTTAATGATTTGCTACTTGTTCTTGTCATAACTACACGGACCAAATATGCAATAGTAGGGAGCAGTGGTTAGGGAAACGCACAGTTCCGTCTCCCATCCAGCTCCGCTTCAGTTCAATTCAATAGATTTGAGGTTGTATATAGAAAAGCTACTTCATAAATCTAATACTTGAGGCCATTGTATAGTGCCAGTTAATGAAAGAAAACTGCATGCATGCCTCGGGTATACGTATCTCATGTACTGCTGTGACGTACAGCCCGGGGAACAACTGGCGACCCATGAAGCACCGTGCATCCGAGCCAAAGTAAGTAGGGCCAATAGAGGTGAAGTGATACCTACTTCATCTAAGTAGTATACACTACGAGGTAAGTGGCCTAACTTACAGTTACTTAAACCTTTTACGGAACATGAAGAGTCCTGATTTTTAAGTCATGTTTTATCCCAGCATGTCCCTTACCTCAGCCTCTGCCATACGTTTATATTTACTCCTCCCTGCTTCAGGGAGGAGACACTTTGAGGCTGAAGGCACAGAGCTGAGAGAATCAGGAGATCTGGACCCAAATCCTGGATGTACCTGTAGATGCTATAACACCTTTGGCACATTGCTTGGGCCTCAGTTTTCCAAAACTTAAATGGAACAATCCTTGCTCTCACATTTCAACTATTTGTGAATACTTTTGTGAATATACATGTTCCTTAAGCATCTACGCAGAACTTCAGACATTTTAAAACCATTTGGGATGAATTTTTGACTGGAAAAAAAGTGTTACCATAAGCTCAATGAAAATAAATTCTTTGTCAGCCCCAGGCTGGAGCCCTCAGCTGGGAGGTAGAGACACATTTTCTGTTTCCATAAGCCCATGCCTTCAAACAGAGTATTAAGGAGGGAAATTTGCTCCTAAGGATCCCAAACACTGTATAGACAATGATTTAAACCAATTCACTGCTGCCAAGAGACATACTGTCTTTTAATACTTGTCAATCTCTGTGCACCTTCTTTTTTTAGGAACAGAGCAGCCGAAACACAATAGTGACAATGCGGTTATTCAGTGCAAGGTCCCATTGCAGCAAAGTCAAGCTTCCAGCCCCAACAGCGTTCTCCTATTTAGCTACACAAACACCTTTCTTCTCCAGTCCTTCTTTTTGCGGTACTCCCCCATCCCTCCCCTTCTCTCCCCAGCTAATCATCTACACTTTCCTCCAGCTTCCCCCTCCCTGTTCAGTCCTGAAGCCGCTTGCAGTACCTCGGAACGGCCGGTTGTTGTTCCCTCAGACCATTCATTTCTGCTAAACCAAAGCTGTTGCAGAACATCTCCCCTGCACTGAATTCTGAGAAGAGACACAAACAGCAGAAAGCAACTTTGGGGAGGGGTACAGCAGACACAGGTCCTCTGCAGATTTTCTTTGCCAGCTTTCTTTAGTTCTCTTCTCAGAAAGGGGAGGTTGCTACAAGACAGCAAGGGCATGAGTAAAATACCGAAGTATACAATGCTTCACACAGGCAACCATCCCTCCTCTGAATGGAAACACGCATCACCCTTGTGTTCTGTTCCCAGAGCACCTAAGGAACAAGGCAAAAGTAACGTGCAGCTACAGTCAACAGCATCACTTGGGGAGGATGCGTTAGGCAAGGCAACTCGTCCTACAGGTCTCACACCGTCAGCTACATCGCTCTGAAACTGCACCACTATACTCAACACACTCTCAAGACCTACACCACTGCTTCACATCTCCCAGCAAGCAGAAGTTTGTATCATTGAGGTTCTGGTCTTAATACCTTCCAGAAGGAGCCCAGCATGGCTCTGAACTTAAGAAGTTTTAACTATTTTTACCAGATATGGTCACAAGTTTTGCTTACCCCCTTTAGGAATACTACTTAATAGATGCTGAAATGCCTTCCCAAGAAAACACCAAACATTTTAAGAAGCAGTCTTTTCTTCTCCCTACATCAGCCTCTTATTTAAATGCACTGACAGTGCAGCTAGGCAGCAAAGTTATGCAATCCTCTTATCCGTATGTCCGCATGTGAGGGTTTTTTTATTTTGCTTTTTTAAAAAAACCAAGGCCCACACTGTGATTCTCTGGTTCTTTTTCATTCGGCGCACACCAAGTTCTCAACACCACTTCTCCTTCCCCCAGCCAGGTATCAAACTGGAGGTGAGGCTCTTGAGGTGATGTCTGAGCTCATGTTCAAATGTCCGCGTTGTCCTGTTTCCTTAGTGCATTTTTCAGGATAGTATCGGTTCCCCAAAAGGACACTGGGACAAGTTTGGGTCTTCAGGTATGTAGATACCTCTAAACACTTGCACAATAATTCCAAGCAGGCATTTACACAAGCTATGCACTTCAACTCTTTTACAAATCTACAGACAGTTCTACAAACCCATGTTCCTAATATTACTTAGGCTTCCAGCTTCAAAAAAGAACACGCTATTTCAAAAAGAACAATAGCATCCCTCCCCTCCATCCACTAAATTGTATGAATTTTCAAAATTAAAAAAAAAAAAAACTAATTTTGAACCCTTTTATGTGTTCTAATTTTCTCACTTTTTTTTTAATTTTGAACACAGCTGTCTGTTGTACTTTCTCAAATGATGCCAGATGCTGGGTTCATCAACCAAACGCACAAAAACAATGGTTTGAAAGCAATTAGAAGCACCGAGGCTGCACCGAGGCTCATATTAAAATGTGATAACACAGTTCTAGGGGGAATTGCAGCACTGCTGCATTTCTGACATTTCTGTGCTGCCAGACAGACAGGATGTGCTGGAAGTGGGCCCTGATCGAGGAGGTAACATACTGGAATTTATTCCTGAAGTAAATGAAGGATTAGCTGATTTGGAACACTCGCAAGGATTTTTTATTACAGTTGCCGCTCCCATCTTGTTTGAACGCTGGCAGATCCTTCTGTTTGTGCTCACCTACCACACTCATTGCTTAAAGAAATGAACAAACCCACCGAACTACACACCTTAGCTGTAACCTCGTTATACCCAATGCTCCAGATCAGAAATCAGAGCTAAGCTGCACTGATCCCATACAGAGACAAAGGAGCTCCAGGTCAGCTCTGAGGAAATCTATATCCATCAACTGTCCTGAATATGCAGAAGCACTCACTGACACAGCTCATGACCTGCAGGCACCCTGGAAAGTTTAAATCATCACCCACATTATTGCAGAAATGAAGATCAAAGTCACGATCAGCATTTCCCAGCTTGTTAACAGACATAACAAGAGATGGTCACGGTCCTGAAAACTTTACAGCCCTGCCATTTGTCTACACCTGGAGGTTGATTTAATTTCAAGTTCAAGTTAACATACGAGCAACAAGACTGGAAGCAACTTAAGGCAAACAGTCTTTGCTCCTAAGTCAATGCCTCCCCCCGGAATACTCTGCCCTTGTGAATCTCAATCCGTTTCTGGAAACAGAAGTTTTGCAGAAAAAATTCCTGAGCTTGTCCAAGACAGAAAGTTTACATTAGCACCACACATTTTTGTATTATTTTACAGAATGACTGGGTTCGAAGGGACCTTAAAGCCCATCCAGCTCCAACCCCCCTGCCACAGGCAGGGGCACCTTCCACCAGAACAGGCTGCCTTATCCATTTTCTCTCAAGAGTAAGGAAAAACAGACTTCTGTCCAGGGAGAATACTAACCCCAGCTCCTGCTATAGCCCTTACCCCAACTTTGCCCCTTCCCATCCCTCAGAACTGCCACACACAAGCTACGTATTTGTTTTAATGCATAGCTCTCCTCCTTGTTGACTTGGCATAGAAAATACCATACAACCAGCCCTTCCCTGCTCCCCAAGTTCAGAACTGGGAGCAATCATACCTCCTTCCCCACTGCCTTGTACTCACCTCGGGGCAGAAATTCCAAGTGATACCTAAAAGACAAAAAAAGGGCATAAGCATACATTATTTTCTTACTGATTTGTTCTGGCCTGATAAGCAAGTGACAGACAGAAGAATTATACCAGACACGCTGCCAGGAATCCAGAGAATGGTTAAAATGCATTTTGTGAAGTTCCTCGAGATGTTTCTTGCCAGTCCTAAGAATGCTAACTGGCCCCTGGGACATCCTCTGCTACCTAAGGAACCTCTTTCACTACTCAGATCTCCTTTTCAACAGCTTCAGAGGCTCCCAACTTCCTGCCATTGGAACAGGTCTCCTGTGCAAGAGAGATGTTTACGTGGCCTCTCCCTTCACAGCCTCAATTAACCTCACCTCGCACCTTCCCTCCCGCAACGCTGCGCAGGGCAGTAGGCACGCTGCCCTTCAGTGCCTCAGTGCCACAAGCTCTGCTCGCAGGGACACGATGTGTCTGCAGCTCTCCTGCAAGCAGGTCACATTGGGAAGTTCGAAAAGCCGCTTCAATGCACCAAGACGCCCTGTTCAGCTTTAGCATCTTCACTGTGTTTTCCAGTTCTTTTCCTCATTTTCCTCCTGTTCCGCTCATGCCAGCTCTCTACTACGCTGGTTTGCCACCTGCTTGCTCAAAATTTATCTCCACTGAGTGGAGATACTGTACTCATTTAGCAGTGTAGAAGAACACAGACCCAAGACTGAGCATTTTCCAGGCAGAACCATGAAGATGAAAACTCGTGGGATACATACTGTCAGTCCATGCTTCGTAGCTCTCCTGCCACCGCATCTAAAAGCCCCAAGTGCCAGGCAGCATGCGATCCCCTGCCCCAGGCAGCTTGCTCATGCTCACACACACCGTAACTGCTTCAGAGGGCCATGCACCACAGAAACAGCCGAGCCAAAAAGAAATCCTCCATTATTTCTGTCTCTCACTTTGAGCACACCTTTGGCTAACATGAGCCATTTTAATATGGGAACAGCACTGGCACATTTTAGAAAATGATCAAGGACTGAGGATGAGCCACACAACCCATTCACAGGCAAAATGTGTAACAAAGGGTTGGTCTATAGGCATTAGTGGCAAGAATCCAGTACATAAAAATCCAATCAATTTGTTTCCTCATTAAAAGCTTTCATGAAGAAAATGATTTAATACAAACATTCAAGCTACTGACACAGATTAATTAAAAAACAACGACAGAATTCTGATTAAGGGCATGATATTTGACTTGTTTTCTTTGGACAAAAAAAAATACGCACAGACAGAAGAAACTTTTCTGGGAGAATGGACTCCCACAGTGATAAGTAACAGCTGCAATCTATTGGAAAGAGCCGCACCAGTGCGCCTTGCAGGTAGAAAAGGCCATAAATACCTCTTGGCCCTGGGGCAGTGCTCCCCCACTTTCAGTACAGGCTTTCCTATCCATCCTACTACAGCTATACCTTCTCTCTCTCGCAGTCCCCAAAGCCATACTACCTGCCCAAGGTCAGGGGAGCAGTCAGAGCAGCTCCATCCTTTTGCTTCCAACCAGCACGGACTGTTAACTGCAATGCGCGAAGCCCTGAAGCCCTCGCCCCGCGCTCAACACGCTCCCTGGCGAGGAGCAGCCTCCCTGCCCGGGCTCAGCCTCCGCTCTGCCCACGGTGGGGGCCTCCACCGCCCGGCCCCCAGGACCAGCGCCCACCGAGAGCTGCAGTACGTTCGTCCCTTGGCCAGCCGACGGCTGTGAGACAAGGACAGAGAAATCACTTCTTGTTTGGTGAACTTTTGTCTCTTGTGCTTGAGAGACTGTCCTAATCTCCTCTGAACATGTTTTAGTGATAACATTTACTGCACTAGGACCAAAATGATTTTCTGTCACTTCTAATTCCAGTTCAATAAAAGTATAAGAGCTTTGTTTCTAACCTCTGTCATTTTTAATACAGTAAAATGGTTTAAAAAAATGTAAAATTGAGTTCCATTTCCTATTGGACCAGCAAGCCCATGTTAGCTTCACTCTGATCCAATTTGGGGGGCGGGGGCTTGATACCAAAAAGATGCTTTGCTTTTTTTTTTTTTTTTTTAAAAAAGGCATAAGGAAACAGTCAAAATTCTAATCTCATCAGATCAGGATGTGTTTTTAATCTCATGCTTTGATCATTTTCACTCTGAAAAGGCTTAGGCACAGAATAAAAGTTAGTTTAAATTTTAATCGGGAGTAGGAGAAGATGGTCTTGTTCTTACAGAAGATGAAAGAGTAACGACCTAATTCCTTTATCTGCCACTGACTGCATGAAAGTTTTGGATAAATTACTTATCTTGAAGTTCAAAACACACCCAGATATGATAGCACAGTACTGTCAGTTCACTGCAATGATAGGATTTCTTTCTTTTACATGCCTACAATGGCATGGGAGGAAGGGTGACTTTCAGCACGTGTTCCTCCCACTCCCTTTCCACAGGTAATATCAGCTTTACTTATTCAGCAAGTAATATTTGTACAGTTCTAAGGGAGAGTATTTTTTTGTTCCTACACTACTCAGGAAATGCAATTATTTAGGCAAAATACCTATTTTGTTATAGCAACCTAGGCAGCAAACAGGGTTAGTTTAAATACATTTACAGCCACAAGTCGTGTCCATACTTATAGACTCGGAATAAAGCTTGTTTCTGTGCAGCAGGAGAGGAGGAACTCAGCTGGTAGCACGAGGTTCCTCATCTTGGGCCATCCTCCAAAACACGTTAGTTGTATGGAGTTTGAGGACAATTCTGACTTTTGTTCCCAGTGAGGACATCTCTGACAAGCACATTACGCCTTTACCTCTGTGTAACAGGCAGTAGCAGCGTGCAGGTCTTTACCTCTGCGAGGGGTCACCCCAGAAGTTATTTCCTGTGAGAAATTATTGGATTACGTGTGTAAAAACTGTGATTGCTCCATACAAATTATCCCTTGATCCAGACAGTACAAGTTGGAAACCTTGCTCAGATTAATCTGTGTTGGAGGTTGTTTGCCTTGGGATGAGGTTTGAAGTTTTCATCTGCGATCAACAATTCTTAGATCTCAAACACCACGAGTAAAAGCTTCTCACTCATTTTCTTTCAACCCAGAAAGTTTGGGAATTAGCAGTTAAGAGATGTCCAAATATATTACTCCTTTTAAGCACTGTTTTAACAAAGCTTCTGTCCACCAGCTGGAGGTGGAATCCCCTCAGAAGGGTGGCACTTAAGGCAAAGCACACGAAAGAGCTTTCAGCCAAATGTGAAGGTCCAGTCTACGTTAGTACTTGAAGAAGTGGAAAGAGATGGGAAGACTTGTGACAAGTGATTAACTAGCTTCAGCAAAACAAAGCCACACAGGAACGTATGGAGAATTCTGATGTGATATGCAGAGCAAAGAACTAGCCCCAAAATACCAGATTTCTGTTTCAAAGCCAAAGAATGAGTGTTGCACTGCCAATACTTTAACAAAAGACATCCTATACGAATTCCCCTCATATAGTTTGCAATGAACCACACACCTCTCTCACCTCATCGGTGCATATTTTGGGCCAGACAGAAAGCTGCAGATTTGTTTCGCTTAAAACACAAAGTTTCTCATGATCATTTAGCCTTTGAGGTTACACAGTCAACAAGCAAACACGAGCGAGTCTCACTTGTCTGGCAGTGTTTATGTTCTTTGCTCCTGAAACCCATGCACATCTCAGTTCAAGTTATCAGCCTCGTGGTAGCTATGACTCCAACTGGGCCCAATCAAAATCACAACTCAACTGTGTAAACAGACCTCAAAGGGTGAATTGTCATGAAAAAACGCTGTCATGTTACAGAGGGAAATTGAGTCACAGAGCAGCCAAGTTTGCCAGATTGCCTTGTTCCCAACAGGAACCTGCTGCCCTTCCAGCCCCAACTAACATTTATTTCTCAGTGCCTTGTCTAGACGGACCAGAGCCTTCTGCTGCCTCCCACAGAGCCACGACTTGGTCTTCAGGAGTGGAACATTTCCAGGACACCTCAGGACCTTAACCACAGATCTTAACCTTGCACTGGTTTGTTGCTGGAGAAATAAAATCGATGCTTTTGGGGTTGCTTCCAATTAGGCACTTGTTAGGTTTGAAGCTAAGCTATCCAAATCCTTCCGAGTATTAGAGTCATCTTCAAGAGATGAGAATTTGCTTTTCATAGCTCTTTTACTCAAAAGTAATCAGCCGTGGATAGTGATGCTGCCAGGCCTGACCAAACAGGGGCTGTTCCCTCTAGGAGCAAAACCACCGGCAAAAAAGTTACTTCAACACTCCTTTCACCTCCGTGGCAGTGTTTAAATCAGGAAAGCCCAGAAAAAATCCCTTCTTCCAAACAGAAAGAACAGGTTAACCTGTGAAATATGCCAGGACCTCTGAAATTTCCCCGGTCAATATTACTCCCACACTAAGTCTAACTTTGCTCTTTGGTATAAGCACAGGATTCGGCTTGCCTTTGAGGCACAGAGGTAACTTGTTCTCCTGCCTCCATTCCCAACCTTTACAGAAAACTTGAGTAAAGTCACCCTGGGACTCCAGTCCCTTGCTGCATGGTGGGGGTCACAAATTCCATCAATGGCACAGAAATCCAGTAAAACGTATGATCAACACAGCCGTTCCTCTCATCCACCACTCGTATTCGCTGACCAACATGCACTGCTTGCGGCAGATCCCAGAGCTGAAGGACTCGAACCAGAACAATTTGGGGCTAGAAGCAAAATTGCTGTCTGAAATCTTATGGTCTGTATTATGCCAGGGGTCAAGCTTGATGGTTATAATTGTCTCTTTGCAGCTTTAAAGTTGTAGAGTCTAAACCCCACTTTCCTCTCAGACTCAATTTTGTCAGGAACCATACAATAAAATCAAGTTTCAATCAAATTTCCTGCATTTTCTCGTCCAATTAAGAACACTAATATCACCACAGCTGTTAAATTAGGTATTTCAAGACAGTCTAATTTGTTTGGTGCACAGTATTTGTTGCTTTTTAATGTTTGCAAAATTTTGTTTTTAAAATCAATGCTGTACAAGATTTCAAGCAGGAAAAGATGAAAATGGGACTGGGGAGCTCACCATTAGCAAAGTGTGTTACAAACCACTTCAAATGCATTTCTCAGTTAAATGCTACAGAAGTAGCAGCAGCAGCCATGCAAAGACTCTGGTTACACAATTTCAATCATTTAAAGTCCTCAGGTTTCAGATTAACAATGCATTCACAAGGAAATGGATGGTGAAACAGGGGTAATTTTATCAACCGGAATGGAAAATGATGCAAATTACTGAAAGGAGTCTAACCCAGAAGGCACCAAACTGCATTATTGGCAGAGCGAATAGCCACATTCACCCCAGGTATAAAAGCAGGTAGAATGTGGTAACAGCTGAACTGAATTTATTCCCCTGCCATGCCTGATCTTCACACGGGAGAATTCCTTCCTCATTTCTTTCTCCCCCACAATGGAAGGAAAAAATCCCCTACTGAGATTACAGAATAAATTGGGAACATCCTAACAGAAACTTCACCAGACTTTGAAAAGAAGTAGTCACCACAGTCACTATTAAATTTGACTGTTGCAAACTAAAGGAATGCCTGTGCTCACACACACCCAGGCACAGCTGTACTGGTGCAGGGTGGTAGGAGTCTTTAGATCTCCATTAACACCAGCTGGCACAGTGCACACTTACACGTCCCCAGGCCATGCCAGTGCCTCCCCTGCACAGAGGAAGAAGCATCCAGGGCAGCTCATCTGTGGGATAGAAACTGAAAATCCAAAAACTTCTAAGTATTTCTGAAGTGATGGGGACTTTTTTTTCATTTAATGGCCTACGTGTGCATGAAATCCTGCTCAGTGCGCTTGTTTCCTTGCTGAACAAATAAATCTCAGCTCTCTGAAGAACACGGAGGAGAACAGCACTTTGCCTAATTAAGGACAATGCGGTGGGGCTATAGACCAGCCCTGGTGTTAATGTGCTGAGCTCAATTATCTGCCCATAAGGTCACATTCTTAAATTCTTTTTTATCTTGGTATTGCACATTACTCAGCATAATGAGTTGAATATTGGTGGGAGTTACAGACAGTACATTTACACTAATGAAGCAAAATTACCCTGAAATTGCATTTTCTTTAATTTCAATCTCAAAACTTTAAAATAAGGTTGAAACTGATGTAATAGATGGAAGTTAATACACTTTAAAGTTTATTAAAATAGGCTAAACAGTCTGGTTTATACAAAGTTTTCAATGTACTTCCATTCATGAACGTTTTACAGTCCTACGGTATTACCTCGCCACAGGAAGAATCAAGCTCAACCCAAGAATTTGGGTGATGTTCCCCGGTGTTGAAATAGCCACAGTTCAGCTAAACTTGTAAACCAACAAAACCAGTAGCTTATTGTGACTGTGCACAAACCACATGCTGCAACAGCCTGCCGAGATTTGCAGTACAACCCAAGGACCCCCACACCAGAGGGGATCACACTGTGTTTATCCTTACATTTGTGGCCAACCCATCCTCTTCCAGCTACAGCAGCAAACAAAGGATTTCTTCCTGCCAGTAACACTGCACCTGTGTAACTCAAAGCTTCAAAGGGCCAGGCGTGGCAAAGCTCATACCAGAAACAAGGTG
Source organism: Heteronetta atricapilla (assembly GCA_011075105.1). Classification (NCBI taxonomy): domain Eukaryota; kingdom Metazoa; phylum Chordata; class Aves; order Anseriformes; family Anatidae; genus Heteronetta; species Heteronetta atricapilla. Next base: position 5,503,251 of record CM021757.1, read on the forward strand.
ATGGTGCTACCCCATCCCAGTGAGTCTGCTCCCTGAAGACAAGTACTCCTGCAGCTCAGATGAATCAGAGCATGGAAAAACACACGTAGGTATCGGGAGCATCTTGGATCCCCTCAGTATTCTGCAAAGAAAAGCATCTCTGCACCTAGGGTAAGCAATCTAAGTTCAGAGACTATTCATTTTTCTGAACTTCATTTAACGAGGCTCACTGTGTCAGCGACCAACCTGCTGAAGGAGCAGGACAGCCGTGGGGCTTCACTACATAATCAGACATTTAAGACCCGCCCCAGACTTATCTCAGACACCTGAATCCCTCAGCCAGGCAGGGAGCACACGTCTGCTGCACAGGCTGGGAAACCAAACGTAATGCCAGCCACAGCACCCCTGTGTTTGTGGCAGGGCGCCCCAACAGCAGCACGGCGGTCGGGGAAAGCCCTAGGCTTTGGCTGGCTGCCTCCAGCAGGCCAGGGGATGGCTGGGAGCTTGTCGCTGCCTGGTTAGGCGGCCAGGTGCTGACTTCTCCCTGACAGCACAGTAGCCGTACTGGGACCACTGCCATAAACTAAGAAGGATTAGACAATGAGGCAGCAAAATGAGGTTTTGGGCTTGTTACCCAGAGGTAGAGAGCCTTGTCTTCATGCGAGCTCCTGCTGGTGGAAAGAATGACAGAAAATGGTCCTGAGTTAGTTGCTCGCAGCAGGATTGAGCCTCAGGGTCATGCCATTGTTTTACTCAGAGTGGGGCAAAGCGAAGGCAGAATTTCAGTGCCTATTTTGGATTTGCTAGTGCGTGTACGTAAGAAATTCAACACTGAGTCTTTCTCTTCGCTTCCGCTTTGCTATACAACAGGTCTGCCTTAGCTCTCCTTTTAGCACTATTACATTTTGCATCAGGAAAAAAATACTAATGATTTGTATCCATCAGTGCAAGCTTGCCTTCTGACAGGGAGTTTTAATAACTGGCTGGCTCTAAGGAGATAGAGGAACTATTTATCTCCATATTTTTAAATAAATCCCATTCTCCCCATCTCACCCCCTGCCATTGTAACTGCTCTAGAAGTGTCTAAATGGTGAGGTGAGGTCATTTAACAGCAAGACAGCTTTTTTTTTTTTTTTTTGCTACTGCTCTTGCCAAAGAACAAGAATGGGCTTGTGTTCCTGAGTGGCGTCATGTATCCAATTCATTCCAGGTGTCAGACATCTGCTGCTAGCTCTGCAGCTGGCTTTAAGACACAAGAAACAGCAATGCTCTCAAGGAACAGCTTGAAACAAACCCTCAGCACCAACCAACCTAAAACAGAAGCAACTAACAATCTCTGAGGCTTCTGAAAGACAAGAAAAACTCTGCCCCAGCACCACATCCTTGCCCTGCCCTCCCCCAGTGCAAAGCTGCTATTTTAGCAAATTTGATCCAATACAGACACTTTGCTTTTCCAGACAGGACTGGAGCAACATCCTCAGCCTATGGTCAGGGTAAGCAACTGCATCCACGCCACCGTGCTGTGGCCACCATCCTGTGCTCTGTTCCTTCCTGGGGACCAAGCCTCCAGTTGTGCTGTGGCCTGCTTTTCTGGATGCCACACAAAGCAACTGGGGAAAGCAACAAAAGGAGAGGTTAACACCACCAAAAAGATTAGGAAAAAAATCTCTAGGCCTGGATTTATATGTGAGATCAGAAAGTGAATCAGGATCCGAGTTAGCAAGGGGGCGGGGAGATAGAAACTGTTTCTGCAGACCAGAGCCATTTGAAGAGAACATTTGGTTTTAAATAACCAAATGATTTCTGAAAGTAAAATGGTACGGGGACTCATAACTCAGCTGTATGGTGACAGCCTTCCCACAGCCACTGCCTGCAATGCCTCTGACATGGCTCCTTCAGCAAAAATACCATAGGCTGCCCGGGAAAAAATTATAACCTGCAAACACAACCCACTCCCTACCTACTGCACTTCTTGTGGTAAAATGGGAACAATTTATCTTCACAGGTAGCACGTGGAGACATAAAGCCCAAACACTTGTTCACATTATAGTCATCAGCGACCCTCCTGGAGGGGGGCTGTTACGAGGCCACTGGGAGAGCTGCGATATAAAGACCTGAAGGCCAAGTTACAGGAACAGTAACTGAGACTGGCTCAGGATAATCATACTAGATTAAGCTCTTCCCTTTCAGAGACACATGTGTCTCTCTCCAGTAGTTTAGCAGTTTACTTATGTCCATTATGAACCCAAATAATGAAACCCTACACGCCGTGTTGTGTTTCACCGTGCAGAGGCGAAGAGGCAGAAAGCAGGGCTCCTCCGGGGAGGCAGGCGCTTCCTGAACACGACTGCCGATGATTTCCTGAATACCCGCCACAAAAGCCACAGGAAGCTCCCTGAAGAGACAAACCTGCACCTCATCCCCAGGAGCAAGACCTGCCTAGATCCTTTCAAATAAAAGATACAGTCATCATTACAGTAATCTCCCACCACAAATCACTGCATTAATGGTTGAGATCAGAAGGACATTTGTACACTGCTCTTCTCGCCATTTCCAAATGCCACCAAGCAATAAAATGCAAGTGGATTGCAGCGCCCTGGACCCTTCTCTCAGGGGTCTCACCTTCCCCTCCAGAAGTATCTGCAATATCTTCTTTCAACAAGCAACAGGGTTGAAGCCCATATCTTAACCTGAACATCCAGGAAGAATTTGTGCTTCACCTCCCATCCTGATGCAAAGGCTGCTTTCACTGTATTTCCTGCTCGTTTGAGATGACACCATTCTAAAAACTTTATCCCAAATTGTATTATTCTGCTGAGAAAAAGTAAGAGTCTAGGCTGGTTCTGTGGCACAGAACGCGATGTTTGCCCCACGACTCTAAAGGCTGCTCCTTCTTGAGCCTGTCACCAGAACTGCACAGAATCTCTAAGGAGCCAAAGGCCCCCCAGAAGATGGTCACAGCAGCACCTTACCCTACTGCTCAGGTGCCACTCACAGCTCTGTCAGGACACAAAGACAGACCGCCTACTTCTGAAAGCAAGAACAATTTGGTAAGTTTGCCAAGTACTTGGTACATTTGTCAGATTCAGTGATACTGGTTTTTAAAATTAATTCAAAACTGACCTAGAGTTGCAGTACACAAAGATAACAGCTCACTTGTAAAGTTTTGTGCTCTCAGGACTGCTGAAAAAAGCTTATCAATGTGAATACTTCAGGTTCATAATTCTGTTTAACTGTTTCCATCCCAAATCAATACCTGGTAACAAGGGGGAATTTTTCAGAGAAGCTACAGCAGCCTGCTGTAACCATGCAATCAAGCATTTTCTTCTCCAGTATTCCAATACACTGCTAGCCACACCTTTCCTCCATCAGATATGCTGCAGCCCCATTTTCCAAAGGCTTCCATCTTCTGCATTCAGTTTGTTTCAATTATTCAGGGCAACCCAGGCTGATAATTACACAGTCCCGAGTTGCTGAGTAAAACTGATGCTTAATTAGCCAGCAGGAAAGATCGATTAAGATACAGCAGGGCATCTTGCAAAGTTCTTCAGTGGGACTGCAGGGAATAGAATCTGGCTGTGCCCTTCCAAAGGATAAAATTCTCTGCATCTCAGGATTTGACAGCAGTTTTATTTAAACTGGATGCTTGTATCAGTCAGCCACCCTGAGTTTTATTGTCAGATCTTAACTTCAAATGACACAACTCATATCTTTTAACTAGAGCATTAACAGCAAGCTCTGTATCACATTTCTAGCCAAAAATATAATGCAGCTGAGGCTGAAAGTTTTATGTAAGCCTCCAGCAACATGTTTTCCTGTTTTATGTTCCTCAATTTTCCCTGAGCATGACAGCACCACCTTTGTGTGCTTTGCTCAAGTCCAAATGATACAGCTCATACTGTCAATGAAGGTTTCAACAGTCCTGGAGACAGGAGATTTTGGAATCCAGTTCAGACCCAAGTTTTAACTTGGAAAGCAGTCTTTCTTCCTTTTTACTGTATCAAAGCACAGGTAACGCCTGTCTAAGTTCAGGAACCACTTGTGAAATAGATACTTTCAGCAGCGTGAGCCTTTGCTCATTGTATTGATTTACCATGTGCCTAAATATTAAATGATGAATTTTCTTCCACAATCCTCTCTAGCACAATGGAGAAGAAAGAACAGGACAGGATCAGAGATCAGTATGCAAAGAGCTATACAGACACAGCCCAAAGCAGAATTTTTACTTTGAAACACAAAAATTCCAAGGACAAGTAATGACGGCTCTGCAGATAGCCAAATATAACTGGCTAGCATTAAATAGGAGGGTGCACAAACCAGTATGCAGTGCACTCACATTATACCAAGCCCTGAATGCCCATTAACTTTCAAAGCATGAGCCAATTATCCAATTATTTGAATGCAGCATGTGGTACCTCAAGGTTTGGCACTATTCTGAAGCACTTTCATTGGCAAGTTATGCAGACAATACATACCTGGCTTTGACTTGCTGAAAGCTGAAGAGAATTGCATCCCTCTGCTCCCTTGCTCTAGGGCTCAAATTTTCATTCTGCAGTCCATCCACCAGGTAACATTCAGCATCTGGTAGAGAGAAAGCTCCAAGTTAAAACCACAGGCAGATACCTGTTCTTGGCCAAGAAACATGGATATGGATACCCAATGCCTTCCACATGCCACTCTCCTACAACAAACCCTAAAAATATGCTGCTGTGAAAGGCTTTTGGCACTAAGTAATGTCATTCAAAGGATCCAAAGCACTTCCATTATCAGTGTAAGATATCCACCAACACTTAAAGGAAATCCCAACCTGTGGCGGGGTTTCACAAGGGCACTCTTGGTAAGAGACAAGCACTGAACAGGTAGGTTGCACTAGCCTATATGTACTTGTATCATGTCTGCAAGGCTATCACCAAAACAAATTATGTGCTTACTCAGCATACAGTTGGACAAAAGTAAATATGGTATTCGCTCACTTAGAAAGTATGTTTATATGTAGAAATTTAACCTGAACTGGAAGAGATGAAGTACCTTCTATTCGTATGAATTTTTGCATTCTTTACAGAAACCTCAAAAAAGTCTTAGAAAATAGGCCAGTTCCAATCATGGCTGCTCTGTAGAGGAGAGTATCCTCCTCGTACTTCAGCAGCTTTACTGAAAACTTTCCCTAGCAAAGACTGGCTTCAAAACTATGGCGTTGCACATCCACAGGCCTCTCCAACCTTTAATTCACACTCCATACTGTGATACTAATGTCAGTTTAATATCCTGCTTGCAAGACTTTCAGCTCCTTATGCTTCAGCTGCTAGTACAACAGCCAGCACTGTTTAGTACTCCCCAGGAATCTTCACAGCTCCTTAAACAGCTCCTCCACCTGCAAGCACACTCAAGATCAAAAATGCCACAATAGAAATAAACATCTTTTTCTGTTAAAGTCATGAGCCCTTATTTTTGTCACCTATAATAAACACAAGAAAGGCTTAGAGCTTGAGGGAAGAAAAAACTGTTCTTTAAAGTGAAGAGCTTGAGCAAGTGCAGAGCTTGCTCCATGCCCAATCATGGAAGGGAACATGGCCAATGCACGAGCTCATCCCCAGGGAACAGGGGCCTCTTCCCACCTGGTCCTCTTTGATGGACAGGCAAAACCAGAGGGACCGAGCTCTGAACACAGCAGCCTGAGGAAGGAAGAGTGAATCCAAATAACACTCGTTTCCACAACACTCCTGCTCTTGTTTCTGGGTTTGTTCAGCTGAAAGCACCAGTTTCTAAGGGAGCAATCGCTAATAAGCACATTTCAGCCAAATTCAGACTCCTCCAAGTCCTCACCAACTCCTTCCGCTTTCTCCCTGCCTTTCCTCCTGCCATGAGTGCTCTTGACCCACAAGAAGTAGGTCTGAGCCAGCTGTGCCTCATTATCCACGGCCCCACACCACAGCCAGTACTTTGCAGCCAAGAAACAGAGGCTAAAGCCCACAGACAGCACTGAGGATATCAAAGTGTCCTAGCACAACCCCACTGATATGGGCATGCACAGTTGTCACAGCTCTGCTGATGGGCAGGAACACCAATTCACAGCACTGCTCTCAAACCCACACCTACATCCAGCAGCAGCGTTGACCTGACATGTCTGGACTCCTGGAGCTCCCAAAATGCCTATTAATATCAAGTTCCTTGCTAGTAATTTAGCCCTGGGTGGCCCGCCTGGGATCACACAAAAGCTTTGTTAGAGCAGCTGAGTGAAGCTCTTTAAATCCCAGGCCAATCCTGTCATTCTTAGGTTAAATTTAATTTTCAGTACATCTCCATGCAGTTTTAATTGTGCACCCAAGATACAGTATATATATACCACCTTATGACAAGCCTAACACTGCTGGACTTGAACCACTTACACACTGCATAGAAAATAACCAAGCACATACATCTAAGCACAAAGGATAGATCCATCTTTCTCTGAGAAGCCTACTATAAGAACAGATGGAGGCTAAGGGAACAATTTATTACATACAAATCTGCTTTAAAACTGCACAGCATAAATGGGTGCATTTTCATGGCACGGTCAATGAGAAAAAAAACAAGAAACACAAACTGCCCGCAAAATTTGAGCAAATATCAGTTGTATCTCTGTCCTTTTTAAACACAGATTAGCTCCTTGAGTATGTGGTTAGCTCTAATATGGCATTTACTTACTGCGATGTCAGCACAGATCGGCTGCTGGATAAGTTATAGAGAACTACGGTCACTCCTGCGAGCCAGGCAGAGCCCCTTTCAGAGCCAGCCACTATGTTTATAGCACCAGGAAATGAAAAAGAAAGCCTAACCATAAACTCTCAAAGTGGATCAGGAAGAGCAATATGTAAGCAGCTCTAGAGTAAATCACCCTAATGTTAGTTTTACTGCTTGTCAGTAACATTATATTCTTGATGTTTATAGATTGCTCTCTGTGATCCACTCTGAAAGTTTACAGGACTCTCCTTTTCGTTTCCTGCAGCTAAAAAGGTGAGGTGAAAAGAAACAGTTGAAATTTCATCAAGTGTTTCAGGGGGGTTTCCAGAGGCAATTGCAGATAGCCACTTTAATCCTGCAGGCAATGCACAATATTGTAAGAATTAAGTCACAACCACTGAAGTCCAGGCAGTAAATAACCTTTTAATGGCAGCACTAAATTCTAGGAGTTAATCAGCACTCAACAAGGAGAGCTGAAAGGTATTTAGATGCCATGTGTATTCTCCCCGTGCACATGCAAATATTATTTTTTTTGCTCTTTTCTACTCCTTTGTTATCAGAAAGCCAACAATAGAAAACCTAATACAGAGAACAGGTCCCCCCGACCCACAACACTGTAGCTACATCTGTTAATCCTGAGCTAATCACTCTGCTCCAACGCTTACTTGCTGCTTCACACAACTTCTGTTTACCACCCCAGGTGGCTGTGGAAAAAAAAAAAAAAAAAGTTTAAAAAGTTTATGGCACCTATCAACACAGAGCGCAGATACCTTAAGCATCCATGAAATTGCATTAATATTTCCAGGATGCTACCTGAGACAGCCACGGGTTTGGAACAGTAGTTGAGTCATCCCCTATCCTTCTTGTCCAAAAAAAGCTGTGAGCTATCACACTTTTTTCTTTTTTTTTTTTTTTGAAACTTTTCACCAAATTAAAGAACGGATGGTTTAACTGTGAACAAACATTTTCAGACGAACATTCCTACTTTTACAGGATCAAGTCAGAAAACCTTAAGAACCTCAGCAACATTCCTACACCATCCTGCAATGGACTGAATGGGACATTCTCCCCCATGCTAGAGACAATCACAGAATCACTGAGCGTCTGGGCTGGGAGGGACCCTAAAGCTCACCCAGTTCCAACCCCCTGCCATGGGCAGGGACACCTCCCACCAGAGCAGATTACCCAAAGCCCCATCCAGCCTGGCCTTGAGCACTTCCAAGCATGTAGCATCCACAGCTTCCCTGGGCAGCCTGTTCCTATGCCTCACCCCCCTGAGAGTGGAGAATCCCTTCCTAATACCTAATACAAACCTACCTCTTTTTGTAGAAAGCCGTTATCCCCTTGTCCTATCCCTACGCTCCCTGATAGGGCCCCTCTCCAAAGCAGGAACTGAGAACAGCTTCCCAGATTTGCAGCATCCAACTCTCATTGCCAAATTCCCTGATATTTAAGTTCTGGGGCCACTTGCGATGCTACATCAATGTTGACTGTAGTTTATTAGCCTTCGCAAAGCAGAACATTTTATTGTTTATTTTTGAAACAGCATTGAGGCTTCTCGCCTTGCTGTCAGCAGCTACCAGCTTCGCCATGCTTTGCAGGTGCAGTCACGGTCTCACAGTACAGCATCTGTTCCATCCTTCCTGCTGCCCAAACTCCAGCAAGAAAATGGCTCTCCAGACCTAGTACCTGAGATGGAGAGGATCAGTCAGGGCAGGTGAAGGGAAAAAATAATCAGACTGCCAGACTGCCTTTGCTTCTACAAAGAAAAACAGAAGCCCTGGATTTGTCAGATGTATCACAATTTTAAAAACCATAGTTTTAGCCTTCAGAAGAAATCTGTGCTAAATAAATATGGAATGTCCTTAACAAGAGTAGTTTTAAAAGGGAGCTGACTGAGCCAAAACTGAAATCCCATGCAATTAGGAGGCATCGTAGTGTTAATGAGAACTTGGATTGCTTATGTTTGATGTGGAACAAAGTAATAGTTGTTACAACCACATCTAGTCATAAACATAAGGAAATGCATTCGTAAGTGTTGCAGGATTGCAGTGTGGCCATAAAATAGCCATAGAGTTTGGCTTTCAACCACTGCAACCTCAGAGATGTCTCCAGTGATAACAGCGTAAGAATTACTAGCTAGCCATTGACTACCTGTTTTTTGGGCATCATGCATGTAGACCTGCACTATACAGACCAAAGTTTAATATAAGGAAGCAGATATTATTGTCTGCACAATAGTATACGTTTACTCTTCAAGTTTTGCCTCCTACTTTAAATTCAAGAACTCTTACGGTAATGCAGTTTGCAAATGCTAACAGCTTAAGCTCCTTCAGCCCCAGCTTGTTTAGCAAGAAACCTCCTTAGCCACTGGAAGGCCTCAAGACTGTGTATATAGATTGTTAAGACCCAGCAAGTTTGATACAGAGGTATGTGACATGCAATTAATCTCCATTCATAGCCTGCTATACTTGTCAGCAAACAAAGGCTGTGCTTTAGAAGGAGATCTGAAGCCTTCAATTAAAAACAGTCAGCTAACAAGAAAATAATCTAAGTTAAAGGAAGGTGGCAGGTGCAGAAATGAGTTGTTTACAGAAGTGTCAGCACTGAACAATAAAGTGCTGCACATCAAAAATGTGAAAGGGTGAACTTCACTGAAGGCCCCATGATTAAAAAACAGAGGAGAAAATTTATACCTACATCTGGGGGAAGACACAAAGCATTTGGAAGCGAGCTTTGATGGGCTCGGAGGCTGCACGCTCGCTCTCAGACTGACGGGTCCCAGGACGGGAAGGCACCCCCGGCCCCACAGCGAAGGGGACCAGTGCTCCGCGCTGTCAGGAGCCACTGCAACAGGAAACGAAAGGCCACAAAACCCTGAGGCAGACGAGGCTCGAACATAACTGCTCAGAGCTGTCGAGCAGGAACACAACAACTCCTTCGCCACCGCCCACCCGCATCCGCGGTGGCAGGATGCATCAGAAAGGCACCCACATTCAGCAAGGGGCTGACACTGCTGCTGCTCAAGTTTATTTACGGGGAGGTCAGCGAGAGTCAACAGGGCAGAAGTCGACATGTGAATGGAGGTGAGTGTGAAAGGTAAGGCAATACTGCAGAGTAAAAACACCAACCCTGAGTACAGCTTCCCCTGTTTGTGTAAATCCTTCTCACAAGACGCCAAAGAAGCAGTACGCAGTTATTCAGTCACAAAAAGTAGAAAGGGAACTCAGAGCTCTAACAACTTTCAGCTTTTTTCTTCTCCCCATTAAGAAATAAAAATGAAAAAGCCAAGCTCCCTAAACAAGAACAGCCCTGAGGCTACAGGTTTGTGGCACCCCTCAGGGTGCCTAGGCCCCAGCAGGGAGGTGGAGCCAGAGGTAGCACACACGGAACAGAACTTGTGGGAGCCACTAATGCCCATCCCAAGGGCTAACACAGCCACCTCTGCAGGGCAATCCTCTCACCAAGCCCTCCTGTGCCCCACTGCAGGGTCACCAGTAGTTGCAAAGGTCAGCACAGAATCCCTTCGTGTTTGTGAAGTGCAGTTTTCCAGATGATTTTTTTTAGAACAGTTTCTGCTTGGCTGACCCACCTCTTCAGTGAGTTGGGGTGTAACAGCTCGAGTTTGCACAGAAATCAGGAAAAACAACCTGAGAAGTCACCCGCATACCATCCTGTGGGCACGCAGCGCTGTGTGCTGTCAGCTCTCAGCACAGCTCATCGGGTGCTGGGGCCTCGGGAGGTCACCTTCACGATACCAAGCAGAAGCGGGGCCTGAATCCAGCGCTGCTTTCCCAGGCACCTCCGTTTTCCAGGCACCTCCATTTCCACTGGGGTTGGAGCTTCCCTGAGGACCTGCGCCCAGCACTGCCAGCTTGTTCAGCTAATCCCCGCGGCAACGCGCAGCCAGGCGGCACCGCTACCACGGCTCAGCCAAAGCCTGCCGAGGGCTCGCTGCAGCACCCACCTTTCTCGTACCCCCACACCCGCTCCTTGGTCCCATCCCAGCGGAGCCACTCGGTGCCGAGGGAGGGCACGCGCTGGGCCCACCTGGCCGCGCCGAGCCGCCCCCCGCCGGCCGGCCACGCGCTCGCCCCTGGGGCCGCCGAGGCGCCCCCGCCCTCGGCGCTGCTGCGGGCACAGCCGGCGGCCGGC
>CM021757.1:5514504-5526490 GCA_011075105.1 Heteronetta atricapilla
ACCCTCACGGGGTTAGCCTCGCGGGAGGCACAGAGCTCCAGAGAAGGAGCTCCCGCCTGCCCTCGCTCCCCTCTCAGGCTCGGCACGACGAGACGCAACAAGTCTGTCAGCTTCTCCCCCCGCCCGGCAGCGGCAGGGCGAGGAACACCGGGCGGTTACCTTCCAGGAGCCGCCGAACCTCCTCTGGGAGCATGGTCCCCGCCAGCTCCTCTCCCCCGGGGCCAGCCCTGCCGCCGCCGCCCGCGTCCCTCCGGGGCAGGGACCCAGCGCGGCAGGAAGCGGGGGCGGGGACACCCCGCGGGGGGCCGCGGGTGCCGGGCGGCCCCGCCGAGCTCCGCGCCCCCGCGAGCGGCTCAGCGAGGCGGCGCCGCGCAGCCCCCGCGGCCCAGCTCCGCGCACCTGCTGCGGGCCTGCCCCGGGACGGCTGGAGATGGAGGCAGAGGTACTGGGCTGCTCGGCGGCAAAGCTTCCCCTCTTCCTGCATCCTGCATAGGAAGGGGGCTGCCTTAGCCCTTAGCCACAGAACAGCCGTGCGTATTTCTACACCTTGCCCAGAGAAATAGCAGGGTTGCGTGCTTTAGCTTGCTTTGTGACAGGCAATAAACGCAAACTGAGCTCTACAGAACAAAAATGGCATTGCATTAGATTAACCCACAGTCCTACATCTGCTCCTCTCCCATATAAAAGAATTAACGCGGGCTGGCTGTGGGGATACTGCTATAATTTTTCATCATTGTATTCCCAAATTTTAAGCTCCACACTGGCAAAACCAATCACAGCCTTTGGTATCTGAGGCTCATCAACGTTTCCAAAGACCGGTCTGAGATTTCCCATGTGTTAAGGGTAGAGGATCCAATCCTTACTTTGCAGTGTCCTGGTATCAAACGAGTATTTATTTTTGCAGCATGTGGAAAGTGCTATTCTGAACATTCTTTCCACTTCTACCTTTCTGATATCTTATCCCTGGCATGTGATCTTTAATTATATTTTCACAACATAGCAAGTGTTTGAGATTACAAAAAAAGGATGCAATCAGGCCGTGCTGACCACCAAATGAAAACCACATCGCTACACAAATGTTGGTGCTTGCTGCTTTCACCAGGGGCACAACACAACATGAGCTTCTGACGCTGTACGTAGAGCCAGGGCTGTCTACTGAGGTATATCATGGTGTAATGAGGAAGGGCCTCTCTGAACTCTCAAAGGAAGCCCCCTAAAACTGCTTCTCTTGCTGCTTTGCAGCCCCCCTGCTCTGGGCAGAATCCGATTCTTACTGCTCTTTGGATGTGCTACCTGAAAGGAATAAAGGCTTAGTTGTTGGGTAGCAGGCTTTGCATAAAGTAAACCTGGAGCAGATTCCAGCTTTGCCCCAAGCTTCTTGCTTGCTTCAGTCAAGACAACCTGTGTGTTTCAGGTTTATGGCACATATGCGATACAAGAGCTAAGTTGGCAAAGATACAGCTATTGGAATGATGGGAGCATGGAACAGAGGTGCTCCTCCATACAATAACAGGTTTTGTGACCCACTTTCTGAGACTCACAGGTGAAACTGGGGAAAAGACTGTTACGCTTTCAGTTGATTGGTACAAATTAGATAACGAGTAGGCGTAAGATGAAGCAAAGTGTTTTGTGGTTTTGGTTTGGGGCATGTGTGCCTGAGATTCTATTGTTTTCTGCACTGTAGACAGTGGAGTGAAAGGAGAAAACCCCTAAAGCAACTGCAAAGTTCTTTTGTGTCTTTTTGGTTGAAATATGTAATTTTATGCCTGTGGGGCAGCACCTCAATAACTCACATATAAATAACAGTTGTCAGAAGGGATGGCTTTCAAGGAGGAGTGAAGGCACCGTGACCAGAGGTATGTTTAGTGTATGCAGCTGATTTACTGGAAAAGTGATGTTGCGCTGTTTTCTGTGTATTGAGTCTCTTACAGTAGTAATGCTGAAGTGACAGCTGCCATTTTGGGTTTAGTCACAAAGAAGACAAGACACTATGTTTTCCAGCCTGCTCAGGAAGGTTTGATTACTCTCCGGATCTGGGGAACGAAACACACCACCACTTCTGATTTGTCACATGGCTGTGTGTTCTCTACATGCATGTAATTTCAGAACAACCCGCAGACAGACTTGACGTTGACAGTACCACTCAAGACCTTACAAGTTTCCTACTCTGAGTGTGAAGTTCACTCAGTTTCTGTCCTTTCCCCTTTACCTTCTATACTGCTGTGTGAGTTTACACACGCTGACAGCAATGCTGCAGCATAATCTCGATTTTGCCATGTACAAGAAATTGTTCTGCAGCGGCACTGAATGCAGCACATGAAATATTGCTGCAGTTCAGAGGGCCTCACATAGGAGACTGCCGTGCTGGAATGCATATACATCACAGTAGTCTTCCCCATTACATCTCCTAGTCAGGTAGTGTTTCATGAGTCAGGGTTTAGAAAATCGAGAATCTCCTAGGGGAGCAAAACGTGAATCTCTGTTAGCTGCCTAAGGCTCCTGACAGACTTGAGTGGTTCTGATTTGTATGCAAGAAACGGTAGCACGTGTAGGTGGATGTGTATGTTAGATGGATCTGTATACATGTTCTCACCTAGAAGTGTTTAGGGATAAATATCTAAATGCTTCTGTGTAGAAATACTCTTTGTTTCATTACAGACTACAAATAAAAATCAGCTAATTGCTGAGACTGACTATCTTTAAAAATGAGTTTGTAACAGAATGAACAAGGTCCCTTAGATGGAAGAAACTGCCTTCAGATGAAAGATCAATAAAACCTAATCAATGCAAATCTCAGAGGAAGAAATGTTCATGCAACTGCGAAGAAAAGGATCATCTCATAGGTTCTCTGCATTTCTGTAGCTCACATAATAGTCTGAAAGCATAAACTAGAAGATGGTCAGTGAGTCTTGCCCAAGAGTTAAACCAATTTATCGTATTTAGTGTCTGGAGGAAATTATTCCCCATGTCAAACTAGCAGCGACTTGTTTTGCAGGTGGTGGGGTTCTGCCTTCCTTTGCTGGGGATTTCACCCAACAAATTTACTGCTGTTGCAGTGTTTGTAGCATTGGTAAAGCTCCAGATGTTTTCTGATGTACTTCTGAGATGTATTGCACCTGTGATTTTTGGTCTTTTCTACAGATCTGAAGGTTATCATAAAGACCTTGAATGTAGCATAAGGTGTGGGTGCTAGCACTGTTGCACCCTTTGTGGTCTTGGATGTGCATACATCCATGGCCCCAGCAGCTGGAGGCAGAGCTCAGCACCTAGGATGTTCCCCTCAGGCCCTTTCCGAAGATCTTGTTAAGGCTATGTTTACCAGGCATCACGTAGTGTTATTATTTGTTAATAATAATAAAACATTTTTATTATTAAATCCGTTTTACTGAGGAATACTGAGGCACAGAGTCCCAACTGCTACGCAGATGTACATGCTGTTACTCAAAGCCTTAGCACCATGCAATTGCCCAGACAAGCCTTCTACCCAACCTTAGTCAGTAGCAGATAGTGCCAGGCAGACTGATTCCCAGACAAATGACCTTTTTATTTTGTTTTCTTGCCACTTTCATTTTTGAATGTGTGAATAGGTTACAAATTTGGTATAGTGGTCAGCTGGGAAGGAGGTGAGGGAGTCTGGCAGTGACTGGCAACTTACACTGCATCATTCTTCTGCAGCATCAGGCTTTATGGGCTGTAGATGTAAAGCTGCCTGACTACATGATAAAAGCCCCACCTTAATCATTTTAGGTCTGAAGTTCAGCAGACAGGCTCTCTCCTAATGATATTCTGTTAAATGGACAAATTCCTTTGAAGGCTTGTCTTGGTTTGAAATCCAATTTCACAGGAAGCCAGATGTGGTTGGGTGTAGCTATGGAAACAAAGCAGGGCAGACTTAGAGGAGCTGAGCGATGCAAGGTAAAATGTGAAAGTCAGACTCCTTCACTGCACTGTCAGAGATATCAAAGGATCTGGAGAGGTTGGCAGGAGATGTGTCCCTGTTATGGGCTGTTCTGTGTGGCTGGGTACCAGCGCCTGTCAGTGGTGGTAAGCAGCCAGCTGTCCTGTCACACAGGCTGAAATGGAGCTGAATGCACAAAACCAGGGGGTGCAGACTCTTCAGTTCCCATCTGCCCTCTTCCTGCTCCTCCAGCACATTAGGATCTCAGCCTTCCCCTCTCTGCCATTCAGAAAGGTTAACAACAATAGGGTAATAAGGTTAAACCACAAAGCCCTGCCTGATAACAGCCCTTTCAAGCAGCTGCGCTGAAATTAATCTGAAACTTTCAGTAATTAGATAAGGATGTGTGCATGCTCACGCAGGCACACACTGACCCTGGGACACACATTCTACAAAGGAGGTGGAGGACCAAAGGCTTCATCAAACTGGATCGGGTTATTTGTTCATCTAGTCTGGTGCTGCAGCACTGAGAGTGCATTTCCAGCTCCTTTATTCATCTTATTCGATATCCTTGGATAGTGCGCTGACTCGCCCTTTTGTCCTCCCTTTCTGGTACTGTAGTTCCTGCCAATTCAGAGCAGACTCTAATGCATGCTTTTTTCAGAACAGATGCCAGTCCACCCATTTCTCTATCACAGCTCCTGCCACTCCAGGTCAAATTGTTGGGCCGCTGGGTGTCATTTGCTGCCTTTGACAGTGACCAACAACTCAGAAAAAAAGGCAACTTTCCAATCTGGTAATGCACCTGACTGCCTGAATAATTTCTCCTGGTGTACTAATCAGCTATGCTATGCCATGCTAATGCTTTGCTGTAATTCCAGAGTTTACATGCTTATGTCATTTTCATTACTCAACAGCTTGTGTATCTTCTGGTGTGACTAAGTCATTCAGTTAAAGGTTGGTTACAATCTTCATAAAGCCTCTTTCATTTTTTAAAGCTAAGCGGCCTTTCCTTGTCCTCGTGATTCGATTCTGCACCCCGGCTTCACAAAGGCTTGCAGGTTACTGTTCATCAGTCTCTGAAGCCAACGAGAAACAAAAATATTCCAGCAGCTCTGAGTTACGGTAAGGAGATCTGGCCACAGAGCAAAACTAAATGACTGGACCTTGCTCCTGGTTTGGACCACCAGCCTCCAGACTAATTTACCTTCTAGACATGCTGCATTTTCTCTGGTGCAAAGGCTTCTTGGAAGCAAGCAGGTGTGTTAAGATGTATTTATTAGAGGATATGTGAATATGTAGACTGTAACTGTTTCTCATCACACCAACACATTAGTTGTAGGAGAACCATACTGAAATGTTCTTCCTTCATCTCTGTTGTGGAGATGGCATGTGACAAGGAGGTCCTTCTCCAGAATTACCCACAATGGTGGAGGTGATCTGTAAGAGATGACAGCATGGAGGAGGCATCTCCTAGCAGCATGTTCTCAGAAAACATGTAATGCTGAAGCTGGCTGTAGGGAATGGATTCACCACCTGAATCCTAAGCAGGACACAGCTCCAAGACAGCATTTTCACGTCCTCCTGAAAAAGTTTGTCAGTATCAGGAGGGAAAGGACACTCTGTAAAGAGAAGAATTAGAAAGATAGAAAGCCAGAAAAGAGCAGTGAGCTGGTCTCTTGTAGAAGCTGCTGTTCCTGAGGCTGACGGATGGGTTTCAGTTTAATGCAAAGGTGATATTGATCCCTTGCTGTTTGGTTACAATGTGTGATGGAGCTGCCCTCTGCCCTGTAGATGTGTTGTAGCACCTCTTCCCTTTCTCCCAATCCTCATCAAACTACTTTAATGACTCTTTTATTGACAACACTGAGTCTTAATGAGGAGGACTGCCACACACTTCATTAAGGCTGCAGAGGGGACACTTCCTATAAACGGCTAGGACCACGGGCAGCCATCAAGGCTGAGGGTGAAGGACGGAGTTAAGGCAAGATGCAAAATTTTCTAGAGGAGGGAGAGCTCTCCATTTGCTCCTGAGAGAAAACAAAGATTTAGGACAAAAGCCTGCATTATCTGAGAAGCAATGGATTGAGGAAGGAGAGACCAGTCTTGGAGAAGGGTCCTGGTGAACACAGAGGAAATAAGAGCTCTTTTAATATTTTCATTCAGGGTAAAGATAAGATATGAAAAAATGTTGGGTGGCCAAATTTAGCCTTTATTTTATTACTCCCTACAGTGATAACACAGTATGTCTACACTTCTGTGCAAGGTGGTGATGGCAACGTGTGTTAGACACTGGTGAGCAGGAATAGACAGTAATCAGGCACTGGCTTTGAGTCTGCCAAACTAGCGTTACGCAGTTGGCTCAGCTGCACTGAGTTACAGGCTGCCACAGCTGTATACAGCTAGTTCAGAGATATCTGTGTAAACATCAATCACATAATTACACCTGATGGTCCTGAGATTTCATGGACAACTCAGTGAAATTTCAGATTAAAACTGGACATGCCATTCGGTGAGGTTTTCTTCATTTTGGAAAAGAATCTTCTACCTTAAACTAGCACACAAGACAGATTTGGATACAAGGGTCTGAACTGAAAATACACTTAGATATGATGTTCTAATGTAGTCTTGCTTTTGCATTAGCATCCATAAATCTTCATCCATCACACAGTTCTATTTCAATTATTGAGCCAATTTCCAGACACTTTTATGATGTATTGTTTGATTTTATTAACTGGAGTGAAGCTTTAAACTCACTGAATTCCCATAGTAATCTTGCCCTGTAACCCTACCCACCTTATCAAATCTTGCTTAATGAAATGCAGGCATCTGTCTTAATGGCTTTCAAACTATGCTATGTAGTCTGACCCAGATGTTAGTTCATAAATAGGAATATTTAGAGGTGTTAAACAGGGTAGCTGGAGACAGAGGTAGGTCTCTGAAGTGATCTTTTCTCTTATGAAGAAATCAGTGGTATGGGAGAAATTACTATAAATCTTTGTGAAGAAAAATGAGAGCCAGAGGCCTGGGGAACAGAAGCTCATACTGCAAACAGCACAGCAATAGATCTGGTCAAAAATAATTTCCTGAAGAAGTTGATTGTTTTAGTAGAATTTTAAAAATCAAACTAGTTTGAGTTAAGACCAAAATATTAATCTGAAATATTTTGCCTGGGGACTTTGATTGCTCTGCTTCATGGAAGCAGTAATTTGTGTGTATCAGACCCTATGGAAAAGGATCCAAAGGCAGGCTGCCTTCCCTGTGGTGCTTGACCTGTCTTTGTAAAGACAGTATGTCCCTAGGCGCCATGGCATGTCCTCGGAGAAAGAGCTGAGGGGTGGAGAGGGGAGCACAGAGCCCATGTAAATGCTTACATGAAGTGCTGGGATTATGTCAGATACAATATGTTATGTAACAGTATGTGCAAGTTGAAATACATTCCCTTCCAGATAATTTAGGGTATTTCATTGCTGAAGAAGAAAAAAATCTTTTGGGGGGGGAGGGAACTTATATTGAAAAAAAAAAATAACAAAAAAGCAAACAACAACAACAAAATCTTTCTGGAGTTAAAACAATAGTGGTAAAAAAATCCAGGCGGTCTTGGAAGCAGCCCTGCAATGTGATGGACACAACACCAGGGGCTGGCTGCAAGTATTCACTGCCTTCAAAGCTGAGATGGTGAATAAGCCATGATTTTGTCTCTCAAGGGTTTTTACTGCCACACTACATCATCTCAGCTCTTCAGCTTCTCTTTCCCCACAGATGCTCTTGTTCCTTACTTATGAGAAAGAAAAAGAAGGAAGGAAGGAAGGAAGAAAGAAAGAAAGAAAGAAAGAAAGAAAGAAACTGACAAGGCTGCAGTGACAATCTGGTATTTAGTGTGACAGTTAAACTTAATGATATGGGAGGCATGTTAGGCTGTATTACAAGCCATTATCTGAGAGCCTGGATACTGGATGCATTGCATTATTAATTAAACACAAAAATGACTACCATTAGTTGGCGATCCTATCTGCTAAAAGATCTGGAAGGCAGAAATATTCCCTAAATTCAAGTGCTTATTGTTTCATTCCCGTCATTTTGTAGAACACTTACTCTTCCGTTTCATTCTTGTCAAGCAATCAATTAATGTTTGTAAACTGCTTTGAGTTCTTCCAGTGAAAGATGGTACAATTTATAAATGTAAAGTGCTACTATAGTTCATTTATTAGGAAAGTAAGGAGTAAAACTTGCAGATGCAAAAGAGTTCAGCTTGAAAAAATACCCCAAACATTTGTGCATCTATTATTATGTTGCTCCCTTCTGCTAGGTACCTTAAACACTTTAAAGTAAGGGATATATTCAAATGTTGCAGAGCTGCTCTCAAGGTGAAACTGTAGAGAAACTGAACTGACTGCATTAATGCCTAGCTCTTACACACTTCATGTGCAGGTTTCAGAACATTAAGAGTGCAAAAATGCTGTCCTCCGTTCATGAAACAGGAAACTGAGGCTGAAGGAAAGTAAATGTTTTGCCTAACCCCCCCCCCCCCCCCAAGGTAGTGAAAAAATGGGGAGCAGAGCCCAAGCCCTCTGAGTTACTACCCAGTCACCTTCCCACTAGCTCAATTCAATTTAAAGTTAAAAATCAGAGACTTCTCCCAGAGACTCCTACTGCAATGTGTATCCTCCACGGGCTCAATTCTGTAAAGTGCTGGGCACTCTGGCCTCCTTCCAATGAAGCACTTAAGTATGTGGCTAACTCCAAGCTTATGAATTGTCTAATTGAAAACAGCGGAAATGGTGCTTTAAAAAGAAAAAAGCTCAGTTTCCCTAATTAGCACTTCCCACCTCAGGAAAAGGCTGACAACAAAAGCATCTGCACTGGGAGCCTTGTCACGCTGGGTTCTGTCCACAGGCAATGGAGAAGCAGAGGATGGCACTTCCACAGCCTCGCTCTGCCTGTGCTCTGCCGTATCCTCTGAAGCTGCTCATTTCTTCCACTGGCTATAAGAGGGGACCATGACAGCTGCCATCCATGTTTGACTGCACATGGAACAGCAAGCACAGCCCCTCAGATGCTACGCAGGCACAGTGCAAGCACTATGCAGATTAATATTGAAGTGGGCTTCTCATACAATGAAATATGGCCCAGATCTAGAACTGGATCATCAGCAAACCGTACTCAGAGCTTGCTACCATCTCAAATGCGGATGGTCTTCTGTGGTACTAGGTAAGAAACACACTTCTGACATTCTTACCCACAGTTCTGACCATCTTCTACTCTGATAAACAGCCAGACCAAGCCATTTTTCCATCTATGAAGAAGCACCTGGCAGTCCTGCAGATCTGTCCTGCTTCCTGCTATCTGTTGAATGGTCATGGGTGAAACTACACAGCAGATCTCAGTAAGGTTAACCAAGTTCCCCATGGCAAAGTATAGCAACCAAGCAGGAGAACCAACAGGCTCCACTGCAGTAGGACAACCTAGATAAGTATCACAATTCATTGTCTGGATCCAGCCTACTCCAATGGCTTGGTTAAACTCTGTAGAAGAGCTTGGAATCAAACCCAGGTGTCCTAAATACAGCTTCACTGCATCACTCCTACAGCAAGACTTCTCTTTCCTACCCACAGCACCTCCAAACAGAGGCACTGTTGCCTGCACTATGCTGCCTGCACTATGCTGCCTGCACTATGCTGCCTGCACTATGCTGCCTGTGTTTCAACTTTAAAACGGATGGTGGGAACTTGTGTGCAAAGTTCGGTTTTTCCTTTGAGTCACTGATCAGTATAAACAATGCCTTGTGCCTTTGGAGTGGTAATTCACACTACAGATCTTTAGCCAGCTAAGTGCCTGATTATACCACTAAGTCTAAAAAAAACTGTTTTCCTTCTCTACTTTTCTCTTATCTCCTCTGATGTAATTATCTGCCATTTAGTATTGCACTTCTGTAAACTCCTGAAACCTCCTACTTTTAACCTCCACTCTGTTTCTCCACTACTACCCCAGTGCAAATGGAGATTATTCAAGTTGAAAGAGAGGGCAGTGGAGAAGTACTCTTTATCCAGTAGGGATGTCTGTGGTGCTGCTGTGCTGCCCATTCTCTCTCACTCTGCATTTGCATGGCTTTGGGGGATGCACACATTAAAGGGTATGGAGATGTAATCCACCAGGATTACAAGGGTTTACAATTTCAAATCAAAGCATTACAAAGGTCAGATATCCAACCCAGAGCAAGCTGATCTGCGATTCCAGCTGATGCATTTTCTTTCTCACCTCCTTCTAAACCAACTGATCTCTTAGTCATGGCTCTGTGTCCTCTGTCCATGTGCATTCACAGTAATCACTCTTCTGGCATCTAAACAATGGATCTCTTACATTGAGCTGGGCTCCAGGGGTTCCTGAGCTGGTATGCAAACTTTTACTCTTTGTACCATTATAGCATTGTTGAGTCCTTTCATAGCGCAGATTTCTGCTGGGATAGGCAAGCAGGGCTAAGAGATGCCCCAAATAGTTTACAGTCAGTGCATAAGGCAAGAGCCAAGAGAGGGAACAAAGAGGTAGGACCTTCAGGGATGCAGGGATGAGAGTCTAGTGGAAAAGTCAGATAGATTCACTGGTCTCCAACTTGTCCAGATGCCTGGAAGCATCCCTGGCTTCTCACACCACAAAGCATCCTTTATATAACACTATTTCTTGCTTCTAGCTCTTGAGTCTATTCCCCTCATTTAAACTCTCCTTACCTCAGTTCACATTTTGCCACATGCTTCTGGCTAGATAAATACATGACATTATCTCATGCTTATGCCATCATAGTCATGGCGGTGCTTTTCTTTGCACCGTATACATTAAAATGTATGTCTTCAGCTCTCGCTCCCTGCTCTCTGTGCAGGGAACCTGGATAACTATCTGCAAACTAAACTCGCAGAAACTGGTCCTCAGGGAGAGGAAGATCACTTGAACTGACCCACCTGAGATAACACAGAGAATCCTACAAGAATCTGGAACTGAACCAAGATTGTCTCAGCTCCCAACAAATGCTCTAGCTGCAAACTTCCTGTTCTGTGGGGCAGTGCTCTGGTTCCCAGCCACCTGCCCTTATCACTACAAGTGCCTTTCTCCTGTAGTCTATCCCCTTTCATCCTGCCTCCATCAGCTAGTCCCCAGCTCCCAGCTCTCCTCTGTCTTCCACCAAATGATCAGAGAATCACATCTGCTAGAGGAGCAGAGAGAGAGCAGTGCCTGGGTCTCATGTCAGTTATATTTACCTTCATTGCACTGCCTTCCATTGCTTAACAGAATAGTTTTATACCAGAGAAAATTGGAAGCTAAGTAGTTGCCTGTCAGGTAGTGCCTGTCACCTGTGTGAGGAGCTGACATCGTAGTCAGCTACTCTGCTGGCCATCTCTGTGCTGAGCACCGGTCCTGGCCCTGGAGTCTGCCTGCTTGAGCTCTTTCTCTATGCTGGTATTTGCAACAGTGCCACTGGGGACTCCCCTTGTACAGAAGCATGCTGCAGTTTCCCCTTACATCCATGTGCACTGCACACATGGCAAGTTAGCTGACAAGGAGAAGATGAAACTGCTGAGATACAGGGCCCAGCACTGGAGGAGGTCTAGTTTCAGACAGTCAGCGACCAAGGACCCCATCCATGTCCAGAGCAACACCACTGATTTCAGGGAGTGTGAAGGAATTATACAAACAGCACATTTAGTTCCAAATACATAGAAGAGAGAGCTATAGAAGAAAATTAAAATATCACATCAAGGTAGATGAGGAGTAAGTGCATGTTTGTCAGGGAAGAGACATGGACTGGATGCAAATCCTGTTTCATAAAGGGGTAATGGAAGGGGAAAGCTATTTTGATGGATCCAGAAAAGTGTTCTATTTCATAATGAATTTAATATACAAATTCCCTCCTCTATGCAGGAGAATTGCTTGAAAAGGATCTGTAAATTCTCTTTCTATTCCCCCTTTTCCTCTCCTCTCCTCTCCTCTCCTCTCCTCTCCTCTCCTCTCCTCTCCTCTCCTCTCCTCTCCTCTCCTCTCCTCTCCTCTCCTCTCCTCTCCTCTCCTCTCCTCTCCTCTCCTCTCCTCTCCTCTCCT
>CM021757.1:5526500-5566440 GCA_011075105.1 Heteronetta atricapilla
CTCTCCTCTCCTCTCCTCTCCTCTCCTCTCCTCTCCTCTCCTCTCCTCTCCTTCCTTTTATTCTTTCCTTTCTCTACCACCTTTTTGCTGTCTCTTGGAAATGCCAGTCAAGATTACAAGATGTCAAAGGGAATGAAATGAATTTTGCCACTCGGCTGCTCGTAAACTTGGTGCCCTGGCTTTTGATATTACAGCACCACAGCCTCTACCTTTAAATATCAGCCACCCACAGAAACAACCTGACTGTACATCACAGCACGAGAGGTTTCCATGGTGACAGAATGCAGGTCACAACCTCTGTAAATGCAATCAGAGCACTGGGACTGGTGTGTGGAGACAGGTTTAATTTCTCCGTTAGTGGGAGCTCTGTGGTCCAACATGTACATAAGCTCCTCACATTGACAGACAACCTGTTATCTTCAGGATGGCTCTGCCTACTGCCAGTCCTCTCTCACACCTGCCAAGTCACCCTAATATATAAGCACCAACAGAGCAATCCCCTGGGACCGGCATGGCCCAACCATCGATGTTCTGGGCTTTGCAAAAGCCTGTTCATACCATTTTAGCTGCCCACTACCCTTTCTGGTTCTTTCTCCCTATCCCACACTGGCTACCCGTGCAGGAGCAAGGCTGTAGGTACAGCTTTGTCCTTTCACTCCACGTATATCAGGTCTCTCATTCCTTCTCTGTCTGGATACACAGGTATTGCATTGTAATGTGCCTATCTCCACAGTGCTTACATGCCAAGTACAATACAGCAGAACAGGGTACCTTGGTGCTGTCTGAGAGTCAGACAACTCTTCAGTAGGGCAGGAGCATTTCTTATGAAACATGCTACAGATGTTCATGGAAATGTGGGAGCTTTTACTGAGTATACTGAAGATTTATAAGAAGGGTGTGTGCTGTGTATTTATAGGGTCTGGGCTGAGGCTACACTCTGTGGGACACAGAATTTATGGGTGTTTAAAATATATACAGAAACTGAGTATTTACTGACCATGTCATACGTTGAGCATTTCCAATAGTTAGCAACTTTATGTTTGTCTTTACCCTTTTTTTCCCCTACCTATGTATCTGTCTTCCATAGTATCTGTTTCTAAGGTTCCTTTATGCATAGGATCTGAATAGTTCCCATCTTCAAAGATAAAAGCAGCTGCATATGCCAAACCTGGTAATGATGCACAATGTTTAATAAGGTTTAATAACTGGCTTCTCTTCTCTTCTAAAGTTAAACCAAGAATATTTTAAGCCCAGCTTGTAATAATACTGGAGATCTCCATTTTCTGTGTCAAAAGTTTACACAGATTACCTTGGAAGTCAAATACCAACTACTGTTTTCTCTCTTGTGTATCTGTGCATTTGCAGTGAATAGAAGCTACAAGCTTCTCTCTCTAGTAGGAGCTGTATGACTTCAGGATCAGTCACTTAATTCTATCGGATCCCCAGGGCAGCACAATGGTAGCAAGTTTGACGGATAGAGACTGGAAAACAGAATTAGACTTGTTAATTCCGAGTTCATCCAGAATTGCCATTCCACTTTAGTTTTATGGCCTTTAATTTCAGATATGCTTTCACATGTAATCAGACTTGTATTTGACTGGGCAGCTAATGTGGCATTGCATGGATTCCTTGAAACTAGGACTTTGAACCTTTGACTGAGAGAATGCTTTGAAAGCTAACATCCAAGACATTCACCACGTGAGCAAGTGTCCTAACCACTGATTTGTGCTTCCCTTCCACTGGCAGCAGGTACCAGCTGATTCTTCATTCCTTCACTTTCACTACGCCGTGCTGTGCCAGTCCTTTCACAGTGCCATCACCGTGCTGGGGGGAATTTACTGAGTACGTTCATGCAAGTACTTTTTGAAAGGAACTAATCGATTACTAAAGACAAAGCTCAGGAGTAGAAATCTCTCTGCCTGTCATCTCTATTATCTTTTTTGCTTCACCTGCTTCCACGCTGTGTATGGTCGAAGAATGGAAACTCTGCCAAAATCCTGTGCATCTCAGAGAATCCTGTCACCTGAAATATTATCCTGTCTAGCTGTGTACAGCAGATTTAGCATTTCAGAGCAGCAGGGCTGAGTTGCCAGTCTGTCATGTGGGTTTCTCTGTGCACACATAGGTGTTGATGGTAAGAGGCATACATGCATGCTTGGAATGAATGTTAACCCAAAAGAGTGAGAAAGAAAACAATGGGAGGAATAGGGCTTTCCTTGGCTATTTGTATCTGGCTTGCAAAAGCCTTTTGAAAGCAAACAGGGAGAAATAGAACTAGATAGGGTTGGGCTAGGGGAGATTTTTTCCACCTTTGATCCTCAGATTGTCCTGTTCAGCTGAGTGGAATACAAAGCAAGGGTGTCTCAGAGCTCACACTTCACCTCAGCAGTGCAATCGACGGGAGAAGCAGTGAGCGAGACCGACAGACTGTCACTGGCAAAATGAACTGTCACCTCCCATTTTTCAGAGGCGCGGTGGGATGAATTGCGGCTTTGAACCATGTGGCCCGTTGCTGATTGAGTTCCGCTGTCTTAGAACCCCACTGAACAAGGCAAGTTCATTTCAGGCTGACGTACCACTGCTTATCAATTTTGGAGCAAGTAAAATTAACCACTTCAGAGCTGATTTCCCCTTTTTTTTCCTCTCCTACTGCCGCCTTCCTAGTTTTGTATCTGGAAAGGTCAGTGAATAAATCTCACAAAGCATCAGATAAAATCCGTATGACCTAGAGAAGGCTTAACAGAGGTGCTGTTCTTAAACTATACTGGCTCTAAAAGGCAGCTGTTCTGGTCTCCAGTCTCTGGAAGACATTCGTCCACTTCAGAAAAAAACAAAGCAGAACTTGCTGCACAGTTCAGCACAATTCAGAGGAGTCAGGGGGAACCCAAGTCCTACCATGACAGCTGTGTTGGAAATCAACATTGAGGTGAATCAGAATGGCTGTGTGAGAATATTGGTAATGGAAAGACAGTGGATATTCAGGATCAGAAACAGAGAACCCTCACAGAGCTGCATGAGACCAACAGTGCTAAAATAAAAAAGATGCTGTGAGACAAAGCTGCCTTCACAGAGCTATGCAGACAGAGGTGCGTATGTCCTGTTGTTTGATCCAAACAGTATTCTCAGCCTCTTACCAGCCTGTGATATTCATTCCAGTCCTGCTGATACCAGTTAGCTGTCTCTGGCATTGCATTTTTTGTCTCTTCGTTCCCACAAGAATCAGTTTTAGTTGCTTTGCTTTTTTTTCAATTCATCAGGAATTTACATAAACTCGCCCTTTGCTTTCATATCATCCTTATTTTCTTATAGCACTTCTCCCCCTTTAGATCTTTTTCTTTTCTTCATGCATCTGCTTCCAAGCTAACATTTTTGCCCTACAGAACCTGTGAGCCAATAGTGCCTCTGTCTTCAGCCTCCCCCTTGTATTCTATTTTTCTATGTGACCTCAAAGGTTGGTCCTCATCAACTGCGTGTCTATGTATTTTTGATGATATCCAGTTGTCTCACATTGTATATGAATTCAGAGTAATATCTGGAGGTCCAGAATTGTTAGTATAAAAATGAAACTTGGTTTAGGATGGAGGAAACCCTGAGGAATCAGCCCTCTCAGGGCAGTATTTTCAGAGACAAGAATTACTCTCCTCCTTTGTGTTTTCATGAAAAGTGGACGAACATACCATTCAGTAGTGTAGGTCTTTTGCTGGTGTAAATGAGGATTGCTCCACACTGAAGAGCCCAGCTAGTGGTGAGGTACGGTAAACTTCTGATTAAATTAACCTCTGTTTTAATTCTGTTAGTATCTGGAGAAAAATCAGTTTTGCCAAGCATCATCCACTGCCATGTCCTATCTGCAGTAACAGCTCGAATGCATTACTTCATCAGAGGCTTCCTATGCTGTTCTCAGCCTCATACCACCTCTACAAACACTCACTATTTTTCCTCTGAGCACTTTGTATTTGGTACCCCAGACATTTTGGTAAGTGTGCAGAGCAGCCACGAGAGATGGATGGGCCACTGACAAAAGGGGCAGGAGAATAAGTTCCAATGGAAATAATTTAAGAAAAGCTTTATTCAAGATGTCTATGAGTGGGAAACTCTGGGCCTGTGTCTCACCTTCCTACAGACTGAACAATTGGATGAAATATTAGCACTTTCCACATGTTAACACTACAGGATATCATTCGTCTTCCTCACTGTTGGGAAGCATTAGTTATCATGGGCTTTTATGAAGCTGATTTCTATATCCCCATGTGCCAGTCACAGTTTAGAAATTGTCTGAGTGTGCATTTTAGGAAAAGGGACTGTGAATCAGTGGAGGCAATCCTCAGGCTAATGGCTACCTCCCAGGCTTTCTTTAAAGTACATAGTCGTGCATTACCTCAACTAGCTTGAGAAAGAGCAGAACAATATTCCCTAAATCTTCAGTGGATGAGCTGCAGTGGCAGAGCAGCTAAGGAAACTTGTTATGGTGAATCTGAGCTTTGCAGGAGACTTACAGAAAAAGCTACTGCAGCTGAGCACGTGTAGCTGATCATTTAGTCTGGGAAGCTGGTTTGTCCATTAGGAAAGTAGTCATGATGCTCCCTCAGGGGAACGTTGGCTGCAGAAGCTGGTGCTCTTTAGTGTACTACATGACAGTGTTATCTAGTTGTGCAAGTCTTGTGTTACTAGAAAGGGAAACTTCCTCAGAAATCCCTCTTTCTAGCAGGAGACAGAACTCTGTATATACTAGCAAAGGAAGAAAATCTTTCCACCAGTACTCAGAATCTAAGACTTCAGAAAGAACTTTTACACAGCACTGTGACTTCAGCAAAAGGTTTTCTCTTGTTGCAGGATCTGACCATACATGTAAACTTGTCCTTTATACAGGGCTAAGGTGGAATGGTTGATACAAAGGATATTGCAGTGCTCACTGGACACAAAGCAACCCAGCACTGCAGGGCTTAACAGTTACCTATGAACTACAAGAACACTAGCCAGCAATTCCTGGGTCACAGTGCAAGTCATCTTAATCAAAACCAGCACTTAAAGTACTGAAAAACTGAGTGTAGATTAAGAGCTACAGCCTGACCATCCTTGCCCTCACACCACCTTCATTAGAGATAAGAGCTTGTTCCTCTGGGCTTCCAGTACTTTTCCTGATTCCTGAAGGGAAAGTTGTCTGAACACAAACACATTCACATGCAAATACACACACAGAGCAAAATATAATGGATAGTTCCAGAAAGGCAGAAGCACCTGGGAACCCCCCCCATTCAAAGGAATAGCTGCATCCCTGTTTCTTGTATTGCAGCAGTAATAAAACTGCAGTCAGTAAACTGAGTCAGAGCACAGATCAGCCTTCTGAGCAGCAGCTCTACTACACTGCAGCTGGCTGAATATTTTAAATATGCAGACTACTTCCATCTGTCCTCAAGTAACCAAGTCCTCAGGCTTCTAGTGAAGCTCCCTGCTCATGAGGGACAGTTTGACTAATTCAGCAATGGATAAAAGGTTTTTACATGGTTTAAGTATTTATCCTTAATGCTACCAGAGAGTGCTTTTTTAAATGCCAGCCCTGGGAGGCAAGCTGGTTTGATATGAATCTTCTCTGTCCAGGGAGAGCCTGCAGGATCAAAGTTTCTAACAATCCTTCACAGAAATTAATGCCACTGTGTAAGGGCTTGTCTATACATGAGTTATCCCAGTGAGGCACTCTGCTTTAAATCTGCACCTTACTTTACTACAGAATAAGTTTCACCTATAAACAAGAGCTCCCTTCATAAGAGCATCATATCATTAGGGGAACAATTACCTAGGCTTTAAAAGCTGATAGGTATTTTCTGACCATGTTCTAATGCCCACTGGAGTCTACAGGATTACACCAACTTTAATGGTCATTGGTCTAGGCTATGTGAAAGTAAAATTGATGAGGAAGGACAGAAGGAAGTGGAAAAGTAATTTCTCGTAGTAAAATTAGAGCTCGATCTATGTTGTGAACTTTAGAATGTAAATAGCACCTGATGTAACTGTTCCAACAGGTAGGGATGTGTGCATTTGTCTTTACATAAAACATCAAGGGAATGAGAGCTGAACAGAAAGGAAAATAAGACATTTTGGGGTATTTCAGCTTCCTGCAGATTTACAATTTCAATAGAACAGCTAAAGACACAGCAGAGAGAACAGAGAGACTGCCATCCTTCACTGAAGCACAAAGAAAATACAAGGTTTAGTTTATAAAAGAACCAAGTTGACTGTTGTTTTAATTAAGCTACCATCAAAGCTTGATCCATATGCAGATTATGGAATAGTAAAATTGCTATTTTACTGATGGGAATTACCCTAAAACAATGATTACTGTGAGTACAGCAGTCAAATAAAAACTTAACCTGGCCCTGAACTTCCCCAAAATGTGTGAGACTGTTTATATTTTAGCAAATTAAGTTACCCAAATTTGGTACTGGAGATTGGGACGTGTACTATTAAACATTGAATCAGAGCTATGGCAACAGTCACATGGTGTGCAGTGGGTGTGATGTCATCAATCTGTGTGGCAGATGTCAGAGGCGGGCACATCATTAGTCTCTGCAGGGCTGTGTGATACATGGTGACACCATGACTGAGAGGGGCGTGATTGATATTTGGTGCATGGAGCTATATGAAAAATCTAGTGTGCAAATAACGTTTTATAAATGCCTTTCTCATTCTATATGCAGACAGGCCCCTGGAAGGAATCTGGGAGATTGAATTAAGCTTTTAACCCTCTAGGCTCTCCTGTCGTTTATTGTTAGGGAATTAATAGGAACGCAAGAATGCAGATGGCCTGCCTGTCAATTCAAAGAGGTGATGTTTCTGATCTTCATGGACATTTCCAGCATCTTTCATTAAACACTCATGTACCAATTTGTCATTATAACTGGGCAGGAAAGAAACTCCCGTTGAACTCCTTACCTCAGGTGCTGTAAGTTAAATTCAGAAGCAGAAAGCCTTGCTCTGTTACATCTGCCAGACAGCCTTGGAGCTGATGAACAGCTTTCACTATCTGCTTAGGTGGGTAGAGGGATTCCAGTGGAATGTTCTAGATCTCTTCTCTCTACAATCAGAACACAAAGAGCTTATTTAACTGGAATGAGAGAAGCCTTATATAGATACTTTCTGGGATCTGTTGAGATCCTAGAGTAAGTGAAAACTTAGGAACAGAAACATTATAAAAATTAGTAGAATTATGACCCCATCTTTGTCAAGGAGGCATCAGTCTTTCTAAATGGCTCTTTAACAGGCCAATCTTTGCAAAATGGATTTGCAAATAACTGAAGGAAATAATTTGACAACTTCTCAACCTACCAAGGCATAAGGCATTTTAAAATAGTTTTAAATTCACAGAGAACAGATTTAGTGCCTACTATTTTAATCCTACACCACCAAGATTGGAGTAAACTTCTCCATTGGCTCCAACAGGCGCAGATCAGGCTGTCTGAGCAGGTGTGGTGCTGCCCTTTGAGCATGAGGTATCATATTCAAACTCCAACACAAACTGGGGTGAAAGCTTACAAAAAGAAGATGGGTGAAGGCTCTCAGTCAGGAAGAACCCTCACGTCTGCCGCTGAGGCCATGGTGAACAGGAGGTACCCTCCTCCCTTAAGGTCTCTGGGATCCCAAAATGGAGGCCGCTGGAGGACAGGGTAAGATTATTCCTACAACCTGACTGAAAACACCATCACCAATCAGGAAAGTGCTTATTAACATGGCTATTTCCAAGTGTAATTACCAGGCAGAAAGCAAGCTGTTCGGTTTCTGGTGATGTGGTGCTCACGCTCGAGGTCAGAGAAGGAGCGCAGTGAAGGCTGCCACGGCAGAGGGCAGCAGCGCTGGGCCCGAGCTGAGGGGGAGCTGGAGGAGGCAGCCTGGGAGGTGGCACGAGCTGTCAGGTGACAAGGCTGCGTGGTGGCACGACTGTGAGGCAGTGTCGGCTGAGGTGGCACCAGCTGTGAGGGGACATCAACCGTGAGACACCTGGGGCTCTGAGGTTACTCACACTAGACGATTCAGGCTCCGAGGCAATATGAATTCTGAGGCAACACAGGCTCTGAGGCGATCTGGGCTCTGAGGCATTGCAGACTCTGAAGCGACGCGGGCTCTGAGGCGACGCGGGCTCTGAAGTGAGTGGGCTCTGTGGTGATCTGGGCTGTGAGGTGATCTGGGCTATGAGGTGATCTGGGCTCTAAGGCAACAGAGGCTCTGAGGCAATGCAGGCCCTGAGATTACTGGGCTCTGAGGTTACTGAGCTCTGAAATGATGTGGTCTCAGAGGTGATGTGGACTCTGAGGCAATGCAGGCTCAGAGGTGACACGGGCTCTGAGGCAACAGAGACTGTGAGGCAATTCTAGCAGTGTTATGAAGCTGTTTGTGAAGTAACTGAGGCTGCCTCAGACTTTGACTCTGACATGATGCTGACAGTAGAGAACAAGGCCTTAGGCCACTATCTTGGGGCACCAACCCTGGGCCAGCCCTCTTAGGCTTTGTGAGGCTCTCTGTGGCATAGGAATGACATTGGCCCCAGCCCGAGGAGAGGGGAGCCATGGTCAACTTGCTGAGAGTGTTACCATGCTGAGATTTCACTTTGAGTGCTTGCATGAAGGAGGCAAGGAGGGACTCTGCAGTTCAGGCAGTACAAGATGCACAAACAGGGAGCAGAGCTGCTTGGTAAAGGGTATCGCAGCTCCACCTGCACTTTGTGGGGTGTTTAATCAGCCCAAGGGTTCTTAGGGGTCTAATACAAAAGCAGCAAAAGTCATCCTCATGGTTTACTTGCCTATGTAAAAGTGTGAGAGCCTTGTGTTCCCAAGATTCCCATTTATGGCTTTTCATCCCTGTCAGCTCATCTGCAGCCCGACATGCTCCTGGCACTGAGCTGGTAGAGCAAAGAGAAGTCTGCTTGTTGGAAATGATCAGCCAAGCTGAAAAAAATGAAGCAGGTTGACTTCATTATGTGCTCATTAAGAAATCTGTAGCTGTAGTTTGTTCCTGTGTGGGTGAGCTCTGGCTGTCATAAACCCTGACAGATGGACAGACAGACTGAATTATAGTTGTAGAGTATAGACTGGGCAGGATCCCCCATTAACGCTTATTGGAAATTGTCATCACTTCAAGCTGAATGGGCTCCAGATGTTGAAATCCTTGTAGGGAAATCTTGAAGGTGAAGGTTAGAGGCTTGTGATTTTGCCTGTGTTGCACGAGCTGCAGCCGTTTCCTTTGATTTATTATAGTTTAAGTCACGATTTGGTAGTAGGGGAAAAAATAAAGAGAGCAACACATGGGCAAGGGTGCTTAGCTCTGAGCTACTGAAGGAATGGCTCTGCTTCTATTACCTGGGTGTGAGAGAAACATTAAGGAAATGACTACTGAAAGTTTCACTAACAAATTCAGTGCCTCGATGTTGTCTGCTTTTGCAACAGGTAGAGATTTTGTTGCTGAGTTTGGTTTATGTACATTTTCAATTATATATTTCAAGAGCACTTGGAAGCCACATTTATAGGAAAATACAAGATAAAGCTGTATCAGCCAATCTCGCCTTCAAAAGTGAGAACCATTATTTCAGTCAGACATTTAACTTTTATTGTGTTTAAAAATGTCCAGTGTTGGGGATCCCATAGCCCTCTCAAGCAGTACATGCTGGTGTTTCACCATCCTTACTGTTAAGAAGTTTTCCCTAATTCCTAACCTCAGTCTCCCTGCAGTTTGAACACACTACCCCTTGTCCAGTCCTCAGTGAACATGGCAAATGCTTTATTACCTTCCTTTTTGTGGCAGCTTTTAACGTACTTGGAGATTGATAAATTTCTCTACCCGTTTCCTCCCTACATTCACCTGCTACTTTAGGTCTCTTCATGGAGGCCATGTTTTCTAGGCCTGAAGTTATTTTGCTACTCTCCCTCTAAACTATTTTCTTGTGGTGTCCAAAACTGGGCCAGCTGAGGCACTTGTTAGAGCAGAGAAGAGTGAGTTTTTTTGTTTTGTTTAGTTTTTCTTGAATCTGACATAATCTGGTTCATGCCTCAGTTCTGTTACTATCATTGAACCAAAACTGAAGAGTTTCGGAGCAGTGATTGTACCAGATCTTTTCCTGCACAGCTGCTTCTTTGGCACTTGTTCTACAGTTCACATTTGTGTGGCTGATTATTCCTTCACAAGTGTGGAATTTAGCATTTATTGTGCTAAATTGTTTCAGATTATTGCTCTTTCTGAATTCAAACCCTGCTTTCTGAATGGCTTGCAGCTCTGTCCCCCTTCTCCATCTTGAAATCATCTGCACATAATGCTCTGTTGCATTGCCTGAATTATTAATAAAAATATCCAACTGTTGAATTCAGGAGCTGGGGGTGGGTTGGGGTGGCAGACTAACACTGAAGACAAGGAGCACTTTGCAGGATGAAGCCTTCTGTTTTGATCATATAAATATGTACAGATTCCACAACTGTTGCATCACTGAACATACGTACTTTGTTCTTGGAGGTCATGTCTCTGGCTTGTGTGTGGTGTACATTTGCCTTCCTCCAGCAGAGCCACAGGGAATGGCTTTTCCCTTCAGTACAAACAGGCTTTTTTTCCACGTAAGGTTTGTAAACTGCTCCCTGGGCTGGACCCACAATGGGGCCTGAGCCAGAGGAAGGGGCTGGAGCGGAGACCTTAAAGAATGGCTCTTACTCATCAATAACTTCCCCCTGACAGGGCCGAAGGATACACAAAGTTGCATGTCTGTTGTGCTGTCACTCCAGCTGAGGCACAATCCACAGTGGGGCCCTTGCTCACTGGACTTTGCTCTCCAAAGAAATCCTTTCACTCGCCTTTTGAATGTTTAAACTCATATTTCTCAGGGATTGTGTCTCCATGAAACAGGACTTTGCTATTCGCTTTTTGGGTCTTATCAGGCTGATTTGTGCTGCTGGACAATTGGCAGGCTCCCTTACGCAGTGCACTCAGAGCAGGTACGGCCTTGAGATCCTCAGTTCAAATGATGGACCGAAGCTCTGTTAAAGGCAGTAAAGCAATGCTGATTTACACCAGCTGACCACCAGAGCTGGCCACCAGGTATCCTGACCATTAAACGTACCCGGAGCTCTGTAGGATGTGTAAATGGGAGATGGGAAGTCCCTCCCTTTCTTTTTAGCAAATCTGTTAAAACATCTGTTAAAAGAAAAAAGAAGTACAGCCATTTGGATGTGTCACTGTAGTACCTAAGAACTCCATTTAGAAGTTGATCTCTGTTACAAGTACTGTACAATACAGGAGGAACAAACATCTCTAGCCATGAAGTTTACCGTGTGGCCAGATTCTGTCCTTGTAAAATTAAAAGCCTTCTGCCACTGACTACAAAAAGAGCAGATTCAGCTTTAAGAAACTTCAGTAAGTGGAATGAAAGAATCAGTTCAAAAGTGGAAACTGATATCTGTAATTATATGACATTAAATCAAGAAAAAAAAAATACTTAAAATATTGCACTGGCAGGGCATGGATTTTTTACCCTCAGCTTTGCTAATTTTCATTGATGTTTTTTTTCTTTCAAAGCACTTATTTTCCACAGCAAGAGTGACTGCTTTATCTAAGTATAATATGTTTTTCCTTTGGCCTGGGCAGGGATCATCAGTGAATGGGAGAGATTCTGCAGTTTAAAAAGATATCCTGCTTGTTTAGTCTTTCTTGTGTTTTGAGAACTTATCATTACAACAGTAAAGCATAGTAGAAGCAAGTGAACATTGCATGGTGCACCATCCTCTTAATTCAAGGATTACACTTGTAAAAGCCAAGTGCTTTTACTACTTCTCTTCATAGGCTTGCTTTTAATATTTTGTATGTTGTGATGCGAGGGGAAATAATTGAAAAGACTGTAATTTTCCTCTTAAATTCTTCTCCATGGCAAACAGACGATGACAAAATCACCTTGGTGCCCTGTTCCGTGGGGCTGGATGGCTGTAGCTGGGATCCCCAGAGTCTCTGGTCTGTTCACTGATGCACACAGGGAGTGGCTTTAAGAGTATCTCTACTGGGGCCCTGCACTTCTGCCATAATGACACATGGGCCAGGTCTTTGTCTGCCAGGATTAATACAGGAAGGTTAAAGGTCATCAGAACCAGTGGTGTTTAAAATTTCTCAATAAAGAGTTCTTTTCTTGTGTGTTTCTTGCCAGTAAATAAGGCTTGTGCTATTTCTATAGAAGGATCTCATTTTCTACTTTATTTCTTTCTCTCTTTCTTTGCTTCTCTCT
Source organism: Heteronetta atricapilla (assembly GCA_011075105.1). Lineage (NCBI taxonomy): Eukaryota > Metazoa > Chordata > Aves > Anseriformes > Anatidae > Heteronetta > Heteronetta atricapilla. The sequence continues at coordinate 5,538,742 of CM021757.1, forward strand.
CTCTCTGTGTCTTTCCTATTTTTTGATTATATTATAGAAAACAGTCACTATGTGGGGCTTAAGGCAAGCAATGTTTGGTAACAGGAATCAAGCCAACCTGTGTCTTCTCAAAGGGAGGGATCTGGAGGAGCTGTGGTTCTTATAACCCCTTCACCTCTGAATTATTTGCTGACACATCACATCTGTAATTCCAAAGGGCTGAGGGGTTAAGTATCTTGTCACTCCAGCATAGACACCTCACTTGCAAATCCCAGACTTTTTACCTGACTTCCCCAGCATGAGTAAGGGATCCCTGCAGTCAAGCCAAAGTGAAAGCTGAGGGCTCTCTAAGCACCCCAGAACTCTGAATGCCAGGCAGAGTATTATGTGGAGAAAGGGAAATGGGAAAACACTGAGCATGGGGTCCAGTAAGCTGGGATCTACTCTAGCTTCTGTCCTTGACTTGCTGGATGATACTGGGCAGTTAAATTACTTTCTCTCTTTATTGCCTCAGTTTCTCCATATATTGAAAAGATGGAAGTGATGCTGACCTCCTTTATGAAGGCCCTTGTGGCCAAAGAGACCAAAACCACTGTTTAAAGGTAGGCATTTCTGCATTTATTGCAGCCAAACAAAGAGAAAAGCTTCAGATTTCAGATTCTGTTGCAGCATTCCCTCCACAGAGTTGTATCCTGCCCCATGCTGGATGTATGCATGCTGCACACGCACCTAGAAATGACAAGTAATGGCTAAGCTGCGGAGCTGTGTGATAAATCGTTTGCGCCGTGCACATTTCGTCACCTTACCTGTGCACTCTGCATGTTCATTTGACAACATCAAAGCAGCAAATGCAGTGGCGGTGTGGCCTTACCCTGCTGCCCAGCATTGCCACACAATTTTCTTAGGTTCTCCCATCTGTCTATATCCACCTGCTGTCTTTATTATCCTTTGATTGTAAGCGTTTTGAGGTAGGGACCATCTGTGTCTGTGAAATGCCAGATAGGATAAGGTCACATATATGCTACATAAAATAATAAGGAATTAATATGAGCATTGGCAACTCATAATTATCCACAGATTGGGATTTGAAATACATGAACAGTGAGAATAACAGCATAGAATTCATGCTACATTCACTGTCCCAGATTTTTGAGGACTTTCAAGCTCATTTTGCTTGAAACATTTTTGGTACATTTGCAAGTACCAAAACCAGGTTACCTCAGAGAAACCAGAAAACTGCTGGTAGTGTGTGGAAAGCATTGGATGAACAGCCACAAGGGAGGCTTGGAACTCTTCATTTCTAGCCTTGCTTTGCCTCACAGCCACCACTGACATCAGGATCGCAGTGCTGGGAACACCTTTTCCACCCTTTTCTGCTCTTTTTGTTGTTGACTTCCTGTCTGGAACGTGCAATCTTGACTGAGCCTTTGACCCACTGAAATCAGTGGCAGATTTGCTGAGTTGAATGCAAGTGGGCTTTGGCCCTTACAGCTTCTGTTCTTCCATCTCTCTGTGTTCTCATAGCCAGCTTATTCTTTGTTGTCTTCACCCAAGACTAATTGTGCCTATTAACCATTTAAACCAAATTGCACCAAAATCAAGGGTAAGATGCTCATTAGCACTGGCTGTTTGGAGTCAGCCCCTAAAATAAAGGCATTCCACTGTTGTCATGCTGTACTAACATTAACTACTTAATTTCCACAAACCTGCAGGCAGATGAGCAGAGAGACAGGAGAGACCCTCAGCCCATGCCCTGGAGAGGAGCTGGAGAGCTTCTGTTTTCAGATCTGTTTCTGTTCCCCCCCAACTCCTTTTCCTCCTGCCCCAGACACAGCCTTGGCTGCTTTGCAGTTGTTCATAAACACCATCTACATCTGTCCCGAGCCACGAGATGTATTAATCAATTTGATAAGGATGTTAAGCTTTCTCTTTGCACCTAATTATGGACTGATTTATAGTACTGGCCTTGTGTTTGATGGAGCTCTCCCCTTGGCAGTGATTTACATGGCATTGGCACCAACCTCTCCATCTCTCCAATACTCTGTCATTTTCTCTGCCCCTCTTTCTCTTTCTGTCTCTCCCCTTTCACCATCTCCCCCCTCCTCCCCACACCTCTCTGCTCTCTGTTCCCTCATGAGAGCCTAATGACATGTTGACAGACTGGTGAAACATTGCTCCCTCCTCACTGCATCTGGCTCTGGCTCGGTGGCTCCCCGGTGCTCTCTGACACATCCAGATGGAAGGCCTGGCAGGCAAGTCAGAGGCTCTGGCCATTGCCCCAGTGCAAGCTCTGCAGCTCCACAGATTTCCTTCTGGAGCTCTAGATTCCCTAGGGGACATCTCCACACTGGCAGTGATCTGGGATCCCTCATGCCGGTCCTCCTGACTCCACTGAAAACCTCTAATGAAGTAATTAAGTAGCAGTGATTCAGACTACCACAGCATGACTCACTCGAGAATCTCCAAAACTTCCCTGAGGAGGCACAAGTTTTATCTCCTTTTAGTATCAAGGAGGACACTGAATCTTAAATGCAACAGGGGGGTACATTTCTGAAAGATGTAGCTGATATTAGTCATTCGGCTCTGGATATTCATTAGAGGTTCCACTCTTGAAGCTATTGGTGAAAGGGAAAGGAAAATGAAGCAATTGCACTAGTTCTACTAATCTCTGCCATAGAGGAGAACCTGCTCCACAAGTTTCCATCTCCTTTCCCTTCCTTTCCTTTCCTTTCCTTTCCTTTCCTTTCCTTTCCTTTCCTTTCCTTTTTTTTTTTTTTTCCCTTACCTTATATGTTTTGAGCTGAGATTCTTAAAATGAAGTAAAAGACATCTCAGGATATTTGGACACCTGTTGAAAGAAACATTTGTTTCACATAGGTCATATATTATACTGGATTAAGCATTCATGGCTACTAGTACCAATGCAATTTGAGCCTCATCCACCACCCTCTTTTGTGCCTGCAAAATTCACTTTGGGAACTGAAATTTTTGTGCCTTGCAAAAATTCACTTTTCTAAGGGAAATACTGTTACCTTCTGTGTGTAAGGAAAGATAACAAGGTGAGGGGAGAGGGGATTCAGATTTTTTTTTTGTTTGCTAACCCGGAACTTTCTAACTTCGGATTCTTCCAATTAGGAGGTCAAATATGTGAGGAAATGGCAACAGTGCTGCCTACCTGAACTAAGGAGGTACATGTAAAATCTCCAGAAAATGGTGAGCTAGTAGATGGCTCATATGGAACCTGAATCCATCCCCTGGTTTACATGTGCACTCACTCCTCTTTGACATGCACAACCCTTTCCCTACATGTAGCTGGCACCTTTGCACAGCAGGTGGTTGATTTTCCAGCTGCCAGATGTGCCTGGGAAACAAGATGTTTTCTGTGTACAAAATGAGCTGCACTTCACAATGTACAGTGGTGTGTGCTGAAATGAGCACGACAGTATAGAAAGTGAAAACTTCTGCTATGTTATTGCATTCCTAATAATGTAATGGCAATAGAACTTCCAGTCCCTTCTTGTGGGAAAAGTTTCTGACAGGAAATTGTAGGTAAAGTGCTTTTTGCTTTGCCAAGATAAAATGGAAGCCTGCTTACACTTGCTGGGACTGAGTCATCAAAACACAGCTCACAACCAGACTACCGAAGTCTGGTTGTGAGTTGTCTGAAGTCTGAACTTCGGAGCTATACCAAAGATAAACTGGTCTGCTTCTTACATAGACCAAAGAAGTCAAGAATCCAAATACAGACGTTAGGATGTAATCAGATATATACCATATTCACGTGTCACTGCAGTTCATGAATCCATGTCCATCTTGTGAAGACCAGGACCTCGGCTCAAGAAGATGCTCTTTGCATGCAGGTGTGCATATGTGCAAAACTATGCAGAATCTTTAGACTGCAGATTGCACATGTGTTCCATTGCACTCCATAAAATGCATATTCATGGTGCTGAAGCTGGAGTCCTGTCCAGAGAAGCAGATGTTTGTCGATGGTAAAGCTTGCTGTGCTGAACAGATGAAAAGACATCTCTGCTGCTGAGTGAATTCCATCAGACCAGGAGCAGCTGCTCTGAAGCTTCTGAAAGCAAAAATCCTCATGAATAAATATTAGGAGGGAAAAAAATGAGGCTTCTAGAGAACAAAAGGAAGCAGAGGAAGTTACTGAAAGATGCTGAGACCTTTCATCTCAGCAAAATATGCAATTAACACAACACACACATCTCCCCCAGAAAGGCCTTGCATTTGTTCAGGGTGACTGTAGGATCAGAGATAACGTTTCTTTTGGTGAACAAGGAAGACCATAAACTGCTATTCCTCTGCCTGTCAACACAGGGGCATTTGGCATTAGTGATTTCACAAAGTTACTGAGTCAGCCTCCTGGAAATACTCAGCAATCATTTGATCTAAAGGGAGGCTGCTGGAGTTTCAGGTTCAGAAATGCTTTGCATTCCCTTGAAAAAAAAGTGCCCATATCTGAGGGTGGCCGTACCTTGGAGCAGTGTTGCACTCCTCTATGCATACACAGCCTCCAGGTACCAAAACAAAACTGCAGGACCTGATCTCTAATATCTTAGTGTTCTAGTTTGCACCCATGTGATGCAGATGTAAAATGCTGCCTAATCAGCATCCTACACAAAGGACTCTGGCAACATGAGGTGTAATGCAATGGAGGACTTGCAACCTCAGCATCTTTACAAGGTATCTGGTGATAAGGTGAAGCAGAAGTGGCTTCATCTCTTCTGGGAAATGAAGGGTGGGCTTGAGAGCAGATGTGACACGCTTTCTGTCCACACAGCCATCTGTTAGGCCAGCTTTCACTCAGACTCAGAGATCTGCGGTGTATTTAGAAATAGCTGATCTTAGACTATCTGCTGATGGATTGGGCCATGGGACGGTTGGCCTCATCTGTATCCGATTCCTTTGCACTATAAGAACAAGAATGTGGATGCATGCTAAGCTGAAGTTTTCCCCTTCCCATAAGCTTTAGAGCCCAGGTTTCGGCAGCCTCCCAGCATGAAGCTGAGGATTTAAGCTACAGCTAGCAGGTATAGCCAGCCCTGAGGAAGGCCCGCAGCTGCGCTGAACTTGCAGTACAACAGACCCTGTGGAACACAGAATCTACTCTGGAGTGGCAAGTTGAATATGAGCCAGCAGCGTGCCCTGGCAGCCCAAAGAGCCAACCATACCCTGGGATGCATCAAGCATGGCACTACAGCCGGTCAAGGGAAGGGATCATCCTGCTCTGCTCTGCGCTGGTGTCGCCTCACTTTGAGTACTGCGTGCAAGTTTGGGCACCACAGTATAAGAAGGGCATTAAACTACTCGAGAGTGTCCAGAGGAGGGCTACAAAGATGGTGAAGGGTCTAGAGAGGAAGACGTTCGAGAGCAGCTGAGGTCCCTTGGTTTGTTCAGCCCATACAAGAGGAGACTGAGGGGAGGCCTCATGGCGGCCTGCAGCTCCTTCATGAAGGGAGCGGAGGGGCAGGCGCTGAGCTCTGCTCTCTGGGGACAGCAACAGGACCCGAGGGAACAGCATGGAGCTGGGACAGGGGAGGGTCAGGCTGGGGGTTAGGGAAAGGTTCTGCACCCAGAGGTGGTCGGGCACTGGAACAGGCTCCCCAGGGCAGTGGGCACAGCACTGAGCCTGCCAGGGTTCAAGAAGTGTTTGGACAATGCTCTCAGACATTAAGTCTGATTTTTGGGTAGTCCTGTGTGGATCCAGGAGTTGGACTCAATGGTGCTGGTAGGTCCCTTACAACTCGGGATATTCTGTCATTCTATCACTTGTGCTATGATTTGATCATTTCATCCAATTACTTTCAAATCCATTGCTCACTTATTAATGATTATGTTCACAGCAGTGCAAATTCTTCATTTCCACCAGTTCTGCCCGGTATTGTCAATAGCCAACAGACAGGCCAGCAGGGCCTCATGGGAACACTGGAATGCTCAGGTGGCTAGGCTGAATTTGATCCCATTTGTTTCAGGAACCAGAACTAGATGCTTTGAGGAACACATAAAGCCTTCCAGAAGTCAGATGTTTCCCCTACAGCCCCGTCTTCATACCCTGTATGTACACATATTTTCTGGAGTCTGTTTCCTCCAGACTTGCAGAAACTTTAAAATGTGTCTCTTTTTCTGTCCCCCTCCCCACAGCTCGTATTGCTACCAGAAGATGACATGTCACTGCCTCATTGCTGTATGGCTTGTAACGATGGCTGTGGGAAGTAGCCAGCTTCCTCCCTTCTCATTTGAACCACTTCTTGGTGGCAACCTGGCGATCTGTTTCTCTGCCTTGCAGTGTTCTCACCCTTCGGATCTATCAATTCATTACAGGGAAAAAAAAAAAGGATAACTACAGATGGCTCACAGCTGGAGTAAAAAACAGACACAAATTTCTGCTGGCTGCAGTTTCAATTGAGCCCAGGATAATTCCCTCCTTCTGTTTCTTCTGGGTGAAGAGATGCAGAGATGCAGTTCCTTCTCTTTCTGTATGCAGTAATAGCTAGGTTGAATTGGTGCAAAAACAGTAACAGACTGAAGCTATCAAAAAAGTCCAGAGTGACTTTGCAGAACAGAACTTTTTTGCCTTTTATCCTTTTTTTGTTATTCTTTTCTTTTTCTTTCATTTTATTTTTATTTTTCTTTCTTTCTCTCTCTCTCTCTCTCTCTCTCTCTCTCTCTTCTATTTCCCATTTTTACTCTCATAGCAAGCAGGTGCAATTCAATATTGACAGAGCTCCGTGTATTCTGAAGCAAGTTGTGCAATAAATCCCTCTCAGAAGAGTGACACCTTCAATTTATCCTACCTCCCTGAAATGCCTTCCATTCCTTGTTCTCATATATGTCTCTTTTCTCCCTTCCCCTTCATTTTTCCATTAGATATGCATTTGTGGCTTCTGGTCAAAAATAATCTGATATAGAATGCTATTTAAAAAGAAAAAAAAAAAAGAAAAAAAAAAAAAGAAACAATTAACAAGTCCCAAAACACTGCTATCTTCCAATAGACAAGGATCCAGATTTCATGCATGTGGAATCCCTAACATTATCTCCTATGCTTTCTTAGTGAGTCTGGTGCATCTGGACTCACTCACTTATCTGTTAGATATGAGGAGTTATCTGATTTACAAATTCTGGAGAAGGTACAAAGAAGAGCTATAAATTGATCAAAGGTATGAAGGGTCTTAGCAATGCTGATAGACCGAAGTGTTTAATCTCATGCAGTTTGGAGAAACTTAGATTACAAGGTGGGATGCTGGGGAGAAAAGACTGCTCTTGCTCTCCCTGAAAGCAGATCTGAGAGACAAGGGTAAGAATGTTTTCAAACTGAGCAGGAACACAGAAATATGCAGCTGCTTTAAGAGATTAAAGTGATACTGTCAAATATTTTACTCAGAATGTAGGCTTGCTATTGCATTATTTTCTGCCCCTGAAGAAGATGGGCGGTAACTAATTTATTGTGTCAGAGGGAATCCCGGGTCTGTTTGCATTCAGCAGTATACTGTAACCATGGCATTCGAGTGATTTTGGATCTTTTATCCATCATCCAATGCTATGAAAGCGGTGCTAAGGCAGCCTCTTCACCAGTAAGAACAATCTTTCTGTCTTAAAAAGGTCTAATCTAATAGTGCGCTTATTTCACTTGAAAGAAGAGCTGACAGTTTAGAGTCACTCCTGGTAGCACCAGAACTACTGCTTGACAGTGACCCTAATAAAAGAAATGAGAGGATGCTTTTCTCCTAGCACTTGCTCCTGGGAGCTGGACCTCTCTGTAAGCATCTCTGCAGTTGTGGCTAAACTCCTGAAACAGTTTCTCCTTATCCAGACAGAGAATATAATAGCTATAACCTCTTCCATTCTTGGCCTCTCTGCTACAAGTGTCTCCACTGTTGGCTTTTTACAGCGTGCTCTGGGGACCGTTCCTGACAGGGGTGGGTTGGGACATTCGTATGGGTGTGAGTAAGAAATAGCCTCATCTTGAGTTGATTTACACTGCTCTTGATGAGGAGAGTTCATGACCAGCTTCACGTGCCTTCCCCTTTTTGCTCTTCTGGACACTTGTTCTAATGATGCAAAACCTTTCTGATCACACACAGCCTCCAGCCTCTTTCTTTTCGTGTCAGTTCTCTAAACACAGTCAACTGCATTCAACTGGTGTTCAAGTTCTCTGCCAACTCAGCAATCCAAATGAAAAGAGTTTGCTCGAGACACTCAGGGAGAGGTGGTCTCTTAAAAAGATATCTGATTTTGTCTTTTTAAATGCTTTTAATATTTCTCACCTTAATGTTTTACCAAGCTGTGCTGATGGTGCAGCCTAATGGATAGAGCACTGGGGTGGGACTGAGCAGAACTGGTTTTTGTGTTTGTTTGTTTGTTTCCAGTTCAACTTGTCAGACAGTTAGGAATAACGTCACCTGGCCCTAGATTTGCAATTACAAAATCACAAAAATTCAAATAAAATTGAATTCTGAAATCTACCAGAGAAAAACTGGACTGGTGTTTAGCTTCTTGTCTGATTGCATTTTATCTCTGTATAATGTGGTATTTACTAATGAAAGTAGTTAAATAAACATTAATTTGTGAACAGTGCCATGTGAGAAAAGACTTTCCAATGTTAACAGTCTGGCAGGGAATATAAGCAAAATGACAGTGGAGAAGATAGAGGGATGAATAGTGGAGACATGCTTGAGGTTTTTCCCACACTCTTTTTGCAATGACGCATTTGTATCCTGGCATGTCTTCAGCTGGTACAAGCTGGGGCAATTTTGTTTCCTTCAGTGGAGTTCTGACTATTTGCAATGGCTGAGAGTCCAGTTCCTACAGTGAACTCTTGCTACAACAAGAGAGAGAGGAAAATCAGGCCCCCCAGTGAATTTTAAAATACTGGTTTCTGCTCTATGTGTCTCTGTAGATTGATGCTGAGGTTCATAAGCAGGAGCTTTCTGCTTCTGAGGAGTCAGCTGCCATGACGTTTCCATACCCTATCTATTTTTAAACAGTAGGTAGAGTTTCTTCTACTGTGGATTTTTACTCCCTCTGTATAGACTTCAGTGTGATGGAAAACCAACTAACTATAGGATGATGATGAGCATTAGAGCAGCATATCTTTTCTTAGCTGGAACAGGAGTAGAAGATTCCTTAGGCTGGTAAAGTAACAACAAATGCAGCAAAACATAGGGAAAAAAAAAAAAAAAAAAAAAAAAAAAGCAGTATCAATCAATATTAAAAAAAAAGTCATGGGGAGCACTTTTGCTGTTTGGGTAGAATCTAATGCTCGTAACAGGGCAAGTTTTCTTTGCTGCAGCCTGTGGATCTGCAGTCCCTCAGCACAGCTGAGATGGCTCTGTCACTTTTGATTTGTTTTCCTTGTTGGTTTTGATTTGGTTCCCTTTCAGAAGGTAAGGGAGATAAAAGCCAGGTTAGCTGCATCCAGGAAGGGCTGGAAGCATTGATCCACTAGGGTGCATCTGTGGGCCGGATGTCTGAGGGGTGCGGTTTCAGATGCCAGCTATTAGGCTTTGGGGTTATTTCTACTGTAACTATATTTAGGAAGGGGGGCTCTTTGTTTATTTAGGCTCAGAGCTTTAAGATAAATGACAGCTCCGAAGATGCTTTTCAGCACTTCATAAATCAACTGCCAGCTGGCCAGTTTCACCTCTGAAATGTCTCCCGCTTTTTTTCTTTGCCTTTTTTAATTTTTTTTCCTCCCAACTTCAGGGAAGATGACATATCCAAAGGAAAAAATCTTCCAGAGAAATAACTCTGATGAGGAATATGTGCATTTGGGGAGTGGAAATGACTTCATCCTTGAAAGGCTCGAGGTGTTTGAAATCCTAGCTCACTGCATTTTCTGAATTCAAAGCTGTTAGAAGGCATTCTCACTGAGAATTTGCAAAGGACAGAGGTGCTCAGCAGACTGACTGGCACATCCTCAGCTGCCACGACATTTTTCTTGTTAACATTTTATGCCACTTTTCGCTGTCTCACTCAACACATCCAGAGATTTACTGGTGTTCTTTTTCGCTAGCAGAGTTGCTTTGATTCCTGCACAGCTCACAGGACTGTCTCTGCCAAGGACTCAGCATCTCCTTTCTCCAGGGTGAAGCAGGATTCCTGCCAAGAGGTTGTTGACAGCCATGCAGTCTCTGTGGGTAGAAGTGAACACCATTTGAACTCAAACACCACACACGCTTAGAAAGGCTCTGGACTGTCCTCCAACCTCTTGCCAAGCCTGGAATCACATTTTGTCTGTGTAAAAGGGTGGGGTACCCTGCGACCGAGGCCTTTGGATTCCCAGAAAAGTACTGCCAAAATCTGTGGTGGTTGAATTTTAGGATCCCAGGTTATAGGTCTGTGTGCTCTGAAAAAATTGAGTTGTTCTCTCATTTTGGAACTGAATTACAGACTAAGCACTATCCTTACAGCAGAGGATGATCACGTAGTCAAACGCTGCTTGACATGTGCATCTGAGCATGATTAACTGAAACATGGATTCAACCCCAGCGGGTGATACTGATACCCAGTCAGAGGGACACAACAGCAAGGGCACTAGTCCTAGCTGTTGGAACAGGGAAGAGGGTGTTTTTGCATACAGCAGTCACAAAAGACAGCTTGAATAGAGTCCTGCCTTAAGTGCCTCCTTACCTCCTCCCAAGGGTCCCTTCCCATTGCTGCCCTGGGCTCACACAATGATAGCACATGGGCAGGTGGCAGTAAATACCAAATGATGAAGCAGTCAAGACTTGGCAGCTGTCCAGTGAAAGCAGGATCTCCAGGATGGCCTGGGGAGTTGGGGTGGAAGATTACATATGGATATGTGCTACACGATCAGGTGATAGGACTGTTGGCTGCAGCGTTAGTGGTGTAACCCCGTCCCCCTCATCTCCACTGGCTGATCGGGAGCATCACAGATCTGTGGGTAGGGGCCGAAATTAGTCCAAGAAACCTTTTGGGAGGAGGCAGGGAGGGGGAGTGAGCAACCTGCCTGTGGCGGATCCTGCTGAAGTAGACCCTAGATTTCATTCCAGATGGGTGGTAAACCTCCTGTGGCTGCAGGACTTGTTTGTCCTCTTTCAAGTGTGTTTTCCTGGACTTAACACCAAATAGAGGAGCAAGGAACTCTGGCTGCAGACCAGCATAAATGCAACAGAGACAAAAGGAAGAAACAAAATGAGTAGGAAATCATGTAAAGTGGTGATAAAGGACTAACAAAGGTACAGATAGCTTTTAGACATATCTTCAGAGGCTATAAAACAGCGTGAATCTTTGATGTGTGCCCCAATATTGCTGAGAACACTGCATTTAAATTAACTGGATTCTGAGCTCGTGAAAATTGGCCCTGCTCCACCAACCTCTTGTAAACCACAAAGAATAATGGGGAAAAGTTTATTTTCAAGTAAGAAGTGGAAAAACTGAAGTGTTTAACAAAGGAGCCTAGAAAGCTCCGAGCACTGGACAGTCTCCACCTGGTTGCATTAAACCAGTCGCTACATTTTTCAAAATCCACCCATGCTTTAATCTCTGCTCCACTGCACATTTCCTTGTGATGTTGTCCAAAGAAATGCACTCATTGGCAATAAGCTTAACAGTCACCACAAAGCTTAACAGGACCTTGATGTGGCTTTTAAAAACCCCCAAACCCTTAACTGCTGAGGCTCACAAATTTTTTCTCCTTAGCAGATGTTAAAGGGGGACTGAAGCTTTGCAAACATTTGCAGACATGGATAATGTTCATCCAGATGGACTGATTCTCATTTACATGAAACTCCCTTTACAATTCCCTGGCTTGGAAAAAAAGTGCTTCTGAAATGTGTGTGAAAGCAATTTATGTAAGGGACCTGAGCAGGAATGAAAATCAGACTGCTAGTCTTCCCAGCCAGATGAGGATTATAAATATAGTTAACTCAGCTTTCTTGACTGTAGTCCAAAAACCCTGATCCTAACTTATTTCTGTAAGTCTGTTAAAAATGTCAAATTCTGATTATCCTGATAGGTGATGTGCACCTTGACAGCATTTAGAAGGCTGTTTTCATGAGCCGGGACTTTATATTCAGGTACAAAATAGGTAAAAGATATTTTGCTTCCATTTTGCAAGTCAGTACAAGATTATCACCCAAATACCAGGTTTGGGACTTTCTTCTTCCCCTTTGATGTGAAATGGCAGCTATGACAGTAGCAGCTTCAAGCTCTGAGACTCGTGAAGCAGGACATGGTATAGCATGCATGGATGCATGGTATTTTCAACTCTTATCTTGTCTTTTCTTGTGTGGAGACAGTGATTCAAGCTCATGCTGGCAGTCTGTGTACTGGCAAGGCAGAAAGTCCCACCTTAGCTGAACAGCTTATTCCATATTCTTTCACTGAAAAATTAATGAGCTGATGGGAAATATCTCACTGGCTGGATCACATCAGTCGCTGTTTGGTTTGCTGGTCTAGATACCAGATCAGAGTTTGGAAAAAAAAATCAAACTAAGAACATCCATATAGAGACTCCTCTCTATGTTCCATACCAGACAAGGAGAATGCAGAAGGAAACAACAGAGAACTTCCCTTGGCAGGAGGCATTGTGTGTGCACCAGAATTGTTAAATGTTCTACTATTACCTTAAAGGAAACTGTAGCGAGGTGGGGATCGGGCTCTTCTCCCAACGACCAAGTGATAAGACAAGATGAAATGTCCTTAAGTTGCACCAGGGGAGGTTTAGGTTGCATATCAGGACAAATTTCTTCACTGAAAGGATTGTGAGGCATTGGAACAGGCTGCCCAGAAAAGCAGTTGAGTTATCATCCCTGGAGGTCTTCAAAGACATGTAAATGCAGAGCCTAGTGATATGGTTTAATGGTGGACTTGACAGTGCTAGGTTAAAGTTGGACTAGATGATCTTGGAGGTCTTTTCCAACGTAAACAATTCTATTAAACACTTGAGGGGAAATTGGTGTAGAACTCCCTCATGCTTCTTAGAGGAGTTTGGGTTTGTTAAGCAAAGCCTATTTTTACATACAACCCCAAACTTCTGTGGATCCATTTAAAAATGTCTAACTCAAGGCAGAACAGTCTTGGAAGATGTCTTTATTGCTTGTAATAGCAAACTTGCAGCATAACACCCTTACATATGCAATCTGCAGTCCAGGAGAGTGATAAACCAGGAACTGTAAACCACTTGGACAGTATTAGAGCCAACCTACTCTTCCAGAAACTGGAATGACTGAGACCATCGTGTATCCTCACAGCACACGGGTACACTTGGTGGAAGCAATCTCCTCAGTCTCTACTTCTCTGTAGAAAAAAAAAAAAAAAACAAACACCTCATAGGGAATGTAGGGAATGACGTCCCTGGATTCTGACTTTGGGAAGAGAAGGGCAAGAGGGGAATGTGTTTGCACAAGCTTTGAGGCATTTCCTCCTCTGGTGATACTGAAGCTGGACACAACTAAGTGGTGACAGTTTATCTGGAGATGCTGCTGTGTTCATTAAGAGAGGCTGTTGCTGTTTATCTGCATCTTGTCTGCAAAATCGAGTGCTCAGAAAACAAATTGGCAGTGTTGTCAGCATGCTGCTGTCTTAGTGTGGAAAGGGGTAGATTTTCAGAGGCATTCACCCAAACTCTGAAGCTGGCCATTTCTGGGAGATGCTGCTTCTCCTTACAAAAGCTTTGGTGTTGCAAGAGGAACCATCTCAAATCTAAAAGAAAATCTCCTTTTCCACCCATAACTTCTTTTGGGAAAAATATCAAAAAATATTCAAAACTTCATAGCAACTTTTAAAATATTGTCTTAGGCCAACCACTAACTCCATATGGGGAAGAATATGACTACTACTATAGGTGAGGCATCATGGGTGTGGTAGATGTCCGGGTTTATGGCTCTTTTTGTTTACTCAGGGGAAACAAGCACTTTTCTGGTGCAGCTTGTCTCCTTCTGAGACAGATTTTAGTTTAACTCTGCATGCAAAATGCCTCTTTCTCTCCACCAGCTATAAATGGAGCCCATATGACTGGCCTGGTAGAAAACATACACATTGTAAGCATCTAAAGTTAGGAGAGACAAGTCCCTCGGGTGAAATCTGCTGGTCAATTTGCTATTGTTGCTTGCTCCTGTGTAAAAATCACCAAGGAAGCAATTTAAAATTGTAAAGCAATATATGATCACCCTCTTGCTTTTCCCTCTTTCACTGTACACAAAGGAACTAAGCAGACAGTAGAGATACAGTAGCAGGTGTACCAAAGAGCCCTGTGTCTAAATTATTTTTCTTTTTTTTTTTTTTTTTTTGTCTTTTACATTATGATTTTGACTCGGAGAAATGAGCTCACACTAAAAACAGGAAATAGAAGATTTAATTTCTACTAAACTCCACGTTTCTAGCTGTCAAAATACTTCGTCCTTTGCCTGTAGCCATGTGAGAACTCCATGCAGCCCTTCAATCATGACTGCTGCTCCGGTGACTCTTGTTTTTTCTGCAGCTGCCAGGGTGGATGCAGCTGAACCTAAAGCAGCCCTTGGCACTGCAGTCACCTCACAGCCCCAGATCTGCCAGTGGAAATGACCTTTTTCTTCAGAACTCTTCTATCCCTAGCTGTGTCTAAAGCCAAGTCTGATGGCTATCAGCAATTCTTCCTCACACCAGTAACTCTTCCCCAACCCAGCCCTTGCTCTTTCCAGCCCTCTTAACCCTACCAAATTCTGCTCTGCCCCTCCGTACAACTGAAGCCTGACAGACTGTGCCCAACTGTTCCATGCTTTGTGAAGTGACGCAGCAGCTGCTTGGAATGGTAACATCCATCTTTATGAACAAACTGAGCCTGCATTTTTTGGATTGAAAGGTGAACATGTTTGTCATCCTTCTGACACAGCTTTTTTATTATTTTTTTTTCCCAAAACCAAGCAGTCTGGGCTTGCTTTCCTGATTTGTCATTCCTCTGTGAAATGCTGTAAAGTGACACGCTGTATTAGTGACTCCCAGATTTCAAAGCCTCAGCTAGCTTCTCAACAGCCAAGAGCACTTGTTGAGAAAAGGGAGATCAATATGATGAGAGCAGCAGGCATATGTGATTTTAAATAGTCTGGTTTAAAGTTGTTGAGCCTAGTTCTCTGTTGCCTGCTCCTTTCTATTTGAAATGCATGTTCTGTGTTTTCACAATACTGAAAGAGCATTGCACGGGCAAAAATGCTGTCAGAGAGGAAAAGTCAGCAGAGGGATTGAGTATTAAAATGAAGCAACTGTTTATTATTGAAAATAATAATGAAAAAATGTAATATCCCTTCCACCCCATTTCTACCCACATCCATATCCATATCCTTGGATAATTGCCCCCTGTATGTTAATTCTACTGCCCACACTACATAAAATGAACTCCCAATAGCTTGAAATAGATCCATCTGAGACCTGCACCCTGCTGGGTGGCTGCAAAATCCTTCTATACCCTGGACAATATCCCACAGACAGCCCTCCGGTTTAAATTGAGCTTTTCCACCACCATTTGCTGGGTTTCTTGCAACAGAGAATAACATCAAGCAAACATTTTGCTTGAAGTGCGATACAGGATTTGCAGTGTCATAAAACTGGAACTGGATTAGACCATTATTTCCTCTGGTTTGAGACTCCCATCAGCTGCTGTAGATGAAGGTGCAAGAAACCTCCATGAATGCAATTATAAAGTCACCTACACACCAGGAACCTTTCTCCCTGACACCATTAGTTAGAGGTTAAATTATACCCTTCAGCATGAAGGTTTATCAACAACACAAAACTGTATCTGAACATTTTCTTTCTCTTTCCCTCCTTTTCTGCATTATTAAATATGTATGTTATTTCTTACTTGGGCTGCTTCTAACAGCAATCGCTTTAAATGTCCACATTAAAAGGATATTCTTAGCCATCTGCTTTTTAAACCCTAGACCTCTGAAAAAAAAAAAAAAAAAAAAAAAAAAAAAAGGACACCTTCCATTGGGGTCGCACCAGGGTTTCCATCAGCCTCAAGGTGTGGACAATTTTACATCATTCTCTCTAGCCTTTCTCTTATACTAGGATGGGTGGAAAAAAAAATATCCCGGTTTAGTATCTCTTGGTCCCTCAAACACAAGAACCACTTGACCCTCTTGCATAAACTCCTGTTAGCCCCTGCCAGCTGGATCCCATGTCCTGCAGCACTCTGTACACCGGGGGGTATCAGGCAAAGCACAGATCATCTGCTGGGCGGCTGCTCACCCACCAGAGAGCAGAGCACGGTTATCAGGATGCTGCACCTCCAGACACCGACAGCACAATGACAGCAGGACCTGCCTGTGAAAAGAGGCCAAGATAAATGATGTATTGCCCTCATCCCTAACAGTGTGGCCCAGACAGAAACCAGGTGGAGAGGAGGGAGCCTGCACCTTGTGTAAACAATCCCCTGTCTCAGCTGAAACAGCTTTAGGCAGATTCTGGATTAAGAAAGTGATTCTTGCCCTGGACAGAAAGTTAAAGGGCAGGGGTGATAATGTACTGTTGGCCAAAGGTGGCCAGGGGAACTTAGCCATTACTCAGCAATGGTTCATTTGACCTGGCAGGAGAACATCTGATATCTAAACAGTCTCAGTCATCCTGAAATACTCAAAACCTCTACACTAAACATTTGATGCCCTTGTTTGATAATGTTTATTTTGCTTTCTCCCCACCTGTGTGATGCTAATATGCTGTGAGTGGGGAAAACATGGGGTAGCACATACCAGAGATAAAACACTAATATGTGATCTTTTTTTTTTTTTTTAAGAGAGATTTATGAGGCATACCACGAAGCTGATGGAAAAAAAAAAAAAAAAAAAAAAAAAAAAGAGAAGTGGGAAAAAAAAGCTGGAATTTACTATGGGGACTGCTTTTGCATCAGTCTATATAACACTAGCAGCATGTGACCTCCCAGATCATCTCTGCTCTGCCTTTGTAAGAAACTTGTGCAAATCATGACACAGTCAGAAGGCTCATGGAGTAGTAGTACCAGGGTTTGATTCGCCTTTTCTGGGTATCAGTTTCTGCACTTGTGCTTGGAGGAAGAAGTGAATTTAAGTCAGTCCCATTTCCCCTGTATCTGTGGCTGTTCAATACCCTCTCACCATCCCACTGGAAGTTAAAACAGTTTTGATACGGCCATGCTTTTTGGGTCATCCACTGGAGACTATGCTCTCTCCTTGTTTAAGTCTGCAGTTGATCGGGTGGTGCCAATTTACAACAACGATCAGGGCACCCCAGTTTCCAAGGGGAAAACACCACCTCATTTGTAGCAATCTTCATCGAAGCTGGTTGTACAGAAGCTGTCTACAGGCAGCAGAGATCTGGTCAACACGGTCAGGGAAATCTCAGGGGAGATTCATCTGACCAGACCTGACCTCCTCTGGAAAGAGAAGGGTGGTCTCTGGACTCAGTACAGCTCCAGCAATTAGGAAGGGGGTGATTTTGTTATAAGCATCCACAATGAACAGAGCCCAGTCACTGCTGTCTGAGGCTGCTAGAGACAGCAGTACAAAGAGGTTTGCTGCTGGTTTTTTAGGTCATTCGGTTCTTGACTTGAGAGGCCCCATGTATCAGTTCCTGACGGTGCTTTCATCCTGCTGGCTCCGAGACCGCTGACCAGCAGGGCCTGCAGCCTGCTCCAGAACCCTCCAGGGCGCACCCAGCACTGAAGTCAGAGCTGCAGCTTTCTCTTGCTTTTCCCCTTACAAAGCAAGCCCTGCCCCTTCCAGTTTAAAATATCAAGGCATTTCCCACACATCAGAAGAAAATACTGTTGGAGCTGGTTTTTTTTTTTCTCTACCTCATTTGAATATATCCTTTAGCTATTTTAGCTTTCACTTACCTATTCTGACAGGAAGCGATGGCTTTGAGGCAGATGTGTTTCCTTTCCAGATAGAAAGAACTGTGTTCTTAGAGCTAAGAATTGATATTGTATAGTACTTACTTCTGAGAATAAGAAATCCTGAATTTTCTTTCTGATTTTGCCCTTGTGCTGGAAAGGTAAAGCCACAGTCATGCCTTTCATCTCAATTTCCTCATTTGTCACAGATACGTTACACATGTTGCCCTGTTACCACTGGCCCAGTAGTTCACGTTCTCAGATGCATGTTTAAAAACTCTTTACTAAAAGAAAGAGCTGGCTGTTGCTTTCTAACAAAAAGTAAATAATAGAGGTGGCCACAGTGCTGGTTCTATGGCTCTTGATCTGAGATAAATCCTTTTATCTGCTGGGTTATTAGAAGCACACCTTTACTTGTGAAAGTTCAGGTGAAATTGGGTTAAAAATTGGAAAGGATGTGGGCTATAAGTATGTTTAAAATGTTATCTGTTCTTTCTCAAACATGTCTTTCCAGCTCAGGTATTTACATGCTGATAACCTTTTGGTCCCAATGGTGCTAAAGACTTCATACCTTGTATTTCAGAACTGATAAGAAATTGAAAGATGTGGAGTCTCCAAGAAACGTTATGAAAAACAATCCTCCTTCTTTTCCCTGAGTTTCTTGGTTATTGTGCTACTTGAAACATTGGGTTTCTGGAAATTATTTACCATAGGAATTTTTTTTGGCCCAAAGCACATAGGAAGGAGACATAACTTTGAGGGAGATGAGAAGACATGTACGGCTTTTGTTATTCAAAGGTTTGGCCTTTGTTGTCCCTTTGATCTGCCACTCTCATAGATTCCTTCCTATCAGCAGATCAAGGAGAATTTTTATCTTACTGGGAGCCTTTGCATGTGTGCTGTTATTTTTTATTAAACTCCTTCTGCAGTAATATCAGGAGAAGTTTTGCAACCATCTCTGTCTGTTCTTTCCTGTAGGAACTAAACAGACACAAAGACTCTGTATATAAGATGTTTTAAATAAGCTTGTGAGCAAATGTTGTTGGAATGCCCCCATCCCCCTTTATGCAGTAATGTGGCCACACTATAGAAGATTTAGCTAAAAAAATAGAAATCTACCAATGTTGGTCTATCTGGGAACAGGAGAGCAGAGAAAGCCCGTGGTGCTGCTTGACTTTGGCCTGAACTGGTTGCTACTGAGAAGAAACTTCCTCTGACTGTATATGAAATGAGTTCAGCAGATACAAGGCCAAGCAGAAATGTGTTTTTGCAGTAAAAAAATTAAGCAAGCAAATTGCATTGGAACTGATAGTCTCTAGCACAAACTGGAGATGAAGTGAATTACTGACACTGTATTCCCATTCCTCAAGATCAGGAAGGGAAGGATCCTTGGCAGAATGAAATTTCACCTGCCACTCCCAAAGTATGATTAGACTCAAGGACTCATTCTCCCAGGCCCATCACCAGAGCTTTCACAAGCTCTCCATTTACTGAAAAAGAAGGGGAAAACTGCAGGGTGATGCACAGCTCTGAATTTACTGGCAGAAATGTCATCAGTTTCAGCTTGATGCTGTTGACCTCTGACCACTGCATTAACTTAGTATATTCAAGTAGCTGGTACAAGCCCAGTTGTACAAACGGAGCTTTAAACTTTTACACTGGTCTTCAGAAAGAACAAAATTCAAACTGTTAAGCTATTGAAGTGATTCTGATACCGACCTGAAGTACTCTGATCTTGCAAAGACAGAGACCAAAAGGCACTCAGATATTGAACAGATACATTGCATGCATCTAATGCATTAGTTCAGTGACAAGCATCCTCATCTTGGGCTTCCATTAATGTTTCTCCTCACTGAGAAACAATGGCCACTGAAGGCAGTTGAAATACTGTGCTTTATCTGGAATACAGTCCAGCACAGCAGGGTACTGAGGCCTTGGCACAGAGACAGTTGAGAAAGCCAGGTGACATTCCAGTCATACCTTTCATAGCCAAGACGGTGCGATTGATTTATGTCCAGTGCTGATTATGACAGAAAAGCACAGGATAGTTACAACACTGTTCTTGGTTTATTTCATGTATGACTGGACAAAACACGGTGTGTCAAAGACATTGCAAAAATACAGGTCCTTAACAAATACCCTCTTCTGCATCTTAGGGAAGAACTGCAGAAGGGTATCTGTCACCTGTACGAGTCTGGCGCTGCCTGGAAGCTGAACAGTCCTGCCCTGAGGCTCTGTCTGCTCCAGCATCAGCCAGCTGACCTCAGACTACCTTAATCAGCTGTTCAAACGAAGTTCACGCAAACTGTCCCTAGGGAGTGCTCCCACAACCCACTCTGCAGGCAAAACTCGCTGCATGTTCACTTCCAGTACCAGCGTGCTCTCAGGAAGAAGGGGATCGGTTGGCTTCAGACCGCCAAGTTCTCAGGAACAGGTGAACAGGCCTGGTCCAGCATACCTGAGGAATATCAGTTCCCTCCCAGCCATCCCTGCTGCTGGAGTGCAGCAAGGGGCAGCAGAAGCCAATTCAGACAGCCCATGATGCCCCTGGTATCTTTGTCTATGTGCTGCATGAAGCAGAAACCACACAGCCACCCAGCAGAGCAAGAATCTCACCCCCCTGGGAAACAGCGTGCACAGTACAGAACCTTATCTCAGTCTTTCCCTGCCTTATTCCCCTTATTATCTTGGGGAGGGGGAGGGAAGCAAAATTTGTGTTTAGATATTGTTATTTGTGGGGGTTTGGTTTGGTTTAGTTTGTTGATACAGCAGCAGAAACAATATTAAATGCACAAAGAGCATCTGCTGATTTTCATGTCACTATCAATTTCCTCTTCAGCATGGGGAAGCAGGGTGTGGGTCAAGGAAAAAAAGATTTACTTTTCCTTGATATGCACAACCTTGGCAACACAATTGTGAATGCACTGGATTTGTAACAAGCCTTCAGAAACGCTCCCCTAGAAGACTTTATAACTTTGTAGGCAACCAGCCTCCATAATCAAATCTTACAACATAGCTCACTACTTCATAAAATTGAAACAAATCATAAGGGGAGCATATTAAAATAATTTGTATCAGTAGGGACTGATTTAAAGCCCAGCTCCTCATCCATCAGTGAGATGCTTTCGTTTGCTAGCATGTTCCTACAAACTGCAGAAAAGCTTTGCCACGTCCATTAATTATAAAGAGAAGAGAACCTTCACAGAGAGAATGGACAAAGGGAAAGCAGGGAGTGACTCTAATAAACTTCTTCGTTAGAAATCCTCCCAAAAAAATAATTGTGGGAGACAAATGGTTCCAGGACGTTTGATCTTTTATAGGAAAATAATTTAGGACGACGTTTATTGCCTGACAGTAGCGATTTTTGTGCCATCCGGCTCGCGCAGGATAACGCATTAACGGGAAGAGCGGCTGGAAACCAAAACTCCGGAAGGCAGCAAACCCATCCTCTTCACTGCGGGCTGTCCGGCTCGGAAATGGGCTTTCCTTCGGAAGCGGTGCCAGCAGCGGGCACCGGCGGGGCAGGGGCCGGGGCCGGGGCGGGGGGTGGCCGCCTCCCGCTCCTTCCACCGCCGCGGCCCGGCTCCTGCGGACCCGGCGCCCTCCGACGGGCCCGGGCTCCGGCGTCGCCCAAAATCCCCTCTGGTTTGCGGGACTGGGGTGCTCCGTCACGAAGACTCAGCGGTGCCTCTGAAATACGAGGTTCGTAGGAGAACTCCGGCTGCTAGAAGGAGCTATATTTTCTTCGCTCTGTCAACCGGCATTTAACTATGAACCATCTCGAATCCTTACGTAGGAAACGCAATTAAAGTGCCATTAAGAAAACATTTTTCTCGTATCCTTTTCCGTAATAAACGAGTTAGGCTCGGCGTTTCCGAGCTCTGTGGTGTGTCGAAACACGCGGCAAATCGGTGGCTATTAACACGCTAATTGCAGCAAAAGGGATTGAAATCGGGAACCGGATTTCAAGTACTGCTCCCTTTCATGACAGCAATGCCAGTATTTTCAGGTGTGTCATGGTCAGAGTAACTCACACAGAGAAATATTTTGTAGTAGTAACTAAAAAATAATTATTATTTCCTTCCTCTCTCTGAGACGTATTAATAATTATAAACGAGATTAAAAGGCACTTATTTGTTTGAGGGAAAATCTTCTCACCTAAATTATGAAAATTGTTTAGGAAAGGCTTTTTGTTGTTGGCTTTGTTCTTTTAGATTAGCAAGAACTTGGGCTCTTTGAACTCTTAGCAAAAATTAGAGAGACTTTGTTTTTAGACGAGAAACAACTTATTTTAACGTCTTTGTGTGTGTGTGTGTGTGTGTAGTGCCAGCTTCGCTATTTGAAATAAGTGGTACATTGTTTTCTTTCTGGTAACACTGTTTTCTTGCTGTCTTCCCACGTGTAGCTCTGTGTTACTGTCTCAAGAAAAAAGATTGAAGACATGGACAAAAACCACTGGGATCTCCCAGCACCCGCTGCTGGGCTGGAAGAAGGAAATGCAAAGAAAATGATTCAGGCAGAGTTGATGAGTGAATGAAGAAATTAAATAAATATAGACTGAGGTAAGATTTCCAACAGGCAATATTTCCACTGAACCTACTCTTGGGGAAAGACCAGGAGAAGCGTGTGAGATTTCACATACACACCCCCCCCCCTTTTTTTTTTCCTGCAGCTTAAAACACTTGTATTGTGACACTTCACCAAGTTGTTTAATCAGCAGAGACTGTGATAACCTCCATAATTTTATAGCCATTAACAAATCCGTTAAATCTCATTGGATTAGCTTTCAGGACACAAGAAGGGAGTGGCTCCTTCCCGGGTCTGATTTTAAGAGACACCTCACACACGACAATTTGGCAGTTGTGTGCTAAAGGGCTGTAAATTGACGATACAGACCTCAAATTCTCCCTTTTTATCAGAGACACTATGCCCAGGCATTACATAGGTGCAAATATGCCGCAGAGCTTTAGGCTTTAGATCCTCAAACATAAGTCCTTGTCTGCTCGATAGGAATTTATCATGTGCTTTCTCTTTCCAGTTTTCAGTTTTAATGCCTCCATCTAAGTAACTGGTCTATGGGATCAGAAGAACTGACGTGGGAAGGACTCGGCTCATGGAGCATCAATACAGGTGAATTTATAAATAGTCATTATATTCATAATGAGCAAAGCCTAAAATGGCACTGTTGGAGAATTTGGTTCCTGCTTCTAGCATAGGTTCAGAGTGTGTGGCAGGAAAAGAGATGAGGCAGGAAGGCTTCCGTATGTCTTAACCTAAGTCACATCTATGAGTGCCCCAGCGTACAGGTAGTCTCTGAGGACTAGTGCTGCCCTTGCTGGAACCTCTCAGCTCCACAGAAGGGGCTCCTACCCCACAATCTGACCCAAAGCCCTCTGGAGACATGCATGGGGCTTTTTACCAACCCCCCAGGCAGCTGGCAGGTGCCCACAGACACCCAGTGCCCCAGACAGGGGCAGATTTGCATCCTGCTGTGTCCCTGAGATTTCTCGAGTCTCTGGGACTGTCCCCGGACACTTCGTGTTCCTTCCATCACCTCACAGGGTCCACCACGGTGCTGCCCTGGATATTGACCCAGTTGGTATTTCCTTTGGAGATGCTTTGGATTTACCTTGCTATTCTGTCTTCGTAATGGGAACTCATGCAGGTTTTGCTATAAGCCCTTTTTGCAACCCGGGTCAATTTCCCTGCCTCTGAAAGTGGCCTGACCTGGTGCATTCCCGGGGCAGGGCTCAGCGCTGCGAAGCACCAGCTCTCACCCTGCCCCAGAGCAGTGAGTGGCCCCTCACTGAACCTGGCCCCCGTAAGTGCCAGGTTCCTCTCCCAGGCTTGGTCCCGGAGCACCCTTCTGAGAATTCAGAAAGAGCTTCATGCCTTTCCCAAATTGTGTCTCTGGGGCCTTATAGTTGCTGTTCTCCAGATATGCTCTTCTCTATTTTGCATGAGTTTTTGCTTTGCTCTTCATTTTAAGATTGAATCCCTTGCCACCAGGTTTACTTATACATATATAAAATAGATTTATATATGTGGTTGATACTTTACTGAAATGTAAGCAATGTATATATTTATAATATAGGGAGTGCATACACACTTATATATATATATGCATACATACACATATATAGGCAACTTTTTTTCTCCCTGTGGCAGTTTTCATGGTTGTATTGCATTTGCAGGATTGTACCTTCCCTGTCACACAGGCCCCCTGGTCAGAGTTAATGTCCGTGAACTCTCCACCCTCCTGGAAGGGCTGACCTGTGCTCTCTGCACTGAAAAGCAGCTCCTGCCTTTTTTGGTGTGTCCTCCCTGGCCTGGAGCTTTTTCTTTTTTAACCCCAAATAATTTTTCAAAGCAGCCTCCTGGCCGGGAGTGCTGAGTGCTGCCTTTGCAAGGGCTGGCTGGGACACAGAGACCCAGGCTTGACCCCATCTCTGGTCCTCAGGCCAAGCTGGGCCCATCTTTGGGTGAATTCATTTCAGGCTGAACTTTGTGTGAACCTGGGCCCAAGGGGAAGGGAACCCGACAGAGCAAGGCTGACAGAGGCAAGTTCTGAGCAAACCCATCAGCCTGAGTAAATATTGAACAAATCCATGTGAAGGCTGGGATTGAAATGGAGCTGTCAGACCAGTGTAAACTGAAAGGATAGGTGAGCCCTCTGAAGAGCAAGGAAACATTCTGTACACTTACTTCTGCAATTGTTTCTTCCACACCCGCCCTTTGCCCCAGACCTCATTTCACCTGCCTAAGAGGGTAATGCAGCCCTGAAGCTGATTGGCACTGAAGTATCTGTGTTGGTGGAAAAGAATAGCTGGGGGGAGAGGGGAAAAGAAAGAAGGGGGCTGCACTGTGGAGTGGCCCTTTTAGTGTAATGAGCAGAGCGGGTGGGAGGGTTTACAGCTGGGGTCCGACATGAAGCAGCAGATCAGAGGTCCCCCAACTTAAGTCCAGGTGATCTATGCAGACTGAACTCTCAAAAATAAACATGCATGTATTTGATACAGAGGCAAATGACATACACTGTCTGTAAACATACACAATCCAGATAAACACGCTTATGCCCAGCTCCCACGACTGAGCCCAGTCGTGCTGCTGTGGCTGTGTGGCAGGGGACCTGCCCGGGGCCGGGGAAGTCCTGGCTGTGCAAACCCCTTGCCCAGTGGGGAGCAAGGGCAGCTGCGTTCACCCAGCGCTTCCCAGGGCTGCGGGTCTCCTTACCAGTTCTCCATGAGTTTTGGTGACACCTAAAAATGTGCTTGCGTCAAAAATGGTGAGAAAACTTATCAGACATGAGAATCCCTCTCAGTTTCCATGCTCTAGGGTGTAGCAGCTCCCTTGGCAATGTTACCATGCTAGCAGGTGTGTGGACACCTTGCTGCTTTGGTGCTACTCTCAGAAGATATATCAAGCAGCGTTTCGGTTCTGACTCACCCACAGTGTGACAAAAACATCTTTCCCTCGCCCTGCTCTGGTTTTCTGAGATCCAGGGAGGGGGTGGCTCCTTACTAATTTTGTTGTGTGAAACAAATTTGAAGAAACCCAGAAGGCTTCGACCCCTGTTGCCCATCACTTCAAGGCATCAAAGACTTTCAGGGGTCAGCAATAGCCAGAGTACAATCACAGAGGGAAGGTTTTGTCCCCCGGACAGAGACCCCCGGGAAAGCTTCACACCTTAAGTGCAAAGCCAGCAAAGTGGAGTTGAAATTAAGGAACTCCTCAGGTAGTATTATTATTTAATAGAATGTCCTCTTCTGAGATCAAAGGGGCCTCACGTTGTGAGAACAAATGCCTTAGGAGAAACATTTCACACCGAAGGGTAAGGAACAGATGGCCCAGAAGAGTCTGCCGTGCCAGGCCAGATCACCAGGAGTGCTGAGGGCGTCTCTTCCCCATCCCCTCCTCCCGCATGGGGACAACAGCTCCAGCACAGCGACCACCATTAAAAGTGTACAGGGTTGCTTCTCTTTAACCGGGATTTTCCCCTTCCGCTGGGATATTAAAGGCATTAATCTCCATTAGGAGGCGGCTTTGCCTATGAGTGTAGAGGGGTCTTGGTTAATTTTCCTGCCCATTAAAAAAAAAAAAATGCAATGCCAGGGAACCACGGACAGACGCACGTGGAGATAGGGGAATAGCCCTGTCGTTGTGTATCGTTTACATAAAATAAAGGAGTGCGTGCAGGCCTCGTGTTTGCCATATAACCCAGCGGTGGTGATAGGGCTGAACCCGGCAGAGTTCTGCAGGCGGCTCTGCGGAGGCGCAGCGCGGCTCTGCCCGGGCAGCCCGGGCCGACGGCTGCGCAGGGCCCGCACCTTTTCCCGCCTCCCGGAGCGTGGGGCCGACACGCGTGGCCTTCGCTGCCCCGCGGGAGCGGTCGCGGGACCCCCTGCCGCGGTTGTCCTGCGGGGCCGTTCAGCCGGCTCCTGCTTCACAGGAGCGAGTTTAGGGCTCTTGAGACAAGAGGGAGTGCGAGAAACCTGGAGGAAGAGCGCGGGGAGAGATCTGTGGCTGCGGGAGGTGAGCACGGTGAGAGGAGCCCGGCTGGCAGCGAGGGGACGGGGCGAGGGGGGCGCCCGGGGGGTTACATATGTAAGGGCGCATCGGCACCGTCTTTGCGGACTCTTCCGGAGACTCCTTTTGAGTTTCAAATAGGAGCTGGGAGCCTTTGTTGTGCCCGACACACCAGCGCTTCAGTAATCCCCGGGTTGTCCCGGCCTTTTTCTTTGCCCCGGCTCTTCCCCGAGCGCTGGCCCCGCCCGGCCCGGGCCCGGCGCAGCGCTGCTGGTCAGGGGGCGAGGGGAGCCGCGGCCCCTTTCCGGGTCCAGAGACAACAGGGAGCGAAAACCTCCCCGGAGGAAACCCACGAGCTGTCTGAAGCGCAGCCCCCTGCTCCCGTGAGAGCTTAAATCACGCAGATTCATCAGAACCTTCGATCGCCTTGGGCTAGCGAACAGGTTAAACCCAGCTGGCTGATGCCCGGCGCGCTGCGCACTCAGTCTGGCTGCCTGTACTTTGTTATTTGCGGTCCCCTCTCCCAATGTTTTGCAAACCGCTGGTGTAACAAACTCCTCTTTTCACTTTTCCCCTCACACACACACGTCTTTTTGTTGTCCCTGAGCTAACGGGACGTTCGGGATGTCTCCCGAGCCCGGCGGACGTTGCACGGGGCAGGGCTGCAATGCCGGGCAGGAGCGGTGCTCCCCGCCGCCAGAGCCGCGGGGGCGAGCGGGTACTTCGCTGGTTCCTGGCCCCGCGAACTCCCCCACCAAAAAGGTTTGCAAATGGGACGAAGCTAGAACAATAGTTTCTCCTGGCAGCCCCTCTGTTTACTTGTTTAGAAATCCTAGAGGCGTTTCGAGGTAAAAAGGTCAGAGCTATATCCGGGCCCGCGGCCCCCCCGGCAGCGGGAGGGCTCTGCCCCCGCCGTGGCCGCGGGTCCCGGTCCCTCCGCGCCCTGGCCTTGTGCGCTGCTCCCGCTCTGGAACACACCCGCTCTCCTTTCAGGGGCCACCTTCGGAAGCTGAGGAGATAAAACTAAATCGATGCTTCGTTCCGTTTTTGTGTTGGGTCCGCCTTACAGAACCGTTCCGTATAATTGGGAAACTCCCCTTTCCCCCACCCCCGGACCCCAACTTGGTTCCAGTTAATGTCGCTGCTTCGGTAGTGCGGAACTGCTTCCTTGCCGGGATGCTTACACTGAGGAGGAGGAGGATTTGCTGTTCTCATCGGGCCCCATTGCACTTCGCGTTGTAAAGTAACTCCACGTGCGGAGCGACGCGTTTTTACCAGGTCCTGTCTGGGACACTTGCTTTGAACTCCCCCGTAGCGGAGGCGAAGCCGGTCCCGATCCTGCAGCTGCCGGTGCCAAGGCGGGGGTGGGGGGG
>CM021757.1:5566450-5669906 GCA_011075105.1 Heteronetta atricapilla
GGGGGGGAAGGGGCCCTGGGCCGGGCCAGTTTTGAGGGCGCTGCGGGCGACGCGGCAGGAGTAGTAGCCGCTGCCGAAGTATCCGTAAGGCAGCGGGGCGGAGGCGGTGGGGCCCGGCGGGGCGGCGGGACCCGGCGGGGAGGCCAGGCACGGCTTGGCCGGCTCCTCCGCCGGGTAGCTGGGGTTCATCCCGGAGGGAGGCGAAGGGCCGCCGAGAGTCGGGGCGGGGGGCAGGCCCCTGCCTTGGCCGCCTGCGAAACCTCCGGCTGCCAGGAGCCCCTCGAGGTCAGAGGGGGCGCGGGGCTCCGGAGGCTGCATGCGGGGCGGCACGGGGGCCGGGGCATGGGGAGAAGCTGCTCGACAGCACCCGGGCGCTGTCCGAGGGGGGTCCCCGGATCTTTTTAAAAGGCTGTGAGCTGCCGAGAGCTGCCTTTCCCCGCCGGGCTGTCCTGACGCAATGGCCAGAGCCTGCCTCATTGGCTGCTGCTCGGGGGGAAAAGGACGGAGAAGGAAGGAAAAAAAAAACACCTCCCCCCCAGCCTCTCCAGTCCTAATAAACCGTGGCTTCAGAAATAGTGAAAATACTTTTATTGCAATAGAAGGAGGAGGGAGGAACCCCCCAAGCACGTGACAGGTGGGAACACAGGAGGTGCCTCTTGCATCATGCCCCCCCCCCAAAAAAAAAAGTAGAGGGAGGAATTAAGGGGGGAGGGGGAGGGAGGGTCAAAAACAGTGAGGGGGAGCATTCCTGGTGAAAAAATACAGGCTCAGATTAAAGCCATCTTTCAGCGATGTGTCCCCTTCTTCCTACACAGTTCTGAGGGTTTCTGCCCTAGCAAAAACTCCGACCTGACTTGGGGATACCTGAGGATCCCCTCGGGCCCTCAGCTTTGCTCTCCGTGAGGCTGTGGAGAACTGACACTGCTGTGCTACAGGGCTTCCCCTCTGCCTTACTCTCCACTCCTGCTCAGGGATTGCATCCCATCGTCACACATATGCACCCCAATCTTTACCATGCAGACAGAAAAAAAACAAAAAGAGAAAAGAAAAAATAACTGCAAAGAGTGGGAAAACCAACCAAACAAACAACTCTTTGCACATAGCTATTGCCTCTTTGCACAGTGCTGGTGTGGAACCGGAATCCACACAGGCCAGTGTGGATCCCGGCTAAGTAGCTCAAAGAGAAAGAGTTTTGAAAAGAGGGTGGAAAAATAATAGAGACCCCTTTGGGCCCCAGAGTAACAGGCAGGTGGAGGGACAGACAGAAGGGGTAAAGACAGATGAGGTGAGGGATTACATCAGCATGGAAAAAAAAGTTTGGAGTAAATATGATGAGGCCCGTGCATAAGTGCCTATTAATAAATCTTTTGGGTACATGCATTTTTCATCACCTGTACACACAGTACAAACACACACAGCCTAATTTCTCACTCCTATTTCTGTTTTTCTCACAGAGGCCTTTGTCTGGTGGAAGCCTTCACTACAGGTACTCAAATAACAGTTGAATTCATGCAGTGTTTATGCATTGTTTCCTTCTTTCAAAGAGATCAACTCAAGAAATCGAGATTTTCTCCTTGCTTATTAACAAATCAGAGAAAAACTGCTCTTTCTGCCATGTTTTTAGGCCACCAAATCATGATCCTTCTTCCCGGAGGAGCTGCATCAGCCTTTCACACGCAGAGACAGAAAAAAACTCAGCAAATAGGGATTGTGATGCTGGGCCAGGCATATGGCAGCATTACCGGGCCCGAAATACCTCCCCGGGGGGAACCCCCCAGGCTTGTGGGAGGTAAATCCTGCGCCGTGTCCGTTCCGGAGCCTCTTGGCGGTGCCCAAATGGACACGATGGAAAAACACCGGCTTGACAAAGCCCCTGGCTTGTGGCTTGTGGCTTCCTACCTGTGTATGTGGCTGGGGGGGGGGGCTGGGTGAGGGGCGCTCAGCGTGCCGGTGCCGGGCTGCGGCCCCGGGGGAAGCTCCCGCCGAGCCGAGGGGTAGGACTGGCTCGATCACCTCCAAACCGACGCGGAAAAGTCCCGTTCGCTACGGCAGGCTGCCTCCCCCCTCCCTTACCGCTCCTTTCAGCTCTGGAGATCTGCGAGAGGGGTTGTCCCGGTCTGTTTCATCGAGATCCGCTCCCGCGCAGCGTCCTTGCCCGCCGCGTTTCGCAGGAAAACAGCTGAACCACAGCGCAAAACTGCGGCCCTAGCCTCGGCTCCTCGCTCGGCCCTTCTTGCTCTCTGTTGTTAAAAATCGCGTAGTCTTGCTGAATCCGATGATTTTATTTTCTAGAATAATAATAATAATTAAAAAAAATCAGAGGAAATAAACGAAAAAAATAAGTCCTGTCTTTTTAGCCTCCACCTTTCCGATTTCAAAGCTCCTTTCTTCCCTTTCTGTAGTTTAACGACTGCACGTCTTCTTTGACGCTCTCTTTATGCTCTGCCCCTCTGCCCTCTCCCCGTTTGCTTTGAACTAGGGCTCACAACTCGGGCGCTGGGACTAGGCGGCTGCGACGGTCGGCCAAGTGTTTGTCGACGGGGCCGCAGCTCCCCCGCGTCTCGCGGTGCTCCTTCACAGAAAGGTCGGGTTTAATCCGGAGGTCAAGGCCAAGTTGAAAGTTAAGGGCCTGTTTACTTCGGGGGCTTCTCTGCGGCAGGAGCTGTGGCCGCCGTCGGGGCTGCTCCGAGGAACGGACCCGCGGCGGCTTTGCGGGAGGAACCTCCGAGGTGGCCCGGAGTGAGACTGACGGGGGATCCGCGGACAAAGCGACTGGCTGCAGATTTTCCTGTTAGTTTGTGTAATTTTATTTCTTTTTATTTATTGTTTATTCAAAGCGCGGAAAGAAAGGAGTGGGATCCACCAGCAGGAGCACCCAGGCAGGCCAACGCGCACAGACACCCTCATTAAAAGAGCGAAAGGAAACGCTGATTTTCGGAAATTAGATTTCACTCCGTTTCACAGAAATCCTCGAGCAGGCCAGTGCGTGGCAGTTCGCAGCCGGCGGACCCTGCCGTGCTGCTCCGGAAGAAGCAGCCTCGCCTCTACTTTTCGCGGGTGCAACGGCCGCAGGAGCAGTGTCGGAGAGGACTTTGGCTTTCCACCTGGCTCCCCGTGAATTTGCATTTGGGCTAATTTATTTATCGGCGTTACCGATTTTCGAGTTTGTGTCATACCGCGTGCTTCTGAGATCTCGATTCCCTTCAGCTATTCTTCTTTATAACATGTTGCGAAAATTTTGAGCCCACTTTGCTGTAGAAATAGTTTAGTGAGGCTTCCAAACTGATAATAACATTTCCATTCTTCGAAGATTTTACGCAGAAAATTCAGTGCAATATTTTATGTCACAAAAAAGCAAGAGGAACGTTATTATTTTAAAATAAAAATGTGATTTATTTTACCAGTCCCTCTCTGCTCTCGACAATCGTGCTTAAAATTATTTAAAACGCTTATTAGTTTGCAAATATTCTGCTATTTTATTCTAGATAGGATCATTTAAATATTTATGTCATCTGGAATCCGAAAAACATTGAAATAACTCTTAACTGTCTGTAAATTTTTAAGCAATTGAATTTGAAGTCGTTGTTATAAAATACGAGGGAAAAAAATCAAAACCAACCCAAACCCCCAAGCAGTTTGAAATGGAAAAATTGGAACTACTTAAAGACTTAAGGTTTGGAAATAATCAATTGTTGGAAAATTGAATTCTGGGTCTGGAAGGGAGCCCAGCTCTTTGGTTTCTGATTTTGGCAATATTTCTGGGAAGAAAAATAAAATAAAGGCAAACATTTTGATCTTTTTTTTTTTTTTTTTTTTTTTTTCCTCCTTTTTTTCCCCTTCACCGCCGGCCCCTCCTTTTCCACCCCACAGGCATCCCCGGAAGCCCAGGGGTGGTAGGTGCGAATATTTCTCTCCCTGGTGACTGGAGGGCCAGAATCTGCACTTTATAGCACATTTCTCTTGGATCCTTTGAACAAATCAGCTGGCATGGGAACAGAGAGCATGGCCTGACTCCTCTTTGCTTTTTTTTATCCCTGTATATTGCTGCCACTCCACGCTGAAGCCCTGGCCGAGCCCCCAGCGCCACAATCATTGCAGCACATTTTTGCACACACACCCTTTTTGGGGTGAAATATGAGGTGACTGCAAACTCGTGGCCTTTTGTTTAATCCGGTTCTCTCCATCCCTGAACCCTCCAGGTCTCCTCTCCCCTCCCCAGCCTTGCCTGGAGGCTTCTTCCATGCCTTTTATTTTCCCTTTGAGGAACCCGGAAGTCTGAGTGCTGCTGTGCACCACTTGTGTCTTGCTCTTGGGCTGTCAAACCTGAAATCTCCAGTTTGGGTCTATACCTCCCTGCCGAAATGTGAAAATGAAACACTGGGTGGTTCCCTGAAAACTGCAGCTGTCAGTGCCCCAAACCCTGATGTTCCCTCAGAAAATGCACCCCTTCCAACTTCCCCCTGCCCATCTCCTGCATCCTGTCCTGCAGCCCTGGCCTCTCTCACACCAAGCTCCTCAGGCAAGGAGGCTGAAACCTCAGAGGGGGCCAACTCTGAACTCCTCCTCCCACCATGAGAGGAAGAAGCATAGATGGAGTCCATGATGACTTTTCCTGCAGGGTATAAGCCCGAGGAAAGTGGAGGGGATGTGTCCTGGGTGCAGCTTATGAGGCAAATGCTCCTGCCCTGGAGTAGAGATACAAAATATAAATGTGCATCTGCTGCTGCAGATAGAGATGTCTGCACATCCTTGACCTGGAAACAGCCTCATAAACATTCCCGCGTGTCCCTGCTTGTGTCAGCTCTATGTACAATCCAGCTCTTCAAGTGCACTTCCTTTAAATATGGCAAAATATGCATCTCTGTAAACCTCTTCCACATACCCCTATGTGTGTGTACATGTACATACAGCATGCACTGTGGCTGTGCATCCTGTTGAGTGTCCCACCCACATGGAGCAACCCTTTAGCCTGAGCATGTGTCCCTGCCTGGCACCGAGCCCAGCAATGTGCACCCACCACTGCATGCACCACAGCCCTGCTCATGTGGGGCCTCGCCCCAAGGGCTAACTTGGTGTTCCCCAAGTCCCTGCTCAGCTAAAGCAATTTATTTCAGCTGTTGTGGGATAAAACAAGAATTATTTAGTGCATGGTATTTAAGCCCTGCTTCTGATGTTCAATTCATAAGGAACCATCATATTCCTTTGCAATTCCCTGCTGCTCTCTACTGCTGATGGCAGCCTGCAGAAGGGCATGGGTTCTGCAGGCAGCCTGCAAAAGGGCACAGCTTGATGACATGCATGGAAGGGCTCACAATAAGGCAAATTTTGGATGGAATCAGGAGTAGTTTGAGACCTGTTCTAAAAAATGTGCCTGAGACTGGCATCCCCCTGAGGAAGGTGAACCTAGGTGGTTATCCAGACAGGTCAGGAGCAGCTCTCCCACAACAGACATGTGCTGTCAGGTCAGCCTGGAGGTGGGAACCAGTGTAATCCCCTTCCCTATAGTCATTTTTTTTCACATGCTGAGGAAGGCTGTGGGGCAGCAGTAGGGCTCTGACTGCAGAGATCTGCCCAAACTTACTGCAGCTGTTGAAGCTCTTTATGCTTCTGATTCCCTGGTGGGACGGTGCCTCTTCTCTAGCCAGGCTCCACTGCAATTGATCACTTTAAATTCTAGCTTCTCTGATAATTCAGAGATTTCTTCCTAGGGCAGAAAGCTAAACAGGGGACCGTTGTTTTTTGGATCAAGTCACCAACTTGGTGATCTCCACCAATGGCCAGGCTCTAACTCACATGCCAGGTGTGATCCATGTCCTATATTCAGGAAAGTCTTACTGAGTTCAGTAGGATGGACCATGAATCAAGCAAGATGGATGATGGCTGCTTCAGCCCCAGGCTGGACACAGAGGTGCACAGACAAACAGGACAGTGACTGAGGTCCTCAGACCCTGCAGTGCCCATAGCAATGGGAATTATGCTTCCTGCTATTCATGGCAAAACTATCCAGGCCTTTGGGTCCACGGGCTTCAGAGCAGACAAAATATCAGGGATCTGAACCAGTGTACCTCCTCAGGGCAGTCACACTGGAAATGCCACATGCAGATGTTCAGGGCACAACATTGCTGGCTGTGCAGTACAGGTTGTGGCACTTCCCAGTAAGTGTAAACCTGGGACAATATATA
Source organism: Heteronetta atricapilla (assembly GCA_011075105.1). NCBI lineage: Eukaryota > Metazoa > Chordata > Aves > Anseriformes > Anatidae > Heteronetta > Heteronetta atricapilla. Next base: position 5,572,633 of record CM021757.1, read on the forward strand.
TACATATATATATATACATTTTTTTTTTGGCTGAACCATGTATGCTTTTTACCTGCACTTCTAGGAGAGATTTGTATATACCCAGAAAGTGGCCAGGTGATTGACTCAGGCTTACTCTGCCTTCCTGAGTTAGGTGGTGGATCGATAGTGCCTAGGGAGAGTTACCTATACGCGCAGGGGTGGGCTCAGTGTCCCCTGGCTAGAACAGAAACCATAACAAGTTTTCAAGGATACATTCGTGATTAGTAGACATTACTGCAGCAATAAGGGAAGCGGTTCTTCCATTGCCCTCACCGTTGCCATTGCCACTGCCAGGCTAGATCTGTGGAGGTCTCTCCTACCTTCCCTATTCACCCTGCGAACTCTAGGGTTGGAGATTCATACATATGCATTGCGGCATAGGGTGATTCCCAATGAGAACAGATGACTGCAGCATGGAAAGACATCATCATCATGACTGGACTGGCTCCACTGCCTCCTGGGCTGTAGCCTTGCGGGCAACACGGAGTGACGTCCCCGGTCCCAGTGGGTTTCAGTGTATTTTTACTTCTTCAGCAGTTTAAGGATTGAGAGCAGGGTCTCCTCCCGTCTCCACCTCAGCTCTTGAGTTTAGTTTGAGATCAGGTGTGAAGTGAGAATAGTGATAGGGAAGGACCAAGACTACAACGTGAGACGCGCATCGCTGTATACACTTTGAGGCCAGACTGGGTCTGCACAGCTCCTCTTCCCCAGTGCTGCTCTGATTTCCCTCTCCTCTCCCGCCCACCTTGCTGGGGGAAGCTGAGAGTCCCACGGTTAAACCAGACAGGGCGAACGGCGAAGCCTCCCTGCCCGAGCAACCCCGGCGGCGGCCGCGCTTCACCCCGGGCTCCTCTTCCCACCGTTTCGCCCGCTCGCCCCTCGTGTCTCTCTGCTCTCCGCAGGGCCCCTGGCCTGACCCCGGTCCCCGGCGTGGCCCTGAGCGCCGACCCTGCCCCGGCTCTGCCCGCGGGACGCCCGGGTGCCGGAGGGAGCGGGAAGGTTTCAAAGGTCGCCCTCTCCCCGTGCTCCGCCCCCGTCCTTATCGGCTGGGCGGCCCGGCCCGGCCCGGCCCGGCCGCTGCCTTCAGCGGGGGAGCAGGCGGGGAGCAGGCGGGAGGAGGAGGCCAGGGAAAGGACTAAAGCCGCCTCCTGCCTGGGCTGCAGCCACGGCTCCGGTAGCCCCGGGAGTCCGGGACCTAAACAGCTTTAGCCATGAATGAAAGCCGAAATCCAAATCCAGCTCCTGGCATTTTCAGCGACGAGTTCACTCGGACGAGGCTTCAGATGCTGCCGCTTACACACTGTGACATGTCCTAGCTGCTAGGACAATTCAGCTGATGTCCAATTCGTTTGATTTGGAGAATCAATGCGCTGCTGTGAGTCAATTAAGCACCCAAATGATACTTGCCAGAAGGGTGGAAAATATAACGCCAAGTATCAGCCGATGGTTTAGTGAATTGTTTCGGTTAAAACTAGTGGTACGCTACATAAAGTTCCATGCTTGAATACGATGGAGGGATTACTGGGTTACGAGCCGTACAGAGTCGGATGCTTTATATTCCGCTTTGCAGAAACGCAATTCTATCTTTTCCAAAGGGCAAAACGCAATCATTACCTGATATCGATGTTTGAAATCCCTTTTCTTCCCGTCTTTTCTATCTTGGGAGAGATGACGGGGGCTCCTGTCCCTAGTCCTGCTAGCTGTTGGCACGAGCAGAGATTTCTCAGGCAACTCTGGCCATTTGAACTCAGTTCAAAGCCCCACAGCTTTCAGTGCACAACGAGGAAAGCTGGATCAGAAGCTCATATCAGAACGGCAGAAGAAGCAGTTCCTGTAGATTAAGGTAATATTTGCTTTAGTATTGAAAACATCACTCTGGAAAGTTTACCGCAGTGGCAGCTAATTAAAAAAAATAATAATAAAATTAGTTGACTCTTCTTATCTACACGTCTTACTCAGCTAAAGAAATCCGGTCACTCAATTAGTCAATGTTGGTACAGGAACACACATCTCCATTGTCGCAGAGCAGTCTAAATGTTTTAATAATCACTGCTCTTAACGTCCTCCTGATAAATAAGGACGGTGGCAGAACAGTAAGGACATTACACAGTTCAGACCTCACGTCTACGTAAGCATCGATGCCGGAGACTTTTAAACTCGTTTTTCCAAAAACAAGGAAATTTCTTGCATATTTCTTTCGCTGTTTCCCTGCAGAATCACATCTATGACAGTTCTGTGGCAAACTGGCCGGAACAAGTGTTACCACAGCCAACTCTCCACATATTTTATTTTTCCAGACCCAGAGCTGACTGAATGATAGGACACTGGACTGTCTCAAGCCGCCCCGGAGACCCTGTGAGCCCGTTCCCACACGGATTCCTCCTCCTGCACTTGCTGCTTTATCCCCTTGGTTGGGACACAGAGCACTGAGCGTCCCACGGGGGCAGAGACCACTGCATTCCTCTCTGACCAATGGCGATATAACAATTAAAACTCCCCAGTTAAAATAAAGACCCAATATCCCTTAACGAGATTTCCTGAGAGGAAAACTTAATTAACACTAACATCAAGTATTAAATTATTATGAAGTGTTAATATTGATACAGTAATGGCAGTATAGATAAATACTAAAATATTAATGCATTTTATGCGTTATTATTATCATTGCTAACGAGACATCACTTGGAAGATGTTTTTATTTAATACCTGTATCTCATATGTGTACACCCGAAGTGTGTGTAAATATGCCGCGAGGGCAGCGCAGCACTGCATGGACCCAAAGTGCTGTGTGCGGCTGGGTGTGTGGCTGCGGCGAGTTGCCCTTGCCGACTTCGGAAAGAAAACAAATTACTAGATTCAGAAATAAGTATCTTCTCTGTCAGTTAACAGAGCGGATAGGAAAGGTTTCATTCTGTCTCTTCCCTTAGTTTATTCCTATTTGCCAAACCGGAAAGAAAACCAGCACCACCACCAACAAAAACACCCCAAAACAACAAAACAAAATCAAATCAAATCAAATGAAAACAAACAAAAACAAACAAATACAATAAAGTACCGAGATAACACTGAAAAGCAGAGAAATCATTCTAAAATCGGTTAAGAAATGTTTTTACTTTTTTTTTTTTGTTTGTTTGTTTCCTGTGTTGCCCGAATTACACTAATTCCCCCCGAACGGGAGAGAAGGCTTTCCCTTCCTTCCTCCCTCTCTGTAATATTTTAGTGCTACCTGTTTTGTTTTTGTTTGTTTTGTTTCTGTTTTGTTTTGTTTTGTTTTCAGTTGTCTGGGGAAAAAATGATGTTTTTTCTTCTCTCATTTTGGTGCCACCAACTTTGAGGCTCCCCTGAGCACTTGGCAGCCCCCGTTGGCCTTCGAAGGGGGCACTTTCCCACCCCTGAATCCCCTCTCGAAGGGGGAAGGTATCCTCAGAGGCAGGGAAGGCAGCACACGTTTAACTGCCGCTAATAACTAACTCATCTCTCGTGGGCTGTTAAAGGAATCGAGTCCCCTTCCACGAAGGTAAATGCTTTGCTTTGTGTTAGTTATTTGGATTATTAAAAATAAGCGGAAATGGAAGATGGCCCTTTATTATGAGCGGAGCCGGGGAGAGCTACCGTCGAACAGGGAAATTGCCTTCTAGCTATTTTCCCGCTGCCCGAGGAAGCCAGAGAAACAGATTTGTCACCAGCAGCTAACAACCCTTTTCCACCCAGAAAAGTCAGGTCGTGGCTTTCTACCACGCGGAGATCACCGATCGAGCAGGACCTGGGCGCCAGAGGAAACAGGGGAGGATTTGGGTGACTTTGGGGTGGATTTAGAATCTGGCCATCTCCAGGACGACATCACAGCCCTGGCGAGGAGCAGGGCAGGGTGTCCAAACCCATCCCTCGCTTCCGACTTGGGAGGGAGCCCAGGAAAGCTCCAATCTTTCCCCGGGCAGTCCCTTCCCCTGCTCCTCCCGGGAACTCCAGGGTTTGGGAGGTTCCCACAAGGTCCCAATGTTGCCATTCACTTAAGGAGAAGATGGTTTGTGAAATACTCAGATGGGAGCACCTCCACATCTAACTTGTGTTTTATTTTGGTTTCATTTTCTTTCATTTTTCTTCTTCCCGGTAATTTTATCATGGAGAAAACTATAGGGATCCGGGTCTTTGAGATCCCGGGGGGTGAAGAAAGGGGAGATACCATTCGGCCTGTTAGGAAGAATTCAAAACTTTCTCCATGGAATCACTCATGTCCTCAAGAAACCTTAATGGAAATGGAATAATGCATTTTTCAGCAACCTTTCCCAACCCGATTTACATCCTTTCACATTTTAATTTCGAGGTAGTCTCTACAGCTTCTTGTCCTTCAGCAAGGAAAATCAATTTCATTTCCTAATTATCAAACAATCAAGATGCAGAAATTGAAGCAGGTTAAAGCACAATAATAAAAAGTTAAAACATATGCATGCATAATATTAAAAAAGTTGTACACAAACTGGACATTTTTTCTACTGTTTATATCTGTCTGAACCAAAGTTATTTTTCCCTGTTTCCACCGACCCATATATTTCTCTTACCCAGAAGCATTTCTGTGTCTTTGTGCTAGGTGCTTATGTGCTGTCTGGAGCTGTCTACACAGTGTGATTCTTGCTCAAAAAATCCTCATTTTCAGAATTCTTATTTTTTAGCTTGCATCATATTCTTAAAAGCCTGGACATTGAAAAACCCAGAGCACAGATTTTTCAAAGAAGCTGTAGTTTTAATATTCCCAGCTCTGAACATGCAGTCATACACACCCATGCTGCCATCCACCTCCCTTCAGTGATACCCACAGCCTCCCTGGGGAACATGTCTTGGACCATTTCAGTGGTCTCCAGCTATATTCTTCCTTCTCATGTTAGTCCAGTCCTTGCTGATGAAAAATGAAATCAGGGAATAACTTTGATTTATGAAGCATAGCATAGGGAAAAAAAAAAATCACAAAGCTGGAGTTATTCACTGCCACAATATAAAATTCTTTAAAAAAATGTTTAATTCATTCCCTTTGTCAAATTTCCTTCCAACATTGCCCAGAACAGTTTATTTATAGCAGAAGTAGACAAAGGGCACACAGTTGAGAACATATAATAGGAGCCTGTACCTGGCTAGTCATTTTCTTCCCATTTCCAAGATAGTATAGACTTTTCAATACCTGTGCCTAAATTATTTTATATTCACCAGATGGAGAGGCAGATCTGAGTTTTCTCCTAATGTAGTGTGTACACCACATCAGAGTACTCTTCTGACAGCTGGCTTGCAATTAATGTTGTCTTCCCACTGTCATTATGTACAGCTTCTCCTGCTGACTAGTCACGTACTACAAAACATCAGGCAGAGATGGATCATTTTATGAATGCCAGGACCAATAAATGCTGCTTTTTGGTACTCAGTGGTTGTTAGCAATGTTACCACCTGCATGACTTCATGCAATAATATATTTCTGTATCCAGGCCCCAACTGTTAAAAACAGGCTGTGATATTGCCAACAGTGGCTTCACAGTTTACATTCACTATTAAACTTGTTAGAAACACTATAGATTGTTGCATAAGGAAATAGATTAAGAAGTAAATACTGTTTCCTCATGACTGGCTTACTGTAATAATCTCTTGAATTCACATATTTTTACTACAAGTAATAAAAAATATAAAATACAAAAAAATATATAATTTACTTAAAATTATAAGTATACTTAAATATACTTAAAATATATAAAATACTTCTTCCTCATACCATAATATTGGTATCCAGATAAAGGGTTTTTATCTGTATTACCTCACCTTGGCCCCTACACTTCTCAGGTATAATATCCCAGGGATTTTAGACCATGGCTGACACAATGCCTTTTCTGGCTATGCTGCAGGGAATGAAATCTAGAACAGTTCCATCAGAAAAGAGTCAGAGCACTCCACAAGCTACATCCCTCCCTGTCTCTGCTAGAATATAAATCTTCAGTTATATGTTGTAATGAAACAAGCCGTCCCATATGTGCTGGAACTAATTAAACCTGAATCACAGGAGATGTGCCTTGGGAATAGCACAGCTCATTCATGCACACAAGCAGAGACTAGCACCTTCTTACACAGGCTAGTAGCTGGAATTACATGCCCCTGAAAAATGCTGAGCAAATGTTTTAGCTCCTGGCCTGTGTTAAGCTTCTCTTATTCTGATTTTGTTCCTATTTATACTTGTTCTAAAGCTGGTATGGGTTTGTCTTCTGGTGGTACACATACTTCCTTTGGTTAGGTGGGCTTATCCCACCCTAAACCTGCAGCAGGTTATCCATATTGCTTGTGCTGGACTGCAGCAACTTACGGTTTGGTGTCTGGCACCAGGCAGGGCAAGTCCCATGTTGATAGGATTGTATGAAAATTGTATTAACTGATTAGCCCCTAGTAGGATGGAGGACTGACCTGCAGCAGCTTAGCCTTGGCAGACCAACTGTCTAAGAAGACATCTGAACTCAATCTGAAAGGACCAAAATACCTTTAATGCACCAGTTCTTTCCGGGAAGCAGGAAAAATGGATGCTGGGGCTTGTTATGCCACTAGCTTTTGAACTGAGGCCATCAGAGGACAAATATTATCTATGCTAGCTGAAAAACAATATGAATAGAAACGGATGCAATTTTCACATGCAGACAATCACTTTAATCTCATTTTGCATGATTGTATTATTGTAAAGGGATTATACTATAATATGTAGTAATACTAGTAATACATAGTAATAATACTATGTAGTATTAAAACTACAGCTATCCTGTAGCCTACATCATTTCTCAGAAGCTTTTAGTTGACAGAATTGCAGTATATAATAACTATAGCTTATGATCATTTTATTTTGCCCATATGTTATTGATATAACTCATCAGCCAGATGATGTTCTAAAAGCATACTGATAAACTGAAAACTGCATGTATACAAAATGTGACACAGTGAAAAATAATAAACCTGTTACAGTGAGTGATCATAACAAAGCAATAGTTACATACAGTGAGACATGAAAGCCTTCAAGAAAGAAAAAAATACTGGAATTGTTTCCAAAATGTACAATTGAATGTGGGCAGAGCAACAGAAGCTTAGTTTATCTCAGCAAGAAGTCAATAAATACCAGAGAAATCAAGGACATGCTATTTGATATTTTTACACAATAGGATATCCTAGCTATACAACTCATTTACATCTCAGTTCCTGAGGACAAGTTACACCAAAGGAGGAGTGAGAACCTCTCTGTGCTTTATAATTAATGAAGCTGCCAGCCTATTCTTGTGAGAATATTCCTTCAGCAATATCTTCTTCCCTATCTTTCCTGCAACTCCTCTTTGCTATCTCCAATTTCACAGGAATTAAAATAAAAAATGGTATCTGCTTCCTTCTGCAAATTTGATGTTTAAGTGGGAAGCACTCAAAAGACAGCACCATCCTGCTTCACCCCCCCCCCCTTCCCCCTTGTGAATGAGTAGCAGCAAAGTTGCTCATGTACAAGTGCAGATATTGTAAAATACTACTTCACAGCCAAATGAAGTGAAGGCAACTGAACCTGTACTTGCCCTTAGCTGAAGGGCAGTGTCAAAACTTCATTTTCTTTTTGATTAACCCTCAGATTAAGTAATTTAAAGGGAAGGAAAGTGATTCTGCTGAGTGACACTAATTTTAGTCTGATTCATTTTACAGTGTTGTAAAAACAATTATGTGCCTGGCACCCTCCAGAACATTGAACACTGTTCAATAACCATCAGATCTACTGAGATGAAACTGATACAGCTTGTTAGAGCATAAATATTGAAAATGTGCTTTGCAGCCAGATCAAGTGGACAGAGGCTTATTTTTGTAATATGAGCTTGGCTGGTTTTCCACAGAGTGAAAAGGTGCAGTTGCTATAGTCTCTTTTGATCAGATATTTAAAGGATTATAATTCTCATTTAGGCATTTAATTGAAACAATTTGACTTTTCCTAAATATTCACAACCTGGAGGATAATTTTTAAGGGGCTTTCAAAAGACTAAGCTTTCATAACAGCTTGGACAGATTTTTAAGCATTTAGCAGTTATGTAGAAATGAGAAATGGCCATTTTCCATTTAAACTCTTGAATAACAAGTACATTCCCAATGCACTTGCTCTCAAGGATATGCCATCCTGTCCTAACTCACTGGTCCACGTCCTGCATGGCACACTGAAGGTCTTTCAAAAATCCAGTTCTTCTGATAGTAACTGCTTTGATTTGCTGTTTCTTGACTACATTTACAAATCTGGTCATTTTAATACTTAACTGATATCACTGTTGAAGCAAAAAGGCAGGAATTTGTTCTGTATCCCTTTTCTTTTTTCATGGTGGCACAAGACAATGAAGAACCATACAGCTTGTAAACAGCCTTTTGCAGACACAGAACCTCTTATATTTGAAATAGATGATTTAGAAAGATAACTGAGTGGAGCTCTTTTTTCCAGAATTAAAAGGCAAGAGCTGACTGAGGGACTGAATGTATCCTACAACACCATGGAGGTTCATTATCAACTCTGAATTGGTCAGAACAAGGCTGCAGAAATGAATGTTATGGGATCTCTCATTGCCTAAAAGTCAGTAAGAGCTAAAACCACTAAGGGGTACCTTTGCTATCTGATCCACGCCTGTGCTGTTAATAGCTGAAGGAGGAACCAAAAACAGGTTATCTCAAAAAAAAAAAATCCTTCCACCTTTTCTGTAGGCAGATCTCTTTCAACTAAAAAATCCCTCTGTCTTCCACCGCATGAGCACAAGACAGTGGATCATTGCACCAAGAATCTAGCTACTACAAAAAATGCAGGGAGGCAACTCATGATCACTTTCCAGGCTTATACAATCACTTACCTCTTTTCTCACAGTGAACTGATTAAATACATACAAAGTATACGGTAGTTCCCAATACATTGTACTGTATTTTTATACTGGAAGTAAACCAGTCTTGGGACGGGTAGCCTAATTTCTAATAAAACTTCTATTAAAATATATAAAAAAATTAATATTTTATAGACATCTTGCATTAAAATGGTCCTCCTTGAAACACAGACTCATCTGTCTCACAAAGCCAAATAGCTTGCATAGGCTAAATTCATTCTTGATAAAACAGAGAGCATGCACTCAGTCTATGTTACAAAGTTGGCTACTGTTAAAAAATTTAAAAAGTGAGGATGAGACACTGATTACCTGTTAATTTTGTTTCAAGTTAGAATTCTGCAGTGCAGAGCTTATGCTGAGGTTCTCATTCCTTCCTCAGTCAGCTGCTCGCTCCCCACATTCCCTCAATGACTACCCACTGCGAATAAAAACAATTGAACAGTGAACAACTTAACAGTGTCTGTAGCTACATCTAAAGGAGATCTGCAAAGTGCTATTGTTAAAAATCACAACCAAAAAAAAAAAAAAAAAATTTTCAGCATTTTTATAACATCATTCCATAGATGAATTTTGTAGCATGAGTACTGAACACCAAACTAATACAATTAACAGAGCAGTAAGCTCTGGACACAAGGATTAAGATCAGGTAGAATGAGACACTGGGTTATATTTGTTCAGTTGCTAGTAGAAGAAACATGAAGCCATAACCTTAAGTCTTTCTTTTATTAGGGAAGATGTTGTAAGTACTTTGGACAAGGACAGTGCTTCCTCATCTGCTAAAAAGTGTGCATAAAATAAAATAATTAATGTGAAATGTGTTAATTTGATTCGTGTCAGTATGGAAAAATGCTAGGGCCACATGATGAAATATAACCTTCCACTTAAGAAAAACAGAGTGATTAGTGTACATAGTTATTGTATCATGCAAACGAAGTGTCCAGCAATTTGTGTAAATAGAGGGTTTTAAGGGGGAACATTGAGACTCTAGTCTGGGAGATAAGAGGAACAAGGAGTTCTTTTAGGAAACTGCTGACTTTTGCATGGGACACTGCCTAAGCCTTTGATATCCAGCAAAGAGATCCACCAAATAAGGAGAAAGGGGGAGTTGAAGGACGACCGAAGGACAAAGCCTTGGAGGAATACTACGAGCCTTCAGCACAAGAGACCCCCAGAAAGACCACCAGAGACTGATACACATGCATCTGCAGAGGGTTCGGATTCCAGGAAATAATTATAATAACCCTGCCTTTTCTAGGAATAGTGATGAATATGTATTAGTCTAGGAGCATAAAAATCAGCCACCTGATGTAATAGGTGTGCGTCTTGGTGGAGCAGAGACTCCCGGTGCACCCAGCGCTGTTTGCTTGCCTCTATTCGCTTAAAAAATTACAAACTTTAATTAGGATCCTATTTGGGACTCAGTAATTTATCTCAATTAATGATAAAACCGATTTGCTTGTTCTTGACTGATCACAAATATTTGAAACTTACTAGTGAGACAGAATGACAGATCTATGCATAGCTCCAACAGACCTGTGTATTATCTAATAAGCATTACTTACATTTCCTATCTTTGAGCCCCAGCGGCAGCCATTCCATTACTCATCCACTCACCTTACCACAGTTTCCTGGATAACTAGAGGATCTGTAGTGAGTATTAATATGAATAATCAACATTCTTGTTAATACATAGTAAATGAATGTATATTTACTGAAATTGAGCTTGAAAAAGAAATCACCCTATCAAATGAAGCAATTTGTGAGATATATGAGGTCTTTTTGCCTCCAATCATATGAAAACTAGGCCAAGGAAGGACATACTTGTAAGTAGTTGAGTGCTCTCTTAACAGAGTTAAGTGCAAAATGAACAACTCCCAATGGAACAATATAAACAAGCCCTTCCAAACCCCCATACTTACAGCATCACAGTTGTTCTTCATTTTGGCCTCTATCCTTTACTCTTTGTGAGCCTGAGAAGTGAAACCCTAATATACCACATTACTGTATTTGGTTTTATATTCTTTACAGTCTTATGAAGAATAATAGATGTACGTATTCTTTTTATACAAATCTTGCCTTGTAAATAGATTTTTTTTTTAATATCTACACCATAGACTGAATAGTTAAACAATCTAACTCAGATTCTGGAAACAGTAAAGCCAGGACCAGCCATGCACATGCGTGATCATTTGTCAGTGAAATAAATTAAAGATAGCTCAGCTATCACCACCCAGTGGGGTTCCTAAATTAGGTTGCTCCTCCATGCTATAAACCTCCATGCAGAGAAATACTTCTTTATCATTTTAGCGTTACTTGCTTATCATCTTAAATTGCCTATGTACTATTGCTCATAAAGACATTACAGTTTGAGAATGACTACTCCATTTTACCACTGTAAGACTGCAGAACAGATACATGCTTAGGAAGTGGACTAAAATCATCTGATTAAAGGAAAAAAAAAAACAAAAAAAAACTAATCCCTGCTGGCTTGTGACACTTCTCCTGTGGATTCTATTAAACCTGTGCTTTGCGCTACTGAATAACTTGCATATGAAAACAATCAATTCCTGATTTCAACTCACTGTAATACATAAAGCTGAATTTTAGACAGACATAATTTGCTTGATGAGCTATTCAGCTGCCAATGATTTAAGGACAGCAAACTCTCAGGGAAGAGCATGGAAGATTGCTGGATGCAATACATTTCATCCATCCTGTTTTAACTTCCCTAGTTTGCTTAAGATCAGATGCTACAGTATATTTGTCCTGTACTGTCTCCAATGACATGATGATAAAAAAAAAAAAAACATCAGAAGTTACCACCTGCCTTGTCAAGGTTTTCTCTTTTAAATATAGATTCTACCAAGTCAATGCATTATTTCAGAGACAGCTATCATATGCTGAATATTACTGATTAATCATCTCATGCACAAATCAAAGTGGTTCCCCCTTAGCAGTGTTCAATCCTTCATTCCTTAACAATTTTTACATTAAAATTAGGAATTGTTTGCTCTTTTGACAGTTTGCCTTAGCATCTGTAAATAGCCTAGTAAGGATACAATACTGAACCAGAGGAAGAAAAATCACCTGCTGACTCACATTGCTCCTACAGTCTGAAGTCAAACCTAACAAGAGATAAGGACCACTGAAATGTACAAGTCTTCACTAAATGTGTTTCACTCCCGGATGGCTAGTGCCTATTATTTGTAGAAGACTTCTGGAAGGTGATAGTTCTTGGCCAGATAGATATTACCACATAGCTTCTCCTTCTCCTCTTTGTCTTCAAATTTATTTGTGTCTTCCACTGTTTGTAACTTAGTGCACACAATACCATTTTTTTTTTGCATCAGATAACTAGCATGCTGCTATCACAAGCCATTTAGCATTTTCATAAGGAGATTAACGTTTTAGAGGACCAGGAAAAACAAAACACAACAAAACAAACCATTGTGAATATAGTCCTCTGAGTCTTTTTCACTTGCTAATCAGATTTCCTCATATGCCTGTCTCAAACGGCATATAAATTAAATTCATATGTATTTTGAAGTTTACCTAGAACACAGTAGGTATGTTGTATTAGAAAGTTAGATATTTTATAGGTGACAGAGATGCGTGGAGCCATGCTGGGGGATGTACTATGCTTGTCTGTCCCTGTGTCTACAGGTCTGGGGTAACAGGGAAACTGTAGATTTTCTGTTGGTTTCACAAAGGACTTTTGAGCAAGTCACTTGAGCTGAAAAAGGTGCCTTCGTATCCAGCATGTTCTTGATCTTCCTCAAATCATCAACAACAAAAAGCAGTGAAACCATCTGTTTTTGTTTGTTTGTTTTATATATGGCAAAGAGGGAACTAATAAGTCACACACTCAGTTTGAAGTTATTGCCTGAGATTGAATGTAGAGTTGATGCCAATCTAGTATTTGCCAGGTGTAGAAGAGGAGGAACTGGTATTAACTTACTGTCCTCTGAGAACCACAGGCTACACCCTCCGTTAGCAGGTAAATTCCACATTGAGTAATGGCTAACTCTGAACTACTTCTGTATGCAAAGAACTTGAGTGAAGCTGTCCACAACGGTGAGGACTCCTGCGGGCAAGAAATGTTCTATACATGTTTCCTGGAGCACAGTTCAAGCTGATTTTACACTGATTCAGTGTAGTCTATCCCCCCCTGCCGGTCACCTATGAGCCATTCTTTGGGAACTCTGCAGGAGATCCTACAGAGGATAACCAAAACAATTTGAAACTGGTGTTAAAAGAGAGACTGATGACAGCAACCAACAGGCTGAAAAAGAGACCAGTTAATACATGAACATATTTCAAGAGCAAGTATACACTTTTATCAGGGTTCTTACATCAAGCAATTAGGGCTTGAATTTTTGAATCAAGGTAACATCAACCCCCTGTATTTCATATAGGCCACTACCCCAATGTAATTAGGGAGGCAGATGTTGTGTTTCATAATAGAATGTGCTGATCTCAATGTTTTAACAATAGTATCTGCTAATATCTGGTCACATCTGGTAGGTATCACAGCCACATTTCTGCATAGAGTTATTAAAAGTGGACAGTTTTGTAGAAATGGTGAAACACTGGAAACTTTGCTAACACAAATACAACTGAACTGGTGTATTTCTACCCTAATATTGCAATAGATCAATCTGTATACAGGTTCTTTATACCACTAAAACTGCATTCATGCCTTGAAACTTCCACTGCACAAACTTTACTGAGTTATAGCAATCTCATTTCCTAGTACAGAAAAGACTTCTGGGAAGCACTAAGTTGGACTCAATGATCTTTGTGGGTCCTTTCCAGCTTGGGATATTCTAAGACTATAATTCTAAGGCAAATGGAAAGAAGAAACCTATACTCCTGGATTGTCTTACAATTGTTAAGCCTCACAGCACTGCAGCTGAGAAGGTTGTACTGTTAAGAGTTTTGCTGCTATGAACAGATAACATTTAAATTTTGTTAGCAAAGTGTGAGATATTAAGCAGAACTAGACAGATGCAAGGGATCTCAGTATTTAAAAAGAAGGAAACAGAAGGAACATTTCAAGAGAAATGTGTGCAACAGGAAAAATATTATGTCTAGGTAAACTAATGTAAAACTGCCTATCACAGCGGACAATAATAATAAATACACCGAAGATGTGAAGATGTAGAGCTGTTGCAGCACGATGATCTAGGATTACAAGCAAAGTTTGGAAGGAGTAGCAATATCTCATTAGACAAATCCGTATACCTAGGTAAACATTTAGTCTCAAGAGAAAAACTGAAACAAATCCAGTGTTGCTGTCAAGCTTGAATCCTAACTCCCCTTTGCAAAGTTTTCCTCCCTGCTTTTGTTGTCCAATTCTGTAACTCATCTGAGTTTCTTCACTTGATTAATTCAACAACAAAAAAAATGTGCTGCACTGGGGAAACACAAAGAAATACTTTGAAGACCTAAATCAAGCATATGAAGATGTACCAGAAAAAGTAAATACTACCCTCTCTGAGAGTACCTTAGAAATGTTTTCTCCTTTTTACTTCTTACCACCAGCATCTTCTTTGTTAGCAGAATTATCACTGTCCTTGTTAATGGAATAATTTGTCAGATGCAAGCAAACATTATCTGTAAATAAATGAACAAGATACAGGGTTAGAAAGGTATTAGCTTCTTCCCTTCTTCTCTACATGATGCTGGTCACACTAGGTAATATACAAAGCATCTTAATTAAGCACAGAAGATTTAATGGCACTGAGTATGATCAGCTCTATACCGATCCCATTACTCTAAAGAATACAATAAATGAGGCTCAACAGCTTCAACTTCACTACACTGCAATCTCATCAGCATTCCAATTCCTTCACTTCTAAGAAATCAGCAGTTTCAATTGAAGATAACCTTCTTCCTCAGTCAGGTCCCGTTCTAAAATTACTTATTAGTAGAGCTAATTCTTTGTTAGAATGATCCAGAACTACATACCAGAAGCCATCAACTAAACCATGACTTCTTTTTATAAAGAAGAAAAAGAAAATATCTTATCATGTAGACATTTTTTTCCTTTCAGAGTTTAATTTCTTATTACTACCTTTTTTTCCCTGACAATAATATTTCATTAAAAAAGAACCAAAATTATGCAAAAAGTCAATTAGATATGTATTTATAGAAGTATTAATAGGCCTAAAACTTGTATTCAGCATGGATCTGGATAACATAACACATGCTGTATTCTACTAGAGAATCTGCTCAAATATTTCATGCATAATTTTATTTATGGTACTTAAATGCTACAAAGACAAGTTACTAGCATTTATAAAGTGCTTAGATATTCTCAAGAGAATGATATTTTGGAGTCAAACCATTATGGTTTCTCTGTATTTCTGGTTGCAATGTACTGAACTGTCATTAACTTCTGCTAATAGGCTTGTTTACTTACGAAGCTATTATGCAAAGGGTCAGAGAATGCTGAAACAGCAAAATGTGTAAGGTCCTCATTATAGATCAAGTAAGTTTGATCCTTAGATCAAACTTATATCTACCAATCATAAAAGTCTGGGAAGGAGAACATGAAACCAATTTGCTTCTAAACTTGCTTGAAACACATGAACGACACTGGTAACTCATTAACTGCTGGAACAGAGGTTATAAGCCTAGTTAAATGTCTCTACTGAACTCTTTCCTATTATAGATATGCTTCCAGTATGGTCTAGCTCAGCTAACATAGAGCTATGAAAGATATTGTAAATGTCTTATTACTGGGGCTTATGTCCCTTAACACTGACCAGACAAGAGCTTGGGTCTGCACCACAGCAAGTGTTCTCACTTGATTTAAAGCCTTAGCTGTTCTTCATGCAACTCACTATGTGTTTGAAATTCACTTAAAGCATGAATGTTTGAAGGAATGAAACACTAACAACATAAAAGAAGCCTATGGGTCAGTCTAGCCTATCTCCTGCTCAAAAGGATCTGATTTCCTACTTTCTTTTTTTGACAAGCCAGAGGCTCAATTTGCCCTCCCTTCTAATGCTTTTTTCAGATTTCCATAGAGTTTCATTCTTTCCTTGATACATTCCCTAAAAAACAACAATAAAGTCAATGCAAAGTCCAGCAAATTTAGCCCTTACAATAAAGTATGTCTAAATGTGAACAATAAACCAGAGTAAAATAAGGTTCTTCCTCTAAAATTATTAGAACTCCAAACAACTAGAGACTTCCTGGGGTTTGTATATTAGACTTCATTAGGAACATGACTTAAAGTAACAGTTAAAAACACTTTGGTGAGAGAATGCTAGGAACCGCACAATAGGGCTTAACCAGACTCATGAAAAATGAGTATTGCTTTAGTGCTCATTCGCTCATGAGGGATAAACTTTTCCCTGTCCAATTTGTCTATCCTGAATAGCCTGAATTCTTGTCAAGGTGATTCCATTTCAAAATACTAGAAGCCATTTCTGAACAAGAGTTTACACAGTAACATGTAAACATTTTTCTTTTGACAGTGATGAATTCTTTTGACAGTGATGAATCTGAAGAAAATGACCAGTGAATGCTATTGATGGCTGACTGACCACATCAAAGCAAGGCTAAACTGGATATTAAAACAGTAGCTCAGTGACAGACCAGCAATCTTGAAACATGGAATGGAGTTGTTACCCTTGAGATGTAGACCTGGCAGATTCTATTCTGCCCAGATTTTGTCCTTCTCAGTTTTGCTGATGAAGATGCTTCTCCACTGACAGTCAAAGTCCAGTTTGCAGATATAAGTCTGTGTTTCCTTGCTGTGCTATTGGGCTGCAAATTGTTATAACTATGAGGAGGGAAACAGAATAGAGAGACTCTTTAAAAGTTATGAAATAATTGAATTAAAGCTGCTTTCTAGGGTAGACTTTCTAGACCTAGTTTTTCAATCTTTTGCAACTCTGTAACAGCAAAATAGGATTGTAAGGCACTTATAACGGTGAAGAATCAGGACAACTTTCCCTCCGCTCTCCACACTTAGGAAAGTTTTAAGTGACAATTGGTTATTTTTCCGTATTTATTTTCCAGCACTAGTTTAACATAAAACAGAACGATGTGCTTGCTCTCCTCTAGCACAGAATACTAATCTTTGTCTAGTTCAGGAAAGGTTTCTGCTGTTATGCTGGACATTCATAAAATCATAGAATAGCTTGGGTTGGAAAGGACCTTAAAGACCATCTAGTTCCAATCCTCCTGCCATGGACAGGGATGCCACCCACTAGATCAGGTTGCCCAGGGCCCTATCCAGCCTAGTCTTGAACAATTCCAGGGATGGGGCATCCACAACTTCTCTGGGCAATCTGTTTCTGTGCCTTACCACCCTCTGAGTGATGAAATCCCTCCTAACACCTAATCTAAAGGTGATTTTAGTTTAAAACCATTCCCCGTTGTCCTATCATTGTCTGCCTAATCAAAAAGTTGCTCTCCATCTTTTTATAAGCTCCTTTTAAGTATTGAAAAAACTGCAATGAGGTCACTGCAGAGGCTTCTCTTCTACAGGATACACATCCCCAGCTCTCTCACCCTTCTTCATAGGACTCCTACAAAGTTTCTTCATAGGAATTCTAAGAAGTTTATTAAGTTAGCACTTAGTAATACTCAAATAAGAAATTAAATGAGACAGGAAAAAATAATTGTGCCAAAAAGGTCAGGCTTTAATTTACTCTGCAGAAAGACACCAGGTTTACCACCCTACTCTTGTTCTTAGCCAGGAACTCTTTCCTACAGATCTCACTGCTTCCAAGAAAGCAGCTAATTTTCTGAGTAAAGTAACAAGGAAAAAACAAACCAAACCAACCAACCAAAAAAAAAAAAAAAAAAAAAAAAAAAAAAAACCAAAAAAAAAACCAAAAAAACCACCTGTATCTTTATCCTTTTTTTTTTTTTTTTTTTTACATTCAAAAAGGGACTATCATACATGTAAAAAACCACACTATCCAGCAGCTCACATTCATAAAGACTTGATTATTTTTCATTTCCATTAACCAATCTGTTGAGATGGTATAGCCTGTCCAGCATGCTGTCCACTCTTCATTAGCTCTTGCTCCCCAAAAGCCATACCATCTAGCAGCTCCATGCACTACATCACAAAGCAGAAGCAGTTTCAAGAGAATGAATATTTGCAATTTCAGACTTTGTCCTCCGAGGGAGATGTATCATCACCTTTCAGTTAGACCTCGGCAATAAATCAAGGTGGATTGCTTCTGTTTGCTGTGGATGTATTATTTACTAATTGCCTGTTTTAGATGTCAATCTGAGCAATTAAACATAAATGACTACCAAGACAAACAATTTCTTGCTGTTTCAGAAGCTTCATAGTAGCCAGCAGTAACTGCTAGAACAAACAGTTCAATTGATATTCCTGGTGAGTAGTGAAAAACAAAGATTCCTGGAATATGAGCCTGAATAATGCTTTATCTGAATTGGGAACAGAGCTATTTGTAGCGCCTCTCCACGTTCTGCACTCGAGGCACAAGTCCAGAAAGTGCTGGCATGAACTCACAGATGTATTAAGTTTTGACTTCTTGCTTAGCTTCAGTCATTATGAGAAGAATATGTATAATGCTCACAAGCTAGTTCTTTAAAAATATTAAACATTAGGGACAGTGAACACTTGCAAAGAGCAAGTGTTGTAACAACAGAGGACACTCTGGGGACAATAAAGAAATATCTGGCTAATGACTGTTTGTGTATGGCTGCAGCAAATTGCATCAGGAGAGGAATTTTGAGACACTTTGCGAAACTCTGCAAAGCCAGACACTGAAGCTCTTGGCATGTGACATTCCTCACGGCATTTTAAAACCACGCCGTGACCCCCGCGCAAACGTCGATTCGCTTCTCCTTCACGAATCGACCGCACCGCGACTGCCGCGGCCTCAGCTCGAGGCGGCAAGCGCACCCCCAGCACCGCCCCCTCTGGACCTGCGCCCAGCGGGGCAGCCCGGGGAGCCCAACGGGCTTGTCCGTGGGGCCCTGCCCCCGCGCCCAGCCGTGTAGCTGCGGTGCACGGGGACCGACACCAGCGGGACGCCCCGACCAGCAGCGTACTGCCAGGAGCACCCTCACGAGGGCCGCCGCTCGCCGAATCCACCGCCAGCAGGCTCGGAGGCAGCAAGGCCGCGTCGTGCAGCTGCCTGCTACAGCCTCCACTCTGCTCTCCTCGGCGAACGGGCCGGGGCCGGGGCCCACCCTAACGCCTCCTGATTGAGGCACATCGACGAGCATACCCCTTTTGCCCCGCCCCTTTATTAACATATTGCCGCTCCATTCGGCCGAGCGACCAGGAATGTCTGTGATTGGATACACGTAGCAATGGGGAAGGCAACGAGACGACACGCTGGCGTCACTGGCGTGCGCTAGGGCTGCCCATGCGCTTTCCGGCGACCCCAACTCCCGCCCACGAACGAATGGCTCGCTAACTACCGCCTTCATTTGAACGGACACAGCCAATCACAGCCGCAACGACGGGGCTTATTTGCATATTCATGAGGCGCCAGGGCTGCGAAAGGGTGTCTGGGAGGGGCGGTGGCTGCCGAGTGGTTGGTCACGGCGCCTCACGGAGGGGCGTGGGCAGAGGTCTGGAGGAGGCCGCGCTCCAGCCCCTGCAGCGAGCAGGCCGCGTGGAGAGGCCTGTACCTCTGGTCTGCTTTGTGACCGCTGGGGAAGGCAGGAAGAGAGAAGTGAGGGGAAGCGATTGTCTTGCGAGGCTCGGGACAGCTTCGCGTATCGCGAGGGTATCAGAGACCTCGGCAGAACTAAAACATCGATGTCCGACTAGCAGCGGGCGTGCTGCCCTGCCACGAAGGCAGGGTTCTTCTGCCCGTGAGGCAGCGGTGTTTCCAGAGAGCAGCCGCGCATCTCTGCCTGGACGGGACTTAAGAACGGAGTTTTAAACAGCCCGAAGTTTGCAGGCTGATCCGCGCAAGCTCTGTCAGCGCTACCCTAGCTCTGCATAAATGGCAGCGCAGACTTGTCTTAAATATTTAACAGGCACAAAAGTCATCCGAAATAAGCAATATTGAAAAAAAATGACCAGCTTTGGGAAAGTGCTGAAGTCTGTTGGTCCTGCTGACACAATGGGTAGCACCGTTTACATCCAGAATTTGCAGTTCTTATATTTTGTAGCCATGGAAACAGACAGAGAGTGCTAAAAATGGAGCAGGTTGTTCTAAGCTAATTGTTAGACACACAC
Organism: Heteronetta atricapilla; assembly: GCA_011075105.1. Lineage (NCBI taxonomy): Eukaryota > Metazoa > Chordata > Aves > Anseriformes > Anatidae > Heteronetta > Heteronetta atricapilla. Next base: position 5,592,745 of record CM021757.1, read on the forward strand.
ACACACAAAACTTGAATTCCTCTTTTTTTTTTTTTTTTTTTTTTTTTTTCTCCTTCAGATACTAATTTCTTTAAACTAACCTTCTCCATTTCCATGGCAGCCAGCAGCAGATTTACTAGAATTCATTTTAAATGTTACAATCCTGGTATATGTCATAAGGTTAAGAGTTCTCCAGCATCTTCTATAAAGATCCAGTGAGCTCCTTAGATTTATTTGAGCAATCTGTAGCATACCCAATAAGGTACATCCAACTGATATGTTGGTATACTTCTACATTAAAGCAGTGTATTTTTCTTTTCTGCTGCTTATAAACACAAATGTTAGAGCCTTTATTCAGATTAGAGATATTTTCATTCAGGATCTCAGTGATGCATCAGATCTATATTCTGTCTCCTAGTGGGCAACATGTTTTAGAATAATATGCGAGAATCTCGTGTTTAGGCGTTGTCTTAGACAAGTGCACTGAGAAATATAACTTAATATATATCTTTCAAAGTTAATGTATTTTCCAAAAGATATGCTAGCACTATAACCCTGAGTATTCTTATTAAAATTATTATTTTAAGAACAGAGGGGTGTTTTAGTAGGTAGCTTGAAAGTTTGAGTGTCACCATTTTGACTGGTTTATTAAAAAAAAAAAAAAAAAAAAAAAAAACAAACAAACAAGCACCCACAATCCCACAATACAGGTAATTAAAATTATAATAACAGAGAAAGAACTTCTTGAAGGTGTAAAAAACACTGAGCTGCCTCAAAGAAGATGCTGATATTCTCTGGACAATTTAGTGAAGAGCCCTTCATCCAAACCTTTCCAGCATTTTGTATCAGATCTATCCTAGCAATCACACTCTTTAAGGAAGGATTGTCAAATTTAATGAATTCATTAAGACAAATATGGATTCATATATACCGCTACAACCATGTAATAACTTTAGGGATTAAAAATTCATATGGCTCTCTCAGAAGTACTGTCTAACATGCAGTACCTGCTCTCAAAAATATGTTAATAACTGTTAATAAGAATGGAATTAACTACAATATAATGCTTACAAAAATGCAACTTACTATTACAGAAGCAGTTTTAGTGTTAAAAAAAATAATGTTCAGAATCTTCAGACACCATCTTTTTGTCTTTGTCACTATTTGTTTCTGGTTGCATTTAGATGCTATAATCATGACCAAGCCCCACAGGAATACAAACTATAAAAGCACATGCAATATTCTAGTCTCATCCTGTTACTGGGGAAGGGATGCAGGCAGGGTACGAGACATACAGATATAAGTGCCCCAGGGCTTGAGTTATCAACTCAGTCTCAAAGCAGCTGCTCCCACTGGCAAATCTCATGGCTCAGCAGAGGAGAAGTAGAGGCTGATGAACCCCACCAGGTTTTTCAGACTGGGAAAACCATTGGGAAGGGTTAAAAACTCCCTGGGGTCTGAGGTACATCAATCCCTTTTGACAGGCATCAATTTTTTTCTCCATCCTGGCTCACTTCTCGTGCTGTGCAGTCTTTCTCAAAATGAATGTTAAATCTAGTGAGGGAGAGGGAGATTATGCCACAAATTTTCTGTGAGACTGGCCAAATTCCTTCATGTCTACATAGCTGTTTCCCTATCTATTACACAGAGTCAATATTTATTTTATTATTATTATTATTTTATATATATATGTATATAAGACCTACTTCTTCAGTGCTTGGGAGGTTCATAGAGTCATAGAATCATAGTAATATGAAAGGAGCTATATTTTAGAGTAATTAATTTAGCATCTGTGTTGTTAACAGCTTTACTGTATTTTAGGCTCTCAGTGCCAGACTAGTAATTATGTAAGACTGTAAGCCTTGGGTACTCCGAAGCTAGTGGAAGCTTTGTCATCCATTTCATTTTTTTTTTCTATTATTATTATTATTATTATTATTACTGTTACATGGTAAGCCAAGGTGCAAACCTACATTTAAGCCTAAAGTGACCTTGTGTACAAATTTTAGTAAGTTCTGGAGCTTGAGAGGTGAGAGAGTCCACGTGATCTCTTAAGTAGGGCACCATGCAGTCCCATCTACTTTGCAAGTGGGATGGGCACCAGTATTCTTGATCCAAGCCAATCATATTATATCCCATAATATCATATAGTCAACAGAGAATGGATGAGTGAGCTCAAGCTCCTTCCTAGAAAACTTTAGTGTTATATGCAGCAGGGTGCTATGATCTCTGCACACAGCTAAGCTATATTTTAGGGTGGATGAAATATGGGTCAAGGGACATTGTATTAACCCAATTTCTGGCCAGGTTTAGTGAATCACAAAAACATTTCTATTTGGATCAGGATGCAGTGTTAAATTTTCCTTGAAGGCAGTTTGGTCTGGCTAGGAAGGTTAAAAATTTCATCTTGAAAAGAGTTCTCTTACTAACAGCAAGCGATTGCCTACACAATATCACTGCAGTAGCACTACTACTTAAATTGTGATGAAAAAATAACAAAACTCTCTATTTGCTGGGATTTACTACTTCACACACTAACAGATCAAAATGTAAACTGCAACACAACCATCTTTATTCCACAAGCATCTCTGGTCTTGTTATTCCCCTTCTCAAGTCTCCCTGGATGAATAGCCCTTCCCCCTCACCATGCTGAATAGGCCAGGTGACTCCAAAACCAGCCACCCAACAGATGCTTCTGCAGTACCAACTGTTCTGAATCCCCCATCCCATCTCCAGCTTTTTTTTTTTTTTTTTTTTTTTTTTTTTTTTTTTTTTTTTACCCCCCTTCCCCTGTGTCCTACCAATCTAGGCTGCCTGGCACATGCTGCAAGCTGCAGTCCCACTGGAGTGATATTGTGATGGAAATGAGGGAGGGGATCCAGGCAGAACTGCACAGATTTACAGCACTCTAAGGGTTTCCATTAAAAACCTTGACAACTTGTTATTTATGAGTAGACAAACAGCTCTTCTAATACCCAGGGCCTAGACCCCATTCACTTCAATAATGCTGGTTTGGAATAAATGAGCCAGAGGATGGAAACCAGTTCTGTTAGTATAATGGAGGTGGCTAATAGCTGTTTAGAGAAAACAACTGATGTAATTCTGGGACCCAACCCTTTCACCAACAAAACTATAAAGGTTCGATTCTTCAATGCGTTTCACGTAGTGATTTAATTCAGTACAAAGAGGGTCATAAATAGTAGTGTTCTGATTTTATGCCATTATAAACCCACTTTGCACTGTCTATTTGTACTAGTGCACTGGAGAAAAAGGGACTCATTGTACAGGCAAATATATTTCAGTTTGGATCTCCACAGCAAAACAAAGATGAAGAAATTTCTCCTTACAAAATAATATAAGCAAAAAAGAGCTCTGCATAAGTATAATATCTTCATTTTTCATCCTCACAGGGATATGTGAGCATTTCCTTTGCCAGATTTTTCTGAGTTGCCCCATCTAAACCAGTATGGCAGTCCACCAGTGTAATTTTAAAACCTTTTTTTTTTTTTTTTTTTTTTAAACCATGATTACGTCCTCTGTTCTCTTTCCTTTTCCATCATTGACTTGACAAATACAGAAGCAGTGCCACGTACTAAGCATTACAGGCCCAATCCCTGAAATAAGGACTTTAAATCCATAGGATCTGCACTATGCTGCTGTAAAGAATTACCCATCTCTTCTGCTGAGTCTTAAAATCAGACAAGTTGATTAACAAGTGTAACCACTCAATTGCTGGCTTGGACACTGCTTTCCTTTTTCTCTTTTGTTCACCTGTGTCTTGTCTATTTACATTCCTTTTGCTGGGAATCTTTTTATTTCCTTTCTGTTTTCTCTGCTTTACATGAGAGCCTCAATAAGGTGAAGAGAAGCAGCAGCAGTGCTCCCAGACTGTGTTCTTAGAGCACTGCCAGATGGACTGTGCTCCATGCTTCCTGTGTTCTCCCGTGCCCTGAATCTCAGCACTATTATTTCAGGGGAGAAGGACAATGCTGAAGGGCCAACTTGTTCTGCAGGAAGAGAGGGGGAAGACATGGACAAATGAAGAGGAAACAGGAGGAGAAAGGGCAGCGGTAAGAGGTTGCTAAAGAGAAAGTGGCTGTTAAGATTGTGAAAGGAACAAAGACAGCAGCCAGTTATCTTAGCAGCCTTTCAGATACTCTGTCTGAGACTCTGGAATCGGTAACTGTCTCCCTTGTAGCCAGTCTCTTTTTTTTTTTTTTTTTTTTTCAGTGAAAATAACTTCCCAGGCAAACAATGACCTTTCCTATGGCAAGAACTGACATCAGTTAGTATGTTATACCCTCTGTGACCATAGTTGGGATCCACAGCATGCCTTTGCAGCTTGAAGATGTTATCATTTGGTTTGTATTCTACACACAAAAATACCTGTCAAGTGAAAAATGATTTCACATGGAGACAGATATTCAAAATGTACTCTATGTGAGTGGGAGAGAGAAAGCCCAAGGGAAGAAACAACTTCTTGTAAAACATAGCCAAAAGATCTGACAAAAAGCGAGGGAGAACCAAGCAAAGCAAGAGGAACATCTGAGTGGGTTTGCCTAGCTGGGAGAACAGAACACACTATGCTGTGCTGGGGCAGTGACTGCTCACAGAAACCAAACCTAAGCTGGACCAAACTGATAAGCCCTGTAAAGGTGTAAGAAGGTAGTAGAATTTATATCCTCAGGGATTTGGCCCACAGAGTATAGCTCCTTCCTTTTAGATACATTTATAATAAATGCCCATTCAGATTCTATGTGAGTTTGGGCATAAACTGTGCCAAACCCCTACTGACCCGTTCAAAAATTTATTTCAATGTCCTTATGCGTGATTTATATCAATGTAAATTGGACCTCATCCAAAGTATATCTAATTATCAGCCATTTGAGCTACTTCTGTATTAAACTATCAGTTTGATGTAGCATTGAAGCCTCTTATGATTCCAAATGCTACATACAGCAATAGCATAACTAAAACAGTAAAATACAAGCAAAATGAAGATTTACTTAGAAAATATATAATGTAATTTGTGCTTATGGGTAAATTGGTTCCTGGCTGCCCAGGATATGGAAGGTATGACCTGCATCAAGCTGAAGTATATGTCTTTGGAGCCTGAATCTGCATTATTATTACAGAAAACAAATGACATACCTTAAAACGCTTTAAAAATTCAGCATCCTCATGAGATTTATTGCAGTCTGACCCCCTCTGCTGGCGACGTGCTTGCTGTCAGTGTACCATAACCTGCACTTCAAAACAGGCTCTGTGATTAGTAGAGATGATAGGTGCTGGCAAGCAGAAAATGATAGGTACCAGCATAAAAGGGATGGAGACTTGGCAGTTCAGGGGCACTGACACTTGGCACTGATAGTTCAAGGACATAGACAGCATTGTGACATAACTCTAACCCCTAATGATTGGGTTTGGCTTTAGGATTTGAGCCACTAAAGCCAGTTCTAGCAGAAGTGTAGAAAGGCAACAGGTCTGGTAACTAGTATTAGGGTGAACTATTGGAGTTTTATAAAGACTGCTTTTGTGACTCTCCACACTTGATTTGCTTCTGTCAAGATATAAAGCAGTAAAAGACAAATGTAATTTGAAATGAGGACATACAGAAAAAAGTTGGAGGGGGGATTTTCTTGAAAAACGTAGGGACATTTTCTGAGGAAACAGGTGTTCAGTTAAAAATTGGCCTCATTATGATAGAATATTTGTCAAAATTAGGAAAAAGTCATGTCAGGAATGTTGATATACACTATAGTAACCAATAATGTCTAAACATGCACAATACCAAGTATATGCACAATATTAAAAAAATATATTTTAGTGTCCAGAGTGAGCGTTTTTTCACCTTTTTCTTTTAGTCTGGGGAAAAAAAAAATGTTGATACACTGGATGTCTCTATGACATAGCAGAAATTCAGCCAGCTCTACGCTTTTAGATCAGCAGTATTTGGAACTGATATGAACAAACAGATCCCATACAGCTCATTCTACTTTCTGGATTTGTTTGTGTTACCTCCTACTTCTTTGGCTTTCTTGATATATTCCCATGCTGTGAGGAACCAGTGAGGATCAGCCAGTTAAGTATGTATTGTTAAACAGAAACAGTCCCACTAACCACAGAGATGCTATGTTATATGCTAAAAAATATTCACAGATGTGCTCGAGTACTTTGTTGAACAGAAGCTTCACAAAGTAATTGAAGACCCCATCAATTTCCTCAATTTAAGAAAAATAGACAGTCATCTTTCTCAAGGATTTTCTCAGTACAGTTTTTATTTTTAACAACTCCTATTTTCGGTTACATTTTTTTTTAAATAATGCTTTCCAGTATAGTACATCTTAAAGACAGAAATGTTCTATTTAAACCTAGGTTGATAAAAACTATGTATAAACAAAACAGTAAAACATTTTGAAGTCTTTCTTACTCTTAATAGTCTTAAAACTCTGTGTAAACTTCTTAGGATTTTCTATTGCTTCAGATATTCAGCAGGAAATCCAGTCTAATACAGCTGGATAATAAAATTTCACTCATTCCTGTCTGCACAGAATAAATAACTGTTAATTGTAACTTGAAAATCCCAAAGCAAAAATAAAAATAGTAACTGGATAATCTATTCACAAAGTACTGTAATATTCCAAGGCACTTAGCAGTTTTGAATCAATGTTTTGGTTTCAGAATAAGCTCTTCTTTTTAAATCAACATGGTTTAGAAACACAAAAGAGAAATAATCCAGATTCATCACTTCCTTTAAATGAGGATGCCCAGTTTCAAGACTAAGAGGACATTTATTCTCACCACTGTTAAGAAAACTCAGCTACTGCTTTCCTATAGGCTCCATGCCATGCTGACCTTTCCCATTTCACAAATTTCAGGGTTCCTTCATTATGAGATGGATGCATGACAGTGTCAGAGTGATTGCACAAGCACAGTTTAAGTGTAACACCACTTTAAGTCTGGTCGTATAGAGAAAAAGGAAAACAGTGCATGCACCTTGTTCTACAAGCTATATTGCCTACTTTGCTGTAAGAAGAGGCGTAGACCTTCAGATCTAGAAACAGGTAATTAGTCTCTTTATAAATATATTTCACTTGTTTTATGACTGATGACAAAAGAAAGTAAAATGTATTTTCATTTAGACTTTTATATTTATTAGCAATTAAATCAGTATTCCAGAAGCTGAGCTGGACTGAAGGTGTGACCCTAAAAGACTATGAAATGTTTCTTGTCTTTGGTTAGCAATCACAGTGCTATACTGAAGAATAAAATTGTTATAATAGAGATATATCAGCAAAGTACATAAAAACTGTTGCATTACATCTATTATTTGGCCCTATTTAGATGAACAGCTACATAGACAATCCTGTTATAAAGAACTGGTACCACATTCAACTAAATTACTAACGATAGGATTTGTGACTCATTTAAAAAGCATATATATTTGATCCAAGATGGAGGACTTAAGTTGATGACAATTCAGTTTCAGGATATGGATATTCGACCCAATTTATGTTTGACCCAACTATGCACATACTGCATGGAACAGGAAGTTCAGAATCACAGCACTAGTAGCATATGCAGTTTTGTCAGGTTGATCTTATTAGTATGAATCAAGTCTATAGAATACTTTTGCTCTATTCTATCCTGTGGCCTCTGCCACCTATTCTACATAACAGATAGGAATTCAGTATTATTCTAGGTCATGACAAAAAACATGGTCATCAAACACCTGCTGATTGGACTTGTCAAAGGTCTCATTACAGAGTGGGCACTCCAGAAGATGGCTCTGCACATGGGCCGCATAGTCACTTGCTTCAATATCTTCAGGAAACATGTCATCACACATGGGGCATTTCCTTATAGAATCCTGAAGTACAAAGGAAGTGCAAATAGAGACAGTTTAAGATTTGTATTCACATTCAAAGAGAAGAAAAAGAAAAGTTTATTAGTCAGACATTATCAGCTTTGGACAAGTCTTTCTGACTTGCAATATTCTCAAGTTTTCAAATGTCTCCAGGCTTCTGTAAATAATACTTACAAGTCAAACTTCTAAGAGGTATTCTAACTTTCCATCCTAAATAGCACATGTCCATGCCTATATGAAATAAGGCATTTAGCATCTGCATGCTTCTCATTCTGACACTAGATGCTACCAAAAATTGTTCCTTAAAGATTAAGGTGAACAGAGCTTCCTTTCTCTTCCCTAACACCACCAACTCTTATTACAACAGCTTAATCCTACAGGTTAAGCATACATGATTCCATTTTGTTGTCCACTTCATTACAAGGACTAAAGCGGTATGTAGACAATAGGCTACAGAGCTGAACTTGTAGCTCCTAATTTCAAATTGTTAATTTTTGTCTGTAAACCACTAATTCGTGTCCATTCACATCCACTTTACTTACTATTCTGGCAGCTCTTGACTCCAGGTTTGCTTCTGCAGCTGGAAAAGAAAGAAGTTCCTTTAGCCACTACAAATGATTAACAGTGTAATGTGCTGATAAATAATAACTCTTAAACATGAGTATGTGGCCCTGGATCTAGACCTCTATACTTAGGACTATGAAAACTGGACATAGGCCACAGAACTAGCTGTCTCACAGATAAAAAAAAAAAAAAAAAAAAAACAATCTAACAGTTGTTTCTCTTCACAGAAGATGAACAGCTGATCATTTCAATCAACTCTTAACACCTGGCAGCATTTTGCCAAGTCACATGCACACATGCAAAACTATGCAGAGGTACTGCTAAGAATCTATTTTCCACAGCATCCAATTCAAGAGGGAGGACGATTTGTTGAGATTTTTACTGCCACTGATTTGTGGTTTCAGACAGACTGCCAGGTACTCTTACCATAATATGGATTACCAAACACAAGGCATCCTGCTTCAGTAGCTGGAACTGGGGCCTGAGCTTGTGAAACAGCAGAGAAAGAAGAAACATCTCTAGTCTGAGAGAAATGCGTCAGAAGGGTATCATTCTCTTCCCCCAGTTTCTGCAAAGGGACAGGACAGAATGAATTTCCAGAAGCTCAGAAGACCATTTCAGAGAGAAGTTATACTTCCACTAACATAGATCCTCTTAGACCAGAATCAAAATTGCTCTTCCTTTAGATAGCTCAGTTGTAATCCTGCTTGATTGAATGGAAAAGTGAGGTAAGGAAGTGCAAGGATCTATTCTGTGACCTGCTCAGAAAGGCAGACGGAATGACTGCAATAGACTAATACACTTTAAAAGACAGAAGACTATTCTGACATCATGCATATAATGGCAGAGTAAGGAATAACACCATAGAGTCATTTTCTAGACTGGATGAAAAAGCTACATTCATTTAAATGAGAAAGTCCATTCACTTCAGTGAAATAACAGTTTTTGAAAATTCCCACACTATTATGGGTGAACTGGTCTCATCTGTGGTGGGGGAAAAGGGTGGAGGTTTTCGTTCCTCCTAGGCTGCACAGAGGTAGCAGCAATGACACACTGTGAGAGTGAGCACATGGTCACTCCTATGTGCATGCAGACAGTGTGGCAGCCTTGTTTTAGGTGATGGTCCACGTACAGACACAGTGATCTGTGTGGTAGAAGCGTTAATGGAACTGGACATTAGACTAAGATATTTGTGTCATATTCAATGCAAGAGAAAGGTGAGGGAGCTGTGCCAAGTTCTCACCTGTTTTTCCTGATCAGATTCATTCTTTTTTGCCTGCAAAATCTGAAACAAATGCCTCTGCTCTTCAAGTTCTTTCATTAACTCCCTGTTTTGTTGCTATAAAGGAAGAGGATTATTTGGTAAATTGTGGAAAACTTGCAAACAAAACTATGACATGAACGTGAATCCTGAACATTTGGCATCACAGTGGAGGTAATCACATAATCTACTTTAGGCATCTAACTTTCAATGTCAGAAACAGAGTAAAGCCTCCAAAAGCGTCCTGGGCAGCACAGAGAGAGAGAGAAGCACCTTTAGGTCACTCAGGGCAACAGACTAAAGAAGATAATGGGGCAGCGACATCACTAGCGATGTTTCAGTAGAAGAAAATGCCACCGCATGTTTCCCTTTTCTAACGTTCACAGTTCACGTAGTGATTTTCAGTGCTGAGATTTGTGGATTACTTGTCAAAGATCTGCAGAAGTTACCTAAGAAAAGCAAGCCTTTTGACCATAAACTTAAATTTGTTACACATAAAGGCATCTGCAACATCCCAGGGAAATTCTGATGGTTCTGCAAATTGAAAAAGGGTGGACAACAGTGCTTTAAGTAAAGGTCAGCTTCCCTACACAAATACCAGCAGATTCTATACAATACAGCAGAGATCTATGCTCAGCTCTTTTGGAACCATCTCCCCAACTTCACCCCCAAAAATGCTGGGCACCTGCTCATTCTGCAGACGAACTGACAAGTTGGCCTCTGTCCCTTTCAAGTTCTCCAAGCGATGTTCAAGCTCCTCCTTTTGATCTTTCTGCACAGAAATACCAGATTTTCAAAGGCAGAGTCGCAAAGGCAATGTAAACGAAAAGAGGTGTCAGGCAAGGATGTGGGGCAGAGCATCAAACTATAGAATAGAAATTTTGTCTTGTTTACAGCTTTTGGGGGGGCATTCTGACCATATTTCATCTTTTTATTTTATTGATTATTCAATACCAAATCTATTACTGTAAAGATGAGTAAGGGGCAAAAACATAAGCAGACAAGAGACCAGCAAGGCTGCTGCCTCTCACCAGTTACTAGTAGCTTCCTATTGGGTGCAAAATTAATGGCATATAGTCTAAGCAGATTTAGGATAACTTGTCTTGTTTACACTAAGTCCCAGTCCTGAAACAGTTTTGCATGTTTGCAACAATTTCCAATCAGCCAAATATCAGTCCTGAGTTCCCACTTACCTACTTCATCCCTTGAGCTGGCTCAAAAGAGATGAAGACAAAGACTGAATTTTCTTGCTAGAGAATCAGAATTACAAAATTTAGTTATACAGGTGTTTCGTCCAAAACCACAGCATATGTGTGTACTATAAGAATTTGCCAGATGGTTTGCAGAACCACCTATGTGGATTCCCATGCCACCGTGGAGTCTTCTCTGTTTGTCATGGAATCTTGTAGACTCTTCATAAGATTGCGCAATATTTGTACCTGGTTACTGCCAAGGACACCTCTCAGCTTCTCTTCCCTGGCTTCCCCAAGCACCTTGATATTCAGGGAAGGTTTTACCTGTTGAGTTATAGTCATGCATAACTGACGATTCTCTTCCTTTAAACTTTCAAGCTGCTCAGTCTTGTCATTATCCATACTAACCAGGTTTTCCATTTCTTTCTCATAATTCAACACTTCAGACTAAGGAGAAAGAAGAACGGGCAGAAAGTGAAAATTGAATAGCTATGATTGAGACACACAGGCCCCTTTTGCTGCACAAAAAAAAAATCACCAGAACCCATGGCTACTTATTTTTTTTCCTGCAAACTTTTTTTCCATTAAAACCTTTGTAGAAAATGAGAACAATTACATGGAAATATATCAGAGCTGATAAATTCATTAAAACTTAGTATTCACTTGCATGTTCTTTGATGAACTTTCTACATTTTAAAATGTCGCTTTTGGTCTGGGAATTCAGAGAGTAAAGAGAAAAATAGTGGCTGATTAACCAGATGGTTAGCCTATTATTCTGATTTTTCCATATCCTGTATCTAACAAAAAAGCTATTTTCAGTTCACCTTCTACCTTCACATACCTCCCAGATTTTGTCTTGTTTTCACCCAATATTGAACATAATTTTAGAATTTTTTTCAAAACAGAAGTATTTTCTGCCTGAATCCATACCAAGCAGGAGGTGAACAATGGTGTGATTTTGGTCAACTTAATGAGCATGCAAAGGGAATGTGTTTAGGGAGTAAAATCCTTATAATTTCTTTTAGCACATCCCACACTATCCATAATATAGCTTTCTTGAGGTTTCCTGGACATAAACCATATCAGAGGCTGACATTTTCTGAAAGAACCCATATAACCAGAAAAGAAACTTACACATCACATATTTGTTCAAGATTGCACAGCTCTCTGTCAGACAAACTGAGACCATCAGAGACAGTTCACAAAAGCAAAGGAGGGCAGCTATGTTTTCTACCTGCAGCTGATCCATGTGATCCAGGGCTGTTTTCAATCTGGTTTCCAAGTGTACCTTTTCAGAGGTCACATTCTGAATTTGTTCTTTGAATCTACTCAGAACAAATCAAAACACATCATACTTTCACAAATGGAAATTTAATCCACAAAGGTAAATGAAATACTGTTTTAAGAGATGCTGTAAATACACTTACAGGTACAGTTCTGCCTCTCTGCACTCATCCAGCTCTTTTAGATGTTTATTTTCCTTTTTCAAGGAATTCAGCTCCAGCTCCAGTTTTTCTGTGCTGCTCCTAAGAGACTCTAAACCATTCTGCAGCTCCTGAAAATCAGACAGGTCAATAGGAGGTAAAATGGGACCCAAGCAATAGTCCTTCTCTGAAGCGGAACTGCAAAATCCTTCTAATGCAACACTTGCAGGCAGCCCACCTTAAGGAGAAAAATCTCTCCTTTGCATCTTTCAGACCCTCTTTTATTTATTAAGTCCTGTGCAAAACTGAAGGAGGAAACAATAATGATGAAGGAACATTAGAAACAGGGCTGGCCTTGCAATTTTGGGACAGCCTACAGAACAGTTTTGAAAACTCCCCTTCCCATATGTTCCTGATCCCTTTTTCTTGTGATGCCTCTTGTTCATCATTATCATTCTTATTGTAGTAGAGGTGTTGCAATATTTGGTAAATGATTTAATAGATAATATGGGGAGAAACCTCCTTAATTTTCTCCTGGAAGCATATAGTGGAACAAGACCTGACTCAGTCTCTCTTCATCTTTCAGACTTAAAGCTTCTCACTTAATATATTAACTTTTGTTGTACCTGTGTCTTCTTGAGCTCTTCTTGCAGTTCCGTGTTTTGTTTCTGGAGACTTGCGCAGGTTGCTTGCAGCTCCTCATTTTCTTTAAGCAAATTTTTGTTTTGTAGTTCAATCTCTTCCACTTCTCCCTGGCAAACAACAAATTTGTTTAGTCATCATGGAAACACTGAAAAGCTATCTTCCGAAGAGCACAGTATGACGAGCTAAAAAAGATTAATTCTGCAAAAGGGATTGTCATGTACCTCCTCATGTTTTCATTATTAGTTCAGACCAGACTGCTACTTCACTATCCATAGCCTGTCCAAAGCTGACACAGTCCTTGAATACCAAGCACACACTACCTCTGATCTTTTAAGATGCTCAATCTTAAAGCAGAGGCAGAAGTCTGCAATTTTTTTAGATTAAGATTAGGACCACAGACTGAGTGTCTGTGTAGTTGTTAATAAAAGGGCTGCACACAAGACACTGAAAAATAAGGGTGCTTGGCTTCACAACACCTCAGTTATTGTCCTTGTGTATGTTCTTACTCCCATCTAATGGAAGGCTGTTTCTATGAACATTACATTTCCACTAAAAAATATTCAAAATGCCCTGAAATACTCTATTTAGTCACTTTCCATTGAGAAGAGCTCACAATCTAATAAACTAGTCTAATAAATGTCAGTTAGAGAAACAAAGGCTGCCCAAATTTGGGTGACAGATGTGTTGCAAAGCCAGGAATAGAATCTAGATCTGCTGAATTCCAGCTCAGCATCCAATTTACTGGATCTCTCCAACTTAGCAATGAGCAGATACCAATAAAAGCAAAGGCAAGAAAAAGCAGGAGAAGAGAGGACACATACCTGTGTGGTAACCACCAGGATATCATCCTCAGTCTCTGCTCTGAACTGGAAAGGAACACTGGCTCCACGGACCACACCATCCTGGTCAATGTAACAGAACTGGTAGTATTCATCATCCTTTGGCAGGTAGTAAGCTTTAGACAAACACAACAACCCCGTCATACGCTTGTAATTACTCAAGTCTCTTAACTGTATAGCACAGAAAGTCAGCAGCTAAGAAAACAGACATCTTACTTCAATATTGTTCCTCCCCCATTAGTAAGTCTTTGTGCCAGTGATAAGAACACAAACAATATCATTCAGTCATGATGGCAGAATCCAGTAGATTTGTTTTTTTTTTGGCTGTAATTATGGGACTTGAAGTTTACTACAGTATGTTACTACAGATTTTCTGTAATTCTGAATGTAATACTTATTAGTAGCAGTAGTGTGGGAGTTTGTGTGTATGTGCCTATGTGTACACATAAACATATATTCCCTGAGTGACCCAACCTCCCAACCCACCTTTGAACTGGATCTGTTGCTGCACAGTGGTATCACCATGGACATCACCGGGCAGAGGAGCCCACATGAATGTGTAATATTCCCGGGTTGTTTTCCATCCCACCTGCAATAACAAAATTCTTAAAAGGGACCACATAGTTCATGCTTATCCTATGGCAACTGCACTGTATTTCCATATAGCTAGTTAATGGGAGGACTTTTGCGTTGGTATCCTGACTTCACAGAGTTGTGGTCTATGCATAAATCAAAGCTACTCACTAACATATGCCTTATTCTGTGGTCTGTGTTAGGGAGGTGAGGGGAGCACTGAAGAAGGAAATGTGTTCGAAGGGATGGTGCCAATATGATCTTTAATGCAATTATTCTTCACTGATTCTGTGAATCACAGTCTGTTTAATTAGTCTTGAAGCTGGTCAAGTAACAACGTGTCTGGCGTTTTGTCTCAAGGCACAAGAAAAATGCTGCATCACATGAAGTTATTATTGAAAAAAAACTCTTTTACCCTGTTCTACCAAAGCCCTAAGGCCTTTCTTAGGGATGAAGTATGAATTAAATGTCAAATTATTTGTTTCTGACAGCTGCTGCCTTCTCATACTTGGCATATGGTTACACAGTATTCACTTACCCGGAAGATGCCCACCCAGTCCTTCCCATGAGGAACTATGTTGTTTGTAAGAGTATAATAACAGATTACATCTCCTCCAGGAACATAAAACTTCTCCACATTGTTAAAGATGACCTGGGAGAAGTGGCAGTTGTCTAAGAGGACAGTGGAAGTGGGAGGTTCGTCTGAAGTCTCATCCATCATGGAAGCCTACAAGAGGAAAGCGTAATGTTATTATCTCATCTTTGGATGTTGCAAATATAGTTGTGTCCATGAAGGATATGAAGAGGTACAGCTGATGAATGACATAGCTGTAAGGTCCTAAACCCCTGCTGACCCCTGCTTCCTAGCCACATTGCCTGGAGCTTTGAGGCTGCCAATGTGACACAGCAGCCTCTCTCCTGCATGGGACCCTGTTGACCATCCTACAGATCTGCTAGTCAGGAGAGAGGCAGTGGTGCCTTGTAGCAGCAAGAGCATACATGCCTACTGGTGTGATTCCCTGCTTGACAACCCAGCTGGAACACAAGCTGTCCCTACACACAGCCTTATATCATGTTTTTAATGTGATTTGACACTCCAGACACATCTCCACTATATGTGGTTAATGTGGGGGTGCATCACCTCTTCTGAAATCTGGAGACTAGCATATTGTTTGAGAAAACAAAGGTTTTGCTGCATCAGTGAAGTGCTCCTGCAGATAGCAGTAATAGACAAAAACAGCAGCATATGATCCATCATGCTAGGAGCTCCAAGGTTTGTACAGTCCCAGCCCTGACACTCTTCACCTTCACTGTCTGACCATAGTGAGACACACAAGACACACTCATGCTGGTGATATGCAAACCCAATAGCCTTGCTGCTTTCTGCATTCAAATACAACATGATGATTTGACCTCCAAATACAGCTTCTTTCATTTTCAGTTTTTTTTTGCTCCAAGAAAAAGAGGCACCTTGCTAAGATCAGCTCCCATGGAAAAGCACAAACAGAGGAGGTCCTGTTTAGGCAGGTTGTTGTAGTTCGTCTCACAAGCCTGCGTTATGAGGCTATAATAGCCTCGGTACTTGTGACTGTTATGGTGAAACCGCAAGGTGATTCTCAGTATCAAAATGATCATGTTGCATGGCAGCGGGGTCAACAAATAGCATTGAATCTCATGCATGAGTTACCTACACAGAAAGTTTTTCAGTGCACTGTGACACTACAAATGTGTTAAGCATGACAACATAAACATGCAGTGTGTGCATCTACTGGATCTATCTGAACTGCCAGATGCCTAGGCATGATTAGAAATGACACTAAATTACCCTCTTTGCCACTATGTCTTGCAGGCAACCAGACTTCAGCCCTGGCCACCTGTCAAGAGACAGATCATTGCTGAGAAAACCCTGCCACAAATCCCTGACAATTCAGTTCCAGGAATCCAAAGCAGAACCTGCTCACTGATCTTAGCAACAGTAGTAGCAAACAGGTATTGACCTCAGAAATGACAGAAAATTCATTGTGAAAAGCTATCCTGCTGGAGGATTTAAGGTCATCTCCAGTCCATGAAACCCTTCATTTTTCGTCATGACCGGGGACATCATCTGTATTCTGTGCCAAAGAACAGCCTGAATATCAGGCAGACGTTTAGATGGGCATCATGGGGTCACGTTCAAAAAGGAAATGATACCTGCACAGCTGGAAGGAGCACTAATAACAGCATTGATATATGCTGCTTTGGGAGGATGGATAATTAATTCCTCCTGCCAGAAGCTGAAGGCCTAGAAATGGGTGTGCTTGATCCCCCAGGGAATCCAGGAGAGCAGTTTAAGTTTTAGTTAGTAAAGCATAGCAAATTATATGTGCCTTATCTAAGCCTCAGTCTTTATTTGGCTGATGTCAACCTCTCCTACATTGATCTGTCAGTTCCCTAATGCTGTGGGACCTCTTAACAGCCAACAGACCAAAATAAAATAAAATAATAATAACCTAGGAATAGCTCCTTAATAACTTCAGGATAGGAGCTCTTGCTGCCATAAGACTTCAATGTAACTTGCAAAGAAAATGAAGCGTCATAGCTTGGATGCAGCAAAACAATGCTTTCTGCTGAAAACAAAGGTGAAGAGTGTTGGTTTTGGTAAAAATAATTGTGAATTTGAAGGAAAGCAAATCCAATGGTCATGCAGACTGTGTTGACAGCACACTGCACAGCTCACTTCAAGGAAAAGACAGGAAGTAGGAAGAGATTTTATTAACATTCTAATTTTTGTTCTGTGAACAGCTTGTAAATCATCAGTGCAGAAAGGAGAGGCCCTGTGAGGCTGCTACTGCCCGAGGAGATGGTGAAAGCCGCACCTTTGGGGATGGTAACACGTACCAGGCAGTCCCAGCCCACGGCCGAGGTAATGAGGTGTCACTAGAGCACGCACATAGGAAGGCATAACATACAACACTTCCTGTGGTATTCACGGCCCAACTTCTCTCTGGGGATTTTTTTAAAGTGTTGATCTTTTGTTTTAATTTTGCTGTTGTTGCTTTCTTCCTTTCATATACTGCAGCGTTCTGAAAACGCCGAAAGCCACGGATTCCCCCTTCCTGAAGGAGACTAACTTCCAGCCATGGCTGGACACCGGGACACCGCGGCCCAAACGCGCCGCGCAGCCGTCTGCCCCGGCCCCGTCAGCATTCCCGTGCGTGGGGTCCCAGCGGAGGCCGGGCAGGGAACTGGGGCACTCCCCGCGGCCGGACAGCGTTAGCTCCGCCGCCCCACCGCCGGGAACCGGCCTCGCCCCCCCCCCCCCCACCTCCTCCCCACCTCCGCCTCGGCCTCCTGCCCGGCCCCGGGGGCAGCACACTGCTGGGGCGCGCGACCTCCGCGTGCCTCCCCCGGCTCACTCACCGAGAGGCTCGGCCAGAAACCCCGGGGACGGCGAGGAGGAGGCGGAGGACAAGGACAAGGCGGAGACCGCCCCGCCCCGGGCACCGCCCAGGTGACCCCGGCGCTGGAGAGCCCCGAGCCCAGGGCCGCCCCCTACATGGGCCGGGAACGTGCGGGCTCGGCACGGCAGGAGCGCGAAGCTCCGGTCACGGCCTGCGGCGGCCCCTGCGGCGGCCCCTCCGGCCGCCCCCCTCGGCGGCGGGCAGGACCCTGGCGGCCTCGAGCGGCGCTGCCGTCCCCGCGAGCGCACGCGCTGGGCTCGCCCCAGCCGCAAAACTGGCGGTAACTAAGCCCAGCACCGCCACTACCCCGCGGCGAGCCGCGAGTCCTCCCCTAGGCAGATCCGGCGTCGAGCGAGGCACAGGCACTACCCGGGGCACCCACAGCCGCGAGAGGAGTGTCCCGCCGCACGCCACCTTCTCGGCAGCCACCCCTGGGTTGAAGGAGTGGCCCCGCGCGCCCTATGAGTTTCTGGGAGGGAGACCGCCACACCACGAGCCAATCAGGAGGCGCGCAGAGAACACAGCTAACCAATGGAGACCCGCGTAGCCACACCGCTCTCCCGCCCTGCCCTGCTGTCCCGGATGCTGGTGGGAGGGGCTTGCTCGGCCGCAACCAATGGGGAGCACAAGTGTTGTCCCAGAATGCAGGGCGCGGCGACAGCCAATGGGCGTGGAGGACGCACTGGGACACCGCAAGGTGAGCGGGGTGGGGGCGCGCGCTCCTCTCACAGCTGCCGCCAGCGGGAGCCGCGCAGGTGGGGCCTGGGACCGGGGGCTGGGGTAGCGCCGCGCCCTTCGCTGGGCGGCAGAGGACGCGGGCGGCTGCGGCTTCGCCGCTTTTCGCCGCTCCCCCCGGGGTTCGGGCACCGGGTGGGCTCCCGGTGGGGCTTTGGGCCCGGGAAGGCGAAGCTGCGGGTCCGCGAGGCGGCTGTGTGGGGCTTGGGGCGAGTGTTAACGGAGAGAGCGCAGCGAGGGGCTGGGGGAGCCGGGACGGGTGGCGGGGAGGCGGCTGCGGGGGCCGCGTTGTGCGGCATCCCTGAGGCATGGCCGCAGCGCTGTGGTTCCCGGGTCTTCATTTGTGGTGCTGTTCTGTCTGTAATAGGTAAACCAACATGCAGACCCCCTTGGCGCTCCTCAGCTCTCCAGCTCTGGTACGTTGTCTATGTTCAGAGCAGAATAACGATACTTAGCGGGGATATGCAGCTGCAGAGGCTTTCCCCGTAGTGCTGGGCTCACAATGCTGGTTTGGACAGCCTTAGCTAGGACGGCATCGCATGGATTTGTTTTACTATGCCTTGAAGGAGAAGGGGAAACAAGGTGACCTCTGGTGACTAGAGAGTGTTACCTACTGTTTTAGGAGATGCACATTTGACTGCAAGCCTGATATTTTCTTAAATTATAAGATAACTGATTATCACAGAGATACTCGGTCATCTTTTTGTCTCAAAGTGTGAACTAGGAATAAAACATATGGAGTCATAATAATGACTGAACTGTGCAGCAGCAGCAGTGATACTCGCTGTACTGCAGTGCATGGTCTGTGGTGGTATTGCTCATGGATGTCATCCAGCTGGCTAAGCTAGAAATACTCTAAATTAGCACATACCTTGTTAGCAATCTTGTTTCATTCTTGAGATGTATTTAAAAAAATACAAGATTGTTCTTCATAAAATATCTGTTTTGAGAATTAGCGTGGACATGTCCAATTATAGGCATTAATTATATGTGTTCTGCTTCAGTTCCGGTGCTGTTCCAGGGCTTTGGCCAGGCCAGTTTCAGTGTCTGTTTTCAGCAGGCCTGAGACTCAAACTGTACAGGTAAGGCTCTTATGTGGTAAATTTATCTTTGTGCTTGCAGTGTGGGGTACTTGATGGTTTCTCCTGAGGTGGAAGGGTAAGTTTGTATATCAAGAGGATGGCTAGTAAGAAGACTTATCACTGATCTGGGCTAGAAGCTGGCTTAGCAAGTTTGGCTCTTTTCTGCTCTCTTGAGTGGATTGAAAATGGTGATTAACAATTTCATTAAAGGAAGTGCTGTATTTATGATTAAGTGTCGTTATTAACATGTTTCTTCTGTATTCCGCAGCCAGCTGGTGTTTCCTATCCACAGCTGTCCCGCCGCGAGTTCCAAACTAGTGTTGTCTCCAGGGATATTGACACTGCTGCTAAGTTCATTGGTGCAGGTGCTGCCACAGTTGGGGTGGCTGGTTCAGGAGCAGGTATTGGGACAGTGTTTGGCAGCTTGATCATTGGCTATGCCAGGTAAGTAAGGTGCCAGGCTGGCTTGAATTTATTCCCTTCTTTTATCACTAAATTTGTTAGATGGATAGAGCTTTTCGTAGAATGTATGTTCAACTCCACATGTGTAGTGTGTATTAGCAGATACTGTGTTTAAGTGAAGCAGTCCTTTCTCATTCCAGCCATTGGCTGCCTGCCATAAATCTGGCTTGTGCTCCAAAATTTGTTGACTGTATGGCATAATCCTGGCTTTTGGTGATATGGGGTCTGTTTGTTTTGTTTTCCACTCTCTGTGGATTTATTTTTTCTTCACTTTTTTCCCCCCTTGTGTACCATGCAGGAATCCATCTCTCAAGCAGCAGCTTTTCTCCTACGCCATCCTGGGTTTTGCCCTGTCTGAGGCCATGGGTCTCTTCTGTCTGATGGTGGCATTCCTTATCCTCTTTGCTATGTGACAACTTCTGGCCCTGGCTGTGGCTTTCATCATTTTGTCCTCTGCAGTTTGAGTCTGCTTCCATCAGAGTGTTCAAGCCTGATAATTAAAGAAAAGATTTCTCTAAATAAACTAGTGGCTTTATTTTTTTTCTTATGTTCTGGTCCATCAGTGGGGAAGCTCCTGGGGGTCATTTTTATATAAGTTGAACAATGTAATATCCTAGATATAGTGGTACCCACAGACAAAGCAGAAGGGAGATGTGAAGTGGTGGTGAGAAGAAAGGACAATAATAAATGCAGAGGCAGACAGATAAGAGAGAATGTCCTTGAACAGCTTAAACAATGCATCAGATCTATTCAGAAATCCAAAGAAGTTTTGCCCTAGTAAAGCAAATACTTACGTGAGCTGATAAAGCAGCATTGTTTTCTCCATGTAGTATTAATAAAAATGCTATATCCACTTTATTTTGCGAAGACAATATTGAAAAGGTGATAGGTACAAATGAGTGTACTAAGAACTGTAATGTATTAAGGGCATTTGAAAAATTAAATAGTAAATACACAAGGATTTACCCTATCATCTGAATGTTCTTTCACAAAGAAGAGCTGGTTTCAAGGTCACACTATTCATAGTCTTCTTCAAAGCATCAGTTTAAGCAAAGGACCACAGCTGTGGTCTTCCCCAACAGTTCTATGCCTCAGATGTTTTAGAGATTGGAGTACACTAGGCAGAAGTTCTAAAATCTAACCTGAATCTTGGACCTTGTGGTAAGTCAGCTGTGCCTTTAAGGAAGGTAGGAAGGTGACCATTTGGGAAGCTTGTCTGGTTATCTGCTTTAGGTAATTGAATTAATGCAGCTGCTGTGTATACTAAAGCCTCTAAAGAATGGTTGTGACCTCCTTGGGGCTGTGAATGGGGTACATTAACTGCTCTGTCTTCCTTTGTAAGAGCTGCTTATGCCCTGCGAGGGTAAGGGAGTGAGACAAGGATTTTGACTTGTGCTTAAGAACAGACAAAAACTGTCCTTGAGACTACTTGGAGAAAAGTGCCTCTAAAACCAAAAAGAGCCCAGAGGAGACGCACTGGCTGAAGAAGGGGAGATTCTACATAGTCAGATGGTCTGCCTGCTAGGGACAAATGTGTAATTGCGCAAAGAAGACTGTCCTCTGTGTCCTTTTTTCTCTAACTTAGACTCAGCTTTTGTCCTAACTATGCCAAGCAGCATCCCAGGCTGTAGTAGCAGACACTTGGCAGAGGGGGTGATACAGGATACGTTTTTTTTTTTTTAATGTTTTCTTTAAAGAGAAGTCTCCGGCCCTCCGGCTGGACGCTACAGTGTATTACAGGCAGCTGCCACCTCTGAGACTGATGTGGGCAGAGACTGCTGCAGGGTTACAAGACTTCTCTAAAGATCTGGGAAGCAGGAAGGCAAAATGACATGATCTAGAATGAAATGAACGGCCAGGTCGATAATACCATGTTTTAGGAACCTTCAGTTTAAAACCTGGCTGTTAATAACTGGCTGTAGCTATTAGCATGTCAGCTGCTCACATTTTATTGCCTCAGGAACACAGAGCAGCGTTACCTGACCTCTTATTCTTCCTTATATGGGTCTTTTGTGCGTGTAACTGGTTAAATACCATTTATTTATCGTATCTCAAAGTAACAGCGGCCTTGGAAGTGAAATGGATTGGCGGCAGCCGCCTGCGGTTGCCGTAAGCGGGCAGGTGCCGCCTGGCGGTGCCGGAGATACACGGGGCTGGCAGCGGGGCCCGCGCTGGGCGGCGCCGGGCGGCTCCTCCGCCGCCTCCTCTCGGCGCCCGCAGACGGGTCGAGGACGGAGGGTCGCGGGCGCTTCCCCGCAGGTCGTGGCGGTCGGCTCCGCCTCGGGGGGTCCTGGGGAACAGCCTGGGCCGTGCTCGGCGTCCGCCCTGCTGGGGACTCGGCCTGCCTCCGTAGGCCGAGGCGTGCTGGAAGCGAGGCTGCCACAGAAGCCGCTTCTCTCCGACCCCTCCCGCGGAAAGCAAACGCAGCGAGCCCCCAGCTCGCGCTGCTGGGGATGGGAGCTCGCGGCCTCCGTAACGGCAGGCCCCGCCTGTACGGGGAGGCCGCCGCCGCCCAGTAGAGGGCGCGCTGGCCGCGCGGGTCAGCTCCGCCCTGCGGGGAGGAGGAGGTGTCTCCGCGGAAGGACACTCTGGCGCCAGAGGGAGACTCTATGGTTGCTCGGGGGAGCTTGCGCTGGTAGCAGGAGGGGGGCCTGGGGGAGGTGACGCTCTGGCCGGCGATCGGCGGAGGTGTGAGGGGGCGGCCCCTCCGGCCGGACGACTCGTTGGTGCCGAGTCCCGGAAGCGGCGTTCCCCGAGGCCGGGCGCGGAATGGCGGAGAGTCCGGCCGCCGAGGAGGCGGCCCCGGCCCCGGCCGCGGTGCTGGCGGCAGGCGGCGGCAGCGGCCCCTCGGCCGGCTCCGGCGCCGGCGCGGGAAGCCCCGGCGTCTTCATCCCTGCCGAGCTGTGGGCGGCCGCAGGCTTCGGCGCTGCGCCGGCGAGCGCCGGCGTCGCCCCGGGGAGCGGCGGAGCACCTATCGCCGCCGCGGCCGCAGCCGCGGGCGCCGCGCTCCTCACGCATTCCGCCTTCTGGGACCCCACGGTCAGCGGCGACTGGGACAGCGAGCGGCCCAGCCCGGCCTGCCTCCTGCGGATCAAACGGTGAGAGCCGCCCTGCCCGCCAGCCCCGGGAGCCGTGGCCCAGCGGCGCCGCTTCCCGTGGCGCCCTGGGGGTGATCTCGGCCCTCGCCTTCTGCCGGCCCAGCAGGGCGCCGTAGGACCTCCCGGGAGTCGAGCTCCGTAACGCAGCAGAACCGTTCGGCTCGCAGCCGGTGCTCCTGGGCCGCCGGTAACTGTCCCCTGGGCCTCGCTGACCTCTCACCGCTGGGCCCGGGGACAGGTCCCGGGTTCGCCCTGCTGGGGCGTGGGGCAGCCACTGGTCACCGCCGCGCCCTCGGGCTTTCTTGAGCGCAGACCCTGGGCCTGTATTTGCCTAGGCGCTCAGGCGAGGACGGCTCTCATGCCTCACCTGCCCTGGAGCCGCAGAACCCTGTACCTCCATCCAGTATAGCTTTCTTCTTATGCTCTCACTGGTGCCTGTGGCAGCTAAGTGCTGTGGTGCATTGCCCAAATCCTGCCCTTGGGATCACTGGCTGCTTCTTCAAGATGCTGTTAAATGGGGAGGGGAGTAGGCTTTTCTCCCAGTCCCCATCAGCAGTCAAGTGGAGGTTTGCAAGATGTTTATTCTAAACCTGCCAGTAGTGATCCTCTTTCCTGGTGGTGCCCACCTAGTTGTCTGCTCCCACTCTTTAAATAATCATCTAGTTAAATCTGGTGCGTTGATAGCCTTTGATATTATGAGCAACACGGTCTTTTATTGTTAGAAATACTGGCAATGTTTCAACAAGCTCTTCTTTCAGAGCAAGTATGGCTGCCTGCTGGGCTCTTGCTCATCCTTGTTCTGTTGCCTGTTCTAGAGCTTGTATAATGTCTTCCAAAGGTGGCACAAGGTGTTTTGTCAGTTTCCGATCCAAATGCTAATAAAAAATAACTTCTTATTGTTAGGTAGGAAGGCAAAACTCTCCTGTTGCTCTCACACTTGTTTATGTTCATGCCCTAAACCTCTCTGAACTGTGGTTGCTTCCTGAATGGGAAGGTCTAGTGATAGCTTATCCTGGAGCTTGGTGCAGCTCTGATTATGGGGGAAACCTCCTGGCAATAAAAGGTGGTGGGTGTCATTCAGTCTATCTGTAAACTACACAGAACTATATGGGATTTGTTATTTTTCAGTTCATTTAGTCCAGGAAACAAGGGCATTGTGATTAAGTTGCATGTATATACACATCCTCATAATGCTTGAATCCACTGTTCGATTAAAACCAAACTTGACAGAGCAGTTATATTCTCAAAGACATTTGAGTCACTATATGTTTGGGGAAAACAAATGACTGGGTATACAAAAGGGATCCTGTAGATAGTCTGAGTGTGGAGAGGAAAAACATGGGGAGGGGAAGTTGACTGTTAAACAACAAAATTCACCTAAGAGAAGTTTTATGTGCTTACCTTAGGAGAATTTTCTGGTTGAAGTTTTATAGGCTGGAGTTGATCTGTGGTAAAACACAAGGCAGCAGGCAGTCAAGGTGCTCTTGGTCTGATGCCTTGCTTATTGACTGATTGAATGCTCCTTGTACTCTTGAACTGCCTCAACTATTGTTTAGGATGAGTTAAGAGAGCTCAGCCAGAAAACAGACTAAAGAAAAAGAACATCTTTTACTTCGAGTTACGGGTTTCCATCTTTAAATTCTGTCCCTGTGCATCTGCACACAGATTTGTCCTCTAGAACATTCCAGGCATCAAGGGCTGATGAACACCAAGGGAGATTCTGACTAAGTTCTGTTTCCTTTGTTCAGGGATATCATGTCCATTTACAAAGAACCACCCCCAGGAATGTTTGTTGTGCCTGATCCCCATGACATGACGAAGGTAAGAGAAGGCTTGGAACTGCTTCAGCTTCATGCTCTTCTGCATGTTGCTGTTGACAACTGCTCTAAAGATTCTCCCAAGTAGAGTATTTCCTTAATGTTTTGAGAGAAGTCAGGGTGAATCTCATAAAAGCACAACACACCTCCAGTTTTCTTGGTGATATTGAAATGGGCTGCATTTTAAATGGGAGGAGGCTATCAAGCTGACTTCGTGGAGAGATAACATCACAGGAATCTGAAGAGTTTCCACAGATAAAGCCAGCACTGTTTTGTGGCCCTATGATCTCTAATGGAGTGCCATTCCAGCTTGTTTTATTCTACTGATGTTTGAAAACAATCTATAGAGCAGCTCAAAGAAGAGATTTGCTCTGTGGAAAGCTGTTGGCCATGGGGGATTTCTTGAGTTGGAAATGAGAAGCACCTATCAGTTGCAGACAGTGCTGGAGTATCTGTAACCCACCTGTGTAAGGTAGAGATGTTTAACTGTTGTGAACTGGTAGTGGGATTTGTCTTTGGGCCCAGATCCCGTCCTGCTGTGGAGCTGCCTGCCTGGTTCTCACAGGTACCAGGATCTTGTGCAAGTCTGACCTGCGCAGCCACTTCCACTACATTGCCTCTAGTGCACCTACTCCCTAGGGGCAGGGATGTCTATGGCCTCTCCTGCCCCAGTTCTTCCCCTCCTGGCTGCCTGGCTCTAGGGGGTTTCCAGAACTGGGAATTTCCAATTACATCTGAGGGAATGCAGTGATCTGGGAGGGTGAGGTTGCTCAGTGTTCATGATCCAGTGCATTCCTTGGTTGGTGCTGCCCTTTCTCCAGTCAGTGTCACCTCATCTGGCTCTGCTGGTTTCTGAGAAAGTTGTGTGTGTGTGTGCATATGTGGGGTTGCTTTTGATTTCTCTGTTGTGCACTTCTCCCGCCCCCCTGACAAACTTGGCACTCCCCTGATTCCCCCAGTGTAAGCACCTCCTGGCTTAGGGCTCTTGGATTTTTGGAGCTAGCACAAAGGAAGGGTCTTTGCACAGACAACAATTACCTCAGGCATTTAGCTGTAGTTCTGGCTTCCTTTGGCGTAGGAGCCGCAAGTGCTAAAATGCCCTTCAGTGGAAATACAGGTTTGTAGAACACCAGCCTTGGGGCTTTTAACTAAAATCCTAGGCTAAGTAAGAGGATCATTTAAAGAAGATTGCTTGGATCACTTTTGGAACATGGAAAAGGAGAAAGCTTCCATAATAGCCCAGTGGGAGAAGATTTCCTGGTACACTATTGAGATTTTTGAGGGTAATTGGCATGGGGAGGATAGGGTCTTAACTTCATATCCTGGCAGAGGATTTAACTGGTCACGATATGACCAAATTAGCACAAGACCATAAAATTGAGGAATGTTCCAGTTTTGGCAGAAATGCTGACATTTTCTTTCTAAAATTAGCCATATATTTTTTTTCATATTTTAAGTCTTTTATTTTTTTTAAAGCAGAGCTTACCAGCTGAACTGTGATCCATTTTGGTTTGGGCTGTATAGAGATGTATGGGAGACAGCTGTTGTGGACTCTGGCCAAACCTCACGCTGGAAACTTGCTTTGCACATTGAGTGTGGCAGAGGGGAGAGAAGTGTGCAGCAGTGGCTCCCTCTAATGAGGGAAGGAGGGAGGGTTAAGTATGGCCTGTGTATGTTGTGTGCTTGTGGAAGATGCTGCATCCATACCGCTGCCTGGTTGGAGGTTTCTTGCCTTCCATTGGCTTTGTTGAGGATTTGAGGGTGCTGCACAGTTTTGAAGTGGTGCGCAAGATGGGCTTTTGTTTTCCAGATTCATGCATTGATCACAGGCCCATTTGACACGCCTTATGAAGGGGGTTTCTTCTTGTTCCTGTTTCGCTGTCCTCCAGATTACCCTATCCACCCACCAAGGGTCAAACTGATGACAACAGGAAATAACACAGTGAGGTTTAACCCCAACTTCTACCGCAATGGGAAAGTCTGCCTGAGTATTCTAGGGTAAGAAGAGACTTTGGCTGTTTTGGTGGGAAACCAGGAGGTAGCTGCAGGTAGTATTCTGCCTCATGCATCTTTCTCAATGCACTGTGCCCTGATCTTGCCCCAGATGTGTTTGATGCACATTTATGCTTCTGTAAAATCATGTGCTAGATCGGAGTCCTAAAGCAGCACAAATTCGTCTGAAATAAGAGTCTAATTTGTCGTTAAAAGAGCCTGAGAATGGAGCAAGGGAAGCATTGAGTTCAGTGGACACTGCTACTTTTCTTCTTCCCCTTGCATGAGCACTGTGTTTCTTCTGCTCTTGCGCTTTGCAACCTTATCTCTAATGCTGTCTGAATTTAGTTTTTTGTGGTTTTAATTTCCTCTCTCCATGTGGGTTTAAAAATAAATAAGTAAGATTAAAAGCCACTAAGAACTTCCTTGAGAGCCATTCGACTGCTCTGGGCTTCCACCTACATGTACATGGGGCTGAGTGGTGGGAGTAATGATTTGCAAGCGCTGTTCCCATGCTGCCTGTTCAAACAAGCTCCACTGCTGCAAATGCTTGTTACTCACCTACTTGATTTTTAAACACGTGAAAGTCCTGTTTGATTCAGTGGCTGTTAGGGTTCTACCAGAGGAACCGTGGCCGTAGTGTGATATTCCTAATGCCAGCTGTGACAATGTTATCTGCCAATAAAGATAGATTTTTGCTGACACTCTGGACTGGTGCAGCTGAGGTGTTAGTGTCCCTTTCCTTTGGCTGCAGACAGATACAGGCAGCCAGGTGGCAAAGGGGCAGTGGTAGCTTGAATTGCTGTAGGAATTTTATCAAAATCTGAGTGTTGATGCAGTTCATAACGTTGCCTTTGCTGGGATTGTTTCTGAACTTCTCTGCATTTGCCCCTTAAATGAAAGCTGGTCCAAGTAGCTGATACTTGTCAGCTGATAGTTAATGGTCCAGGGCTGGGTGAGAGACACAGTGTGCTGGGAAACATCTCACTGTATGAGGTTTCTGATCCAATAAGCTGGATGTCGATGTTTGTGAAGCACTAAGGTGTGTTGGGCACATCTGTACCTCGGGGGTCTGAAGGCCCAGCAACTTCCATGCAAGCTGCATTGTTGCTCATGCAGTGTAGCCCTGTCTTGAAGAGTGAATAAAGAGTCTCAGCCTTGGCAGCAATGGGAAGCTGTGAATGAAAGGATTTAGGGAGAGTATATATGGGTCAGTACATCCTTGTTCAGCTCACAGCAAGACAAGTCTGTATCTGGAACTAGGATACTTAGGGTAAGCAGCAGAAAGGCTGCTCCTGATCATGTTTGTCTATGCAGAGTTTTTTGCTACCTTGTATGCATTAAACAGGTACCTCGTTCTTACAGCAGAGCATCCATTAGTGTTTTTGGTGGCAGACTTTGTGCTGAATGTCTGCATTACAAACTGCAAAAGTGATGGTCTTGTTCGAGTATTCAGAGTCAGATTTCAGTTCTTAACAGTTGCAGGTTTTGATTTATTGTAGTGCTGGTAGGATGTGTTGCTTCAGGGTGCTGTGCGAGATGATAGCCATAGCTTTAAAGTGCCCTGTAAAGTGTTTGGAAATGTTCATGTGTGGTGCCCGATGTATGTTGGCAGCAAAGTTCACCAGCCTCCTGCATGGCTTAAGCTAGTATACCCATCTGGTTGAAAGAATAAACTACCTTCAACCTGAAAACTTTCTTAGTGTCAGTGCTTTGTATATCTGTAGCAGTTGTTGCTTTTCCTGTCATATTTCTGTAGGCTATAGAGGTAGTTTCACAAGTTTTCTGATCTTTGGTAGGTGGAGGGATGGTGGTCACTTGGCTGGTCCTGCGTTGTTAATTGATGCTCTTCTGTTTTGATGCCTCAGCACATGGACCGGGCCTGCATGGAGTCCAGCACAGAGTATCTCTTCAGTCCTCATCTCCATCCAATCTCTGATGACTGAGAACCCCTATCACAATGAACCCGGCTTTGAACAGGTAAGACCTAAAGGTGGATCATCTCTGGTTCTGCAGCTGTTTGTCTCTTCACTCTACACCTTGCTCCTGGTGGCAAATTCTGCTCTGGAAATAGGGGAGAAAACCAAGTTATGTCACATGGCTCCTTTCCAGCTTGCTTTGCCTCTAGTCAGATCTTGAGGAGGAGATGTAACCCAGCTCTGGACTGGAGGCTGCTTAGCTCTTGTATGTATTAAGTAACAGAAGAACAAGAGGCATTCAAGAAGTTGCTGAGGAGATGGGATGGCTTTTCATTTCTCTGCTACGTGACTCCTAATGCAGCTTCCTTGAGATATAATGTCATGCAGGAAACAAACTGCTCAGGTTTTTGTGTCTCCAGCATCCAAGAGAGGCAGGTTGCTGTGCTAACCTTATCAGCTGTCTGTCTCCACAGCTGTGTGAGTCCAAGGCTCTTTAGACATGGGAAGTCTTGCCAGCTTTTCATTTGCAGTGTAAGTTAGCTCAGTGTACACAAAACAGACAACGCTGTAATGGGTTCTTGTGTTAGTGAAATTCATCGGGCCCATGAGAGAGAGACAAAGAATCATTGCAGTCACATGGACTTACTGGCTCAAATTCTGTTTCCAGGAGAGGCACCCTGGGGACAGCAAGAACTATAATGAGTGTATTCGGCATGAGACCATCCGAGTAGCAGTGTGTGACATGCTGGAAGGAAAGTGTCCCTGTCCTGAGCCACTACGGTATGGAAAAGTGGCAGGGAGGGAACATAAGAAAGTGGTGTGGGGAAGCAGGTTAAAGTTCTCTGGTTGCCCTTCCTGAGAGCTGCTACATGAAAGAACAAGTCTTTAACTCATCCTGGTCTGGTGAAGAGTGGTTTTGCTTCTTTTGAAATGGATAGCTGCATCTGTGTGGTGCCCAGGAGCTGTACATTGACAAAGGCTGTGTTACTGTGCAGAGTGGCTGCATCCTCTGACTTGTTTGAGAATAAATGTGCCTTCTCTTAGAGGAAAAAAAATCTGAGGGAGAGAAAAGCAAAGCTGTTGTGGAACCACATGCAGAATCTGTTCAGCTACAGTAGCAGTGCTGTATTTTGTTTTGTTCTGTGTCCTGCCTCGCTGTGTCCAGTTAGTTGTCTGGGATGCCCTGTGTGGGTTGAGATGTGGTGATTACATGGACTGCTGCTCAGTGGGATGGTGCAACCCTGGATGATGTGACCATTGTAACACTGTAATTCTCTGTTGACTGTTTGCTCTGATTGTGTTTAGGGTTGTAATGGAGAAATCCTTCATGGAATACTACGACTTCTATGAAGGGGTGTGCAAAGAGAGACTTTATCTCCAAGGTCAGACAATGCAGGTGGGTGGCAGACAGTTTTCTTGTTGATTCAAAATTTTGATTCAAAATACCTAAAGTCACTTGTAGTTAGTGACAGACAATTGCAATGGGTGATGTGCAACAACTAAATGTATGTGGGGTGGATTTGGACCTTTTTCTATCTACTGTACATTTCACCTTTGAATTAACCATGGAACTTGAGACCTGAGACATTCCTGTGAATAAAAAGCTACCTCTCCCAAGTCTAGCATAGGCACATGGTATTTTCAAGGCTGTTAGATTTCTTTCAGTGCTGAACCTGGGTCACTCTCAAGGCAAGCAGGTGGTGCTTTGAGCAGTGGAATTGGTACAGTTTGCTTTCATGTGGATTTGGGGTTGAGCAGGGAAGGCACATGTAGGTTATCCAGTGCTGGTGGGAACTGAACTCTATTGCAGCGTTTTCCTGTTGAGAGACTGGTGGGATTTCCTTTTCTGAGGTGTCATTGCTCATACAGTAGATAGGAACTTTTCTCTGACACTCCTTATTCTCTCAGGTGAGGTAGAAAGTGGCTGGCTGGCTGAGACAAAAGTTCCTGGAGGAGGAAGTGGTGGAACAGTGACAATATGGCAGACACGTATAGACAGGTTGAACAAAGGAGCTTATTTCTGCAGGGAAGTACATTTTAAAGAATAGGTTGCCAAGCTATTTGCATATGAACACCTCTTCCTCCCTCATCAGGCACCTCTTGTTTGACTCATTGAGAAATTACACTGTTAAGAAAAGATGGAGGGGATTGGTTTAATGATCTAGTGTCTCTAAAGATCTTTCTTTCCTGTAAGTACCATCATTGACCATTTAATACATAAAATGAAAGCACTTCTATAATTGGAGAGTTCATGTTTGAAGTGAGAAATTCCCATAAGGAAGATCTCTGACAGACATACCTATAGAGAGTGCTGTACAGAGAGGCTGCAGTTTGTTGAGGGTAGAGGATTGTCAGGTGTGGCCAACTCTTCTTTATTCTTCAAGGATCCAGGGCTCAGTTGCTTTCTCCATGGGTTTATGAAGAACACTGTGACCTGGAACTGTATTGTGCTCAGTTCCCAGAGGTAGTGACTGCCTTTGTTTTCTGCTTGCCTGTAAATAGTAGTACAGGAAGTATGAACACAACATGCTGGAGAGATGCCATTGTTGTCTTCATTACCCTATATTTAAAATAAAGTCACTTCATGTTCAGTATCAGTTTAGTGCTTGCCAAATGTATTATCTGGTTAATTCTGGAGCTGCATGTTGGCTTGCCCAAAGAACTGCATCAGATGGGACAGGGTAAATTTTACCACCACCTTATATAGCCCTGGCAACGTGTTTTTAACCAGGATTAGGGTTAAAAGCAGAAAGTATTAAAGCAGCTGGGTGCCTTCATTTGAAATGATTTTAATGAAAGAAATGCTTTAATTTGGAAAGGGTCTGTAGCACTAATATAAAGTGTGGTCAATTCTTTGGCCTCTGGATTTTAAAGGCTTTCGTTTGTAATATTTTCCTGTCTCCTGGAAGTGAGCATGACACCTGATCTTTGAAGTAGATATGGTTTCAGAAAGGGTGAATTGTGCCTGACTGATCTGATGTCCTACAGTGAAATCACTGCATTGTTGGATAAGGAAGAGTTAATGAGGTAATCTACTTTGACTTCTGTAAGGCCTTTGACATGGTCCCACACAATATCCTTGTCTCTCAATTGGAGAGATGGATTTGATGGATGGTGTATTCACTGGACAAGGAATTGGCTGGATGGCTGCATACAAAGAGTTACAGTCAGTGGCTCAAGGTCCGGATGGAGACCAGTGATAAGTGGTGGCTCTCAGGGCTCCATATTGGTATTGGTACTGTTAAATATCTTTATCAAAGACAATGTGACTGAGTGCACCCTCAGTGAGTTTGCCGGTAACATAAGGGAGGCTGAGTGGTGCAGTTCATATGCTGGAGGAGAGGGATACCATCTAGAGGAACTTTGACAGGCTTGAGAGGTGGACCCATGTGAATCTCATAAAGTTCAACAAGGCAATGTACAAGGGCTGAGGCAATCACTAGTATCAGTACAGACTGGGTGATGATAAATGCATTGAGCAGCCCAGTGGAGAAGTACTTGGGGATATTGGTGGATGAAAAATTGTACGTGAGCTGGCAATGTGTGCCTGCAGACGAGAAAGCCAATTGTATCCTGAGCTACATAAAAAGAAGTGTGGCCAGCAGGTTGAGCGAAGTGATTCTCCCTCTCTACTCTGCTCTCATGAGACCCCACCTGGAGTACTACATTCAGATCTGGGGGCCCCCAGCAGAAGAAAAACATGGAGTTGTTAGAGCAGATCCAGAGGAGAGCCACAAAAATGATCAGAGGGCTGGAATACTTCTCCCATGAAGAAAGGCTTAGCTGGGGTTTTTTAGCCTTGAGAAGTGTCAGAGGAGACTGTATTGTGTCCTTTTAATACTTGAGGGGTTATAAGAAAGATGTAGACTTTTTACCAGGACTTATAGTGGTAGGACAAGGGGGTAATGGTTTTAAAATAAAAGAGGATAGATTTAGTTTAGGTATAAGGAATAAATTCTTTACTATGAGGGTGGTGAGGCACTGGAACACATTGTCTGGAGAAGCTGTGGGTGCTCCATCCTTGGAAGTGTTCAAGGCCAGGTTGGATGGTCTAATGAAAGATGTCGCTGCCCATGTCAGGGGAGTTGGAACTAGGTGATCTTTAAAAGTTACTTCCAATCCAAACCATTTTATGATTCTATGAAATAGTTTACTTCTTCCAGCCTGCTAGGAGAAATCCACTTCATACCTGCTTGGCCTTTTATCTGTCTTTGAAGTTTGCTTGGGTTTGTAAGGTTTCCCAAAAGACTCCATACAGAAAATACCTGCAGTCCTCAACCTCTACCATGATGCTGTTTAGAGGCCTCTTGGTCATATGACAGGATTTAACCTGTAACTATTTGTTTGTTGCCCAGTTACTGTACAGCTTTCTTATTTCTACTTCTTGCCAGAATGACAAAGGTCTATATTAATATATTTATCTATGGCTTCCTTCCAGGATCCTTTTGGTGAAAAACGAGGCCACTTTGATTATCAATCCCTATTAGTCCGTTTGCAAGGAATTCGGCA
Source organism: Heteronetta atricapilla (assembly GCA_011075105.1). Lineage (NCBI taxonomy): Eukaryota > Metazoa > Chordata > Aves > Anseriformes > Anatidae > Heteronetta > Heteronetta atricapilla. The sequence continues at coordinate 5,626,144 of CM021757.1, forward strand.
GAAGGTGCAAGAGAAACATCAGCAGGAGAATACAGAAATAGACTCTGAGAGCAGCTCCTCTGAGACAGAGACAGACACTCAAAGTTGCTCCAAAGCTTAGAGCTGTGTTACCAATGGAGAGGCCAAGCTGTGGGGATGTTGTCTTCACACTAGAGTACCCCTGACAGACTCAACAACCAAACCAATGCCAGAGTGGAGAAAACTACAGGATGTCTTCTTCTGTCTCCTTTTACTGCTCTGGTGGATAATGCTGAATGAGAAGACTTCATGCTAGACAAAGCCAAGTTTGTGACAGGCTACTCTTAAAAAAGGTACTTACTCTGATAGAAAGCCGGAACATGTGGCATCAGGTTATTTTTTGAAAATATCTACACTGGTTATTTTTTTGTCTCCATTTGATTAAAGAATGAGATCTAGACTGCAACTCCTCTTTACAGCTTTTCTGTTCCTAGACAGTGAGCCCTTCCCTGGGGCCATGCTGAATACAGAGCTGTAGCGGTGGGAGCGCTCTGATGAGCCTGGGGTGTGACAGGGCCCAGGCACTATGTGCCTGAATGAAACCTTTTTCTGCAGGCTGGGAGAGATGGAGCCTCTCTGCTCTGTTGAGCCCATCTACCTAATGTCTTTCTTCTAGATGCCATTCTAGACAGACCAAAGATAAAGAGCAGTGATGGAATCTGGGCTCCTTTCTGAAGGCTTTACACAAGCCCTGGGTGACTTTGTCCACTGAGACTTTAGGCACAAAGGGTGGAGTGAAAAGTGGAAACTGCAAGAATCCATAAATTGAGTGCAGATGTGTTCATCCTGGTGTTTTGGGGAAGGGAGAGTGAGAAAAACATTGGTTCAGGGATTGGGGGGGAGTACTGAAAATAAGTCTAGTTTGTCTCTATCTTTAAGGTTTTGATTTGAATTTAGTGTTCCAGAAATATTTTATTCTAGCTGCTCTGTTTGGAGCTGTTCCATAACTGAAATACTTCTCACTATCCACCTCTCTTGTCAGTGTAATATTTTCCTCCCCTCTTCTTTACTACCACCTCACTGCTACCTTGATCCATCAGATTGAAATGCTAGAATAACGGGCAACTCTAGTTAAGGAAGCCACTGTTTCTAGGTGGAGCTTTTCAGAGGTGTACACCTAGTTACTGGCTGAAATTCCTTTGCCAAACTTGGCTGAGTGAAAGCTAAACAAGTGTTGTAACGTTAACACTTCAGTGCTTTGATTGTTTTAGACAGCAGCTTTTTACTGTGAGGGGCAAGTCTGTCAGAGAAGTATCTGCTAGCTGCAAGTACAGTTACATCAAAGATGTATGCAGTGCAACTTGGGTGAAGAAATACAAAGTTTCTTCAGGTAAAAGATCCTGGTGATGATTGATTGCAGCAGTAAAATGTTTCATTGATTAATAGCTTAATCTACTTTTTTTCATAGGAGCTTTGATAGAAAGCACAAAGTTGCACATTGTCCTAGACCCTCTCCCAGTTTCCTTAAACACCTTCCACCAGTGTGACTCTGTTTCAGACTCCCAGTGGTGGTGGGAGAATGTCCAACAGTCATCCTTGTGTTTTATTTTATTTTTTTAAGAAAAACTACCAACCATAGAAAGAGTGGCCAGAAAACCCCTGCCATGCACTGTACCAAAAGGCAACGTCCCATACATCATTGAATTATTTAATTATTTTCAGTCTCTGATTTATATCAACTCGTGTAGAAGTCAGAAGCCTGTACACTGCTCCTTAAGCAGCTCTGAAAAGCTGAAAGGTGGAAACATTTCTGAACTGTAAGTGTGCCATTTAACAACTTGGGAACCTTTCCCTTTTAGCAAGCAACACCCCCTGGGTCTGTCGTTGGTATGAGTCTGACTTAAACCCTGTCTTCCCTCAAGGGAAAGCTAAACTTACATAGGACTCACTCAACATGCACCAGGTGAGAGTAAATCAAGCTGTGTTCACCTTGAAATAAGGTCTCAGGAGGCAGCAGGATCTCCTGGGAAGTCATGAGCTGTATACTACTCTTCCACCTCTGTAATTCCATTGTAAATGTCACATTGTTTGTCACCATTCAGTAGCATTGTGGATAGAGCTGTGACTCTGCTGCCTTCTAAAGGCAGAGCTGGTTCTGAAATCTGTTTGTGATGCATGTGGCGTTACCATCCACTGATACAACAAAACAAGAAAATGCCTTATTGTGGACACTATTCACATAACTAGCATGTGGCTGTAAAAGAGAAGTTATTAGTTTTATAGCTCTAATGTTGTCTGTCCTACGATTTCTGAATGTTTCCATTTCAAAGTGACAATCCTCAAATGACTGCTCTAGGCAGAGATGTTTTAGCAACAGATTTTTAGACCTAATTGAGTTGAAATATATGCACAAGAGTCACTCTAAGATACCTTGTTTATATACTATTGTACATAAGATTTTTTTTTTGTGCAATAAAGTTTGTTTTGGCAGAATCTAGACTGTGGTACTCCTTAGTGAAACAAAGGCTCATTCACAGAGCAAAGGACTACAAAACAATTTTTAAGATGCTTTGGAAATGTCACTACTGGCTCTAAGATTCATTAGACAGTCACATATGTATCCTCTGAGACTGCAGTTGCAATAGCAGCTTATATAGTTTTTCTCTTGCTGTGACAAGGTAATTAGTGTTTGTAACAATAAGTGGTATTTCAACTCAAAACAGAGGAGAAAATCTCTGGTAAGCAAGTACGAATTAGTCCTATTAAACTTCTCACTCTTTTTTTAAGAAAAAAATTTATTTCAAATCCATTGTACCTGTGTTTTAGGTGATATGCAAGTAACCTCACAAGAAGAACTATATACACTTGTGGAACACTTAGAAATCAAGGTATTGCCTCCTTAGCTTCCTCTGGAGTGATCTCCTGAGAGTACAGCTCTGTAAAGAGAGCAGGCAGCCAGTACTGAGGTTCTCCTGCTGCCTGCGTATCCAGCCAGGCCATTCCTTCCTTCAGCAAGTGTTCCTATTCAAACAGAACAGAAACTGTGAGTAGAACTTAACTAAATGTCTGAGAAGCCATTTGCAGGCCTCATCCCACATTTATTGTAGGGTAATGGAGTGTGTAGAACTCAAAATTTTTACTCATCTTGAGCAGGGAAAGACACAGTTTGGACATCCAGTCAAGTCTACCCTGCATGTTTATGCAGGACCTGAGCTAACAAAATTCAAGTTTTAACCAAGACTAGTGAAGCCACAGGAATATCTACAGCTCCCGAAACTCTGCTGTCTTTAACCTATGTTTAAGTAGTACATACCCTGCCCCAGGTCTATCACCTGTGCATGCCATGATAACGCATCCTCACCATAGTGTATGTAGGTGTGCTGCAGGAACAGCTGCTCTACCCTGTCACTGAACTCCACTGTGCACAAGAGACCTTCATACATACCAGTATTTGCTTTGCACGTTCCACCTCCCATTTCAGACTGGACCTGATCTCATTGACTGTTACATAGCCCTTTTTCTGAAATGAGAGAGAAAAATACTGTGTGCTTATAGTCAATACTTAAGTCCATAGTTTAGATGTGCACGGACAGTTTTGCCTACTGGTCTGATCTAATTGTAGCGCAAGTTCTAGATTCACATTCATGCTGGAATTTGCACTTTCTACAACATGCTTTCCCTGTCATGGAAGTAATAACATTCTTTCAGGGTGATTGTACTTAAAATCACTTGGATCAATACCTCTGCCAGCTGCAAGACGACTGTGTGATCCATGTTCAGTTCAGCTGGTACAGACTGGACCAGATATGTTCCACCAACAGGGATAATCCCAAAGCCATTTCCCAAGACCTTCAGTTTCTTGATTGCACGGAGGAGGTCATCCCTGAAAAGCAAGGGTTAATGCGAGGCTTTAAACCAAGAGCCTCTTCCAAACTGCATACTCAGTTCTGTAAATGAGAAGAAGCTATAAGCTATAGCAAGAAGCTACTTGCTGCAATTTCAGTTAATTAACGGCCAAAAATTTATTTTAGTGTGCATATCTTTGCTCCTCTACAGGAGTGCAAAGTTTCATTAGAAACATTTGTAGCATGTAAGCTGCAAGTGCTAAATTTAAGATTCGGCCCCACTTACTAATTATGGTGAGTTGTGTCCTAACATTGATTTCTGTAAGGGCACTTATTGGTCCCTTCATTACAGATCAGACCACAGCAGCTTCAGCAGAACGACAGTAAGAGAGCTGGATTTGCAGGGAACTAATCCTCTCCAGCTCAAGACAACAGTTCTTCATGCTTTAGTGCTCACTCCTGCTTTTTGAAATATTTAAGTCATTAACTACAGAGCAAGTGTAAGTGGCTCAATTGCTAGAATTTTGAGTCCAATAAACAGCAGCAACTTCAAGCCTAGCTGAGATCAGTGACCCTCTTTTCCACAAATGCTACTTGATTCCACCTTCCTGTAATATACAGACACTCACTGGCTTACTTCCTGAGCAAACTTCCCTCTTCCCTTCAGCACTTGTTGATGAAGTTCTTCTAGTGTTATCAGACCTAGGAGTCAACAAAAGGGGACACAAAAACATTACTGCCCAGAAAGAAAACTACTCCAGCGCAAGTAGTAAAGGCTCCTTCGTGTGTTTACCACTGAATCACTCCAGCCTTATATTATATAAGTGAGTTCTTCATTGTTCCCCATTTCAAGCCTTGGATGAGAGAAGCATCTAGTCCCTTCTGTTCCTACAATGCGGCACTCTGGTGTTGCCTTCTTCTACAAACTTACCAGACAGAGTTTCAATCAGCTTTGCTGTAGCCTACTCTCTTGGTCTCCAATTGCCCTTTTGGAGTGAAGAATACCTAGTATATTTTCATTAGGCACTTACACTAGTAATGATAGAATCATTAAGGTTGGAAAAGACCTCCAAGATCACCTGGTCCAACCATCTCCCTACCACCAATGTCACCCACTAAACCATCTCCCTAAGCGCCAGGTCCAGCCTTTCCTTGAACACCCCCAGGGACAGTGACTCCACCTCCCTGAGCAGCCCATCCAAATGCTTAACCCCTCTTTCAGAGAAGAAATGTCTCTGAATTTCCAACCTAAACCTCCCCTGGCGCAACCTGAGGCCATTCCCTCTAGTCCTATCACTAGTTACCTGTGAGAAGAGGCTGACCCCTAGCTCCCCACAACTTCCTTTCAGGTACTTGCAGAGAGCAATAAGGTCTCCCCAAGCCTCCTCTTCTGCAGGCTAAGCAACCCTAGTTCCCTCAGCAGCTCCTCATAAGACTTGTATCCAGACTCTTCACCAGCTTCATAGTCCTTCTCTGGACATGCTTCAGGGCCTCAATGTCCTTCTTGTAGTGAGGGGCCCAAAATGGAACACAGTACTCAGTCAGTATTCTGGTGCAGCCTCACCAGAGTCGAGTACAGGGGGACAATCACCTCCCTGGCCCTGCTGGCTGCACTATTCCTCATACAAGCCAGGATGCCATTGGCCTTGGCCACCTGGGCAACCTGCCAGCTCATGTTCAGGCAAGTGTCAACCAGCACCCCCAGGTCCTTTTCCTCTGCACAGCTTTTGAGTCACTCTGCCCCAAGCCTGTAGCACTGCACGGGGTTGTTGTGGCCAAAGTGCAGGACCCAGCACTTCGCTGTTTTGAACCTCATCCCACTGCCCCCATCGATCCATCCTGTCCAGGTCCCTCTGCAGGGCCTTCCTACCCTCTGACAGATCGACACTAACTCTTCTGGATATTGCTGTGATCCTTCAGAGACAGTCTTACTGCCAGTCTCAAAGCTGTAACTTACTGGTTTTGTACTTCTTCCAGATTGTCATTCATCACTGTCTCCCTTCCCACCGTACCAGGAGTTACAGAAGCTAGGTGATTACCAGTGGCACAGTGATAAAATGTTGTAGAAACAAAACAAGCATTTTGGGGGGGTGCAATGATGACAGAACCATCATCTCCATATTCTGTGAGATCTAGTAAAGAACATTATGCTGAGTGATGCAACTCATTTTCTACGGGGACAAGGTATACTCCCATTCTCCTAGAAAACAGACACAGCGCGATCCTCACCTCCATTCCTGTGTTTCAGAGCCAGGCAAACTTCAATAATCTGCACACCCAATTCATAGTAAAAGTCTCCAACTCCCAGCATTTCTGACCAGAATCCTTTACCGGCTGTGAAGCGAGAAAGGGGAAAGTGATTGGACCACTGGCAAAAATATTTTCCTTAACAGTTACTGCTACCAAGCAGCCTGCTCACAAACCTCGCTGTGAGGATTCAGATGCCTCAGTGAAGTTTCCATTTTGGTCATCTCCACCTCTTTTGCTACCCTTTTAAGTAAATAGCACCTACAGGCATATTACACCAATTCACAAACCCCAAGAATCAAAATACCATTAGCCTTCCTGAAGGACGACTTCCACCAGCTCCACTAAGAACTATTTACAACAGAAGAACAGTAAAACAAGTCTTTAGTCATTAACCCCTGGTGCCTTCTGCTCACATGCCAGAGGATCCACTCCAATTGTTGCACACATATCCTGGAACTGGACCCGGAACTCTGGGCTTCTACGGATCTCTTGCTTGTGTTTGCTGGCAAACTCCTCTAAGTTGGTTTTAAACATGTCCAGCTGCTTAGACATCTGGAAGAGAATTACAGAAAACTATTTCTGTATTAACATTTTTTGGTGATCATAGCCCCCATAATGCACTAAGTGGACACATTCCTAAAGTAGGAGTCAAGATTCAGACACACTGCTCACCCTGTACAAATGGCACCAGTGGACCCAAAAAGCAGGAAACAAGAAAAAAAAAAGCTTGATACAATTCACATGTGTATGCTTTAACACTGAATATAAACCAATATCAAACCAGAGTGGAGAGAAGACAAGGCTATTCCAAACCTATAGTTGGACTCAGAAGGACAGCAACAGATAGTCGGTGACATGCATGGCACAGAAACAACCCTACAGAACTGAGATGTTTCAGAGGTGACAGGAAGGGAGGCAGAACCCAAAGCAGGACGCAACACGAAGCTCTGGTCTGTGGCTGGCCTCACCACAAGTCACACCCTGGCAGGGGGGATCTCCCACCTGGGCCAACTGGTCTTCGGCCAGGACTGTCCCTCGCTCCTTGTACTTTGCCTGCAGGAAGAAAACAGTGTGCTAGGGGTGGCGCCGGGGGACAGGCGAACAAAACCCAGAGCGGAGGAGGCGACGCTCCTTAAGGACGCGTGAATCAGAAGGACCCACGGCCACGGGCAAGCGAGGAAGTTACCAGAGGACACCCTGCGCTCCCGCCAGGGCCTACCCTCCACGAAACGGCACCCCACACACCCGTCTCAGCCGCGGGTCCCGCTGCCCCCTCACCTCCGCCAGCTTCTTCTTGGCGACGGCGCCCGCGCCGACGCCCCGCCGGTGCATCCCGACCTCTCCGCCGGCCGCGCACCTGTCGACGTCATCTCGCCGCGGCGCCGGCGCAGAGCGGGGGCGGGGCCTGCACGGCCCCACCTCGGGGACGGGCCGCGGGGTGATCGAGAGGCTCGGGCTCCGCGGTGCGGTGGAGGTGTCGGCTGCTCTCGGGCTGGGGCAGTGCCTCCACTTATGCGGCCGGGGCCCCGCTGCGGGAGGAGCCCGGGGGGTGGGGGAGGTCAGGCCCCCGGCGTGCTGCGAAGGGTGGGGGGTGCGTGCCTGCCCCGCGCGGGGTGGCGCTAGGAGTTGGGGGGCTCCTACGGCTTGTGTTGTGCCCGGCCAGCCTTCGGGCAGGGCTTATCCCTGCGCAGCCCGGGATGAACTTCGCCCCCCAGTCTCCTCCCTCCCCCGTCCTTTCCGGCATCCCCAGGCGGCAGGGCCCAGACTGCCGACAAACTGCGGTCATGCTCGTACCGCGTTACAGCTCCGGCAGCTGCAGGCCGGATTCGCTGACCCACACAGTGCGGGTTGTGACCTTTATGAGCCTTGCTTGGAATGACACCCTTTTTAAAAAGTAATTTAGTAACATTTTATAGCCTCTCCCCAGATGAAGTAAGTCTTAACTAAATCTTATTTCAGCTTCAGGCTAAAATCTTTATTTCTTACATTGGGAAAGTGGACAATATGCATAGAACAGAATGAACATAGAATATCTTCCTCCTTAGTGAGTCCATCGATAGAATGAAGAGAGAGCTCCTTGAGAGAGGGTCCTGGAGTTATACAGTCCTAATGAAGCAGAAGTGGGAGAGAAAAGCATAAATCCCTGTGGGACCACCTTAGCCCGTTTTAATTCGGTTTCTACAGGAAACAAAGCGTAAGTTATTGGCTTCTTTACCCACCAGCCCCCTCTGATACCTTGGAAATCCATTTTGATAGCAAGACAGACATCTCAAAGTTAGTAAGTATCTCATAGCAAGTATCTACAGCTTTTGAGAGAAATCAGCAACTGGTTAGAGGATAGAAATGCATTATTTTATTATTTTTTCCCCCTCTGCAGGAAAGGCTGCAGGATGAGCTGCAGTGATTGTTTTCTCTGGCTTGCTTGCTTGCTGGCCACTTAGTTCACATTGTCTGACCAAGCTGCATGGAACTGGCTATAGCACAGAGCTGCCTTTTATTTCCAGCCTATCGTGGCCAGTTCATCCTTTTTCATTCTTGTCTAACTTTTGCCATTAGTATAAATAGCTCTTCTCTCTGTTTGTTTGTTTGTTTTTAATAGATGGTGACTTTGTTTCTCTCAGCCTTCATTTTACTAGAGCCCCTAAGATGGGCTCTCCATTTCGTTGAGCCTTCTCAGGACCTTCCCCTGGATGTTTTGCATCCCAATTTCTTGATGTATTTCTTTCTGAATGTCTTTCATACTTAGGTATGTTGAGTAGGAAAAAAAAAAAAGTTTTCTGTAAGTGGTTAAATGAACATCTAATTTTCTCATAAAAATAGGGAAAAGAATTTACTAACCTGCCTTCTCTAGACAGTCATAACTTGAAATTTGTCCATCCCCCAGTTTATCAATCAATGATTTGAAGATCCTCTTGCAGAGCCAAACTCTGGCCAAAGCTCTTAACTGTCCAATAAAATTCAGCTGAGCTACACCGTGTGAGCATTCAACAGCTATCAAAAGATGAGCACTGCATCAAGGACCTTTGGGGCAAAACCTTTTTACAGTGCTGGAATGGGATCTGAAGGGATGTTTTTAACAACAGGAACAGGTAGAACAACCACTCACGTTGTTGCTCTGCAGAGGTCAATCGACATTAGCCATGTCAGAAACTCCTGGTTCAAAACATCCTTTAAATCTTCTGAACCTCCCAGAGAAGTAAAACTGCAAAAAATGTGCCATGCCATAAAGACAGAGGAAAGGAAACCATCCAAATGTGTATATAACAATTTTATCCCAATTGCATCAAGTTCACAGGTATATTTTATTTTCCTTGTCTTCTAATACCTTTGATTTAGTGCATTGCTTGCCAGCTTATCAATCCTACCAGCTTTTCCCTTTTTCTTTCCCTGTTCTTGGGAAATGAGACTGTTCTGCAACATTAGCAGTTCATCTTTCTTCTTTGTTCAGCACTTCCTATCTCCACAGCCAAGAGGATGCATTTTCTTCTTCTCTTATTTTTCAGTATTGTGTAATTCTTAAATTCTTAACTAAATTTATCACTTCATCCTTTTTTTGTATACATATATAAAAAAATTTAAAATCTTAAAAGGGAGTCTTTCCTCCCTCTATATTCTGAAACAGCCACATACAAATCTCTGCCTCCCAGCCTAGATCAAGGATTAGTTAACTAAAAAGATCTGAATCCATATGGCATTTTCTTAATAATCTTTTCCTCCAGGCACCACTTAGATTTTTGACAAGGTTAGTCATTTGCTCCTTAACAGAAGTCCCTCTGCAGCCTCCTGGGCAGCACTGTAGAGCCATGGACTAGGAGAGACAGAAGGAATGGATGCTATGCTCTTAGTAACTTTTTCTGTGCTGCAAAATAGAAGCGCTGGTGAAGAAGAGTTAAAAAAGGTACATCTTGGTGGCTGGGGGCGTTCCCCTAAGTGTAGCAAAACAATAACACAACAACAAAACAGAACCTCTTTTGACATGATGAGATCCTGCTACAGAACACTACTTTGATCTTGGTCAGTCTGGGATATCTAGCACTGAATATGTCTGTCAGGCTTAGGAGATGAGAAGAAACAGTCCTGTACCACCCCTCCCACCCCCCCATGCCCCATGTCCTCTCTTAGACCCAGCAGGCATCAAAGCAAAGGCAGAGTGAAGCAGCATCTATGCCCCAAGCTCACAAAGGGAAGCTTTTGTTTCTGGGAAGGACTTTTTCACCCCACAAATTGTGTTTTTTACTTGTAATTAAGGAGATTAGGGAAAACACTGCATTTTAAAAAAATATTATTATTATTAAATGAGGCTAATCAAGCTGATTAATCTCTAGCACCAAAGGTGTGTGTCATTCCCCCTCTCCTTCCCTCCCCCCCAATCCTATGTAAGAACAGGTTAGAAAAATATCTGTCAGGAGTAGTTTGGAGCAAGCTGATCCTGCCTTGTAGGAGAGGTCAGGCTAAATGACCTTTTGAGATCCCACAAAGTCCTTGTTTCTTTGATTCTGCATTTTAAGTATGACTAGCAATTCTCAATGTCTGATTTTCTGGGTGCTTGGCCTTAACACCTCTGTGAACCATAACAGTGCTCATTTCCCCCACCCCTGGGTCATCCCCTGCACCCTTGTTTCTAAAGCAGTTTTCATGCAAAGGCTGTAAAAGACAACAAATGCCCCCTGATTCTTGTTCTGTGTGACTCCCTGTAAGTTAAAGGTTTCATTCTTTTATCAAGACACACTAGAATTGTGCCTGAAGGATGTGACATATGTGCAGTAAGTGCCTGTTTTCCTTCCTGACACAATTTTGGAACTAATCAGCAACAACCTGTTATGTTTTGTAAAATCTCCCTCATGTTAAAGAAAGCAAATGTTTCCCTGTTTTTTTTTTTTTTTTTTTTTTTTTTGTATTTTTTTTTCTCTCTCTCTCTTTTTTTTTTTTTTAATAGCAAGTGCCTGAGAACAGATTTTTGTTTGGACTCAAGTGTCTAATCTTCTTTTTGAACATTTGCGACATGAGGTAAGATTGGGGGGGGCAGTGAAACACGCTATTGACAGGCTATGGATATGCTGACACAGCACAAAGCTGTGCAGCACAGAGATGGCACTCTCAGCCAGATGGCTTGGGAAATTAAGGCACTAGCTGGAACAAGAGAGAGCACCATATGGACTAAGTTACCTTCCTGAGAAATACCTTTTAACAACTAGATTGCATTGCCATCATCCCTGTAACCAGTGTAGATACATCTGAATAAAACTGCAAGTGTTTCCAATGACATAGATCAAAAACAAACTTGGGAATTCCTTGAGTCACTTGGGCATCTCTCCTGCATAACTTCACATTTAGATCTCATGCTTTTTATAGTAAGAGTGTGCAGCAGAGATACAATGGAAGAACTGTTTTGTTTATTTTTGCCCTGTGGGACAATTTGATCAAATCAAAAATGTTTTGCAGGAATGTATCACTTTCATCCCAGTTTTCACTGGAAAGTTTTCTTTTGATAGGGTTTTGAATAGAATGGAATGCTTTTGTTAGGTCAAAGCACTTCATTTTAACTTCTTCCTTACTGTAGTATTAGTATGTTGCAGAAATGGATGTGCTTCAGCCCTGCCAAAAGACAGCACTTTGACTTCTTTAAAGTGCTGAGTTTTGATGAGGCTGTTCTGATACTTCCAAAGGAAAAAAAAAAAAAAAAAGGAAAAAAAAATCATTCCTTTATATTTCTGAAGTGTGTATTTTGTGAGAAATTGTAAAGCTTTAGAAGCTTTTTTGTCTTTGTTACTTTTGTCACTCATGAGACAACTGCAAAATATGGAATTCCCTTTCAAAATGAAAGTCTTTTTGTTTTCCTATGCTGACAGTGTTATCACCAATTCCTGCCCTAAAACATCCCTTCAAAAAAATCAAACACATGGGGACATCATCCCTCCCTGGGGACTAGACTTCATCTTTATTTCCTATTCTGCCAATCTCACCTCTGATTTTTCTTGTTTTTTAGAAGCCAAGCCAAGAAGTCTTTGGCTTCATGGCTGCGCAGGTCCAAGCTTTGGCCATTCACAGCTGATACTTGTGGCTCAGCTTCTCTCTTGTATGTCTCAATCACATTGCTGAAAAGGCAAAAATGGGAAGAAAGACTTGTAGCCTGAGATGCCACAAGAGGGTGCTGAAATGCTGCTTTTCCACAAAACCCAACTCCTTCCCACTCCATCTACCAAGCAGAGAAAAAGGCAGTGTTAGAAAGAAGGATAGTTGTGCTGTGTGCCGACAGACAAGAAACGCTTCAAGGACTTTTTTTTTTTTTGGGGGGGGGAAGTCCCTAGAGAATCACTGCTTCAGTCCAAGGAAAATATCCTCAGTTCTACATTATTCTGTAGCCATCAGTTGCCTGACAACAGCTGTCAGTTTAAATCATGGGAGCGTTGAAAGACTATGTACTTACTCGCTTTTCTTCTCTCGCCTGGCTAGTAACCATTCCACAAAGTTCTTCTTCAGCATGTTATCCATTGTGCGGCTGTAATCACTTGCCAGGGTGGCCTCAGAGTAGCGTTTTTGCACTGGTCGGGCACTGGGAGTCCTTATACTTATGCTACAGTAAGAGTACAGATAGAGTGAGTCCTGCTCAGACAAGGAGCAAGCATTATGCCGAGTTTTGCTTGAGTTGCATGGGATTGCCTATGCATCCCCTAAGGTCAGCAAAGTTTTATGATCACTTTTAATTCTTTTTGATGATTTTTGGTGATTGTTCTTGTATTGTAAAGTGAAGAGTTAACTAGAGAAGGCGCTAGCGATCTCCTCATCCATTTTTCTGGCTGCTAACACATTTGCAGCTCATTTTGACATCTCAGGAGGAGATGAACTTGGGATACTTGCTGATGTCTAGAGTCAGAGTAGCTTTCCTGCCATAGCTTGATGGATCTAGACTTTGACTAAGTGCTAAGACATCGAGTATACTCAGATTCCCTTCTCTAGTGAGCTGCACACATAGGGCCAAAGGAACCTCCTCCTGTGTCCTCAAGAGCCTGAGGGGTGTACAACAGGAGACAAGGTCCAGAACCTGAAGCCAGTGCTGGTCTGACAGTGTAGACATACTTGGTTGCTAGCTAAGTTAGAAAGGGATATCAAGGCTGATATTTTTTTAGTGTTATTATCTGGAATTGCAGCAACTCTTGCTGCTTTAATAGGGCTTCTTCTAGATCTTCTCATGTGGTAGTTGGAAGTTTTGTGGCAGAAATCTGAGGAAGAGATGGAAAGTCATTATGTACCTGCTTTGTGTAACTGGTCACATTTTCAGAAGCTTTGAAGTATCAAATGCCCCCTAGCCTTATTCATAGGAGACAATTACATTTTGTTTCTAGTTCTCAGCCAACCTTCACTTCCTGGTTGACTTCCAGCTTGTTACTCCCAACCTGGAGCAATGTAGTTTTTAGGGAAAACTTGGGAGTTCTTGGCTCTGGCTTAAAGGCTTTAATTTGAGACCTCTCTTATCATTTGCTCATCTCTGTGTGGTTTGCTGTCTTTCTATTATTCAAGAGCTACCTCAGGACTCATGTTCTCACCTATTTACCAAGATGCCAAGGGAAACAGTCTACTTACCTCCAGTAGGAAGCTGGAAAAAGCTCAAAATACATTGTGGGCTTTCCAGAACACTTACCCTGAGATGTTCTCTTCCATCAAAACAAAGCTCAAAGAAGCAAAAAGCAGAGAAAGAACTTTCAAAGACATCATTTTCTTGGCTGATTTCTCCGTTCAAAAGCAGAGGGCAATCCAGATGCCTGGCCCCTGGGATACATAAGTGACATGACAGTGAACTCAGAGAGATTGGCAGTGGTTAGTCATGTGCCTGTGCTTGTAAACATGTTTATTTCCTTGTTCTTGTGCTTGGAACAGTCTTCTCCAACCTACAAAGCTCTCCTTTGCCATTCACAGTTAAGTTACTTTTTCAATAACAATGCTCTTTCACCACAGTGTTGTCTTTTAACGTCTGTTCCCTATACTTTTATTGTAACCATCAAATTCATTGTGATTTGCACATTTGTGGAGGTGAGGACATTGCATTGTTCCACATTTACAAGTTGACCCTGTGGGTACCTCATCGTGCTGTAAGGGTCAATTCAATCTTAAGTATTTGAATGAGAACACACATTGAATCAGGCAATTCAAGAGCAAACAGGAGTTACATCGTGTCCTGCTTATCCCATACTGCAGTTCTGCAGGATTTATCAGCTTGATCTAATAACCTGGGAAACTTTCTGTAGGGATGGATAATGCCTTATGTCAGGACTGGTGCCAGAGTCAGTGAATATCTGTTATGAAAAATATCTCAGGATAGTGACAGGATCAAATTCCAAGATTTATTAGTTTCAAGCTGTTCCTAGTCCTCATGCCCACAGTTCAGCTCAGTAGACCTTGGACATTTGAGCTCTTAATAACTATTCCAGCTCTGCAAACTCTGTACAAAAAATGGTTTTGATCAAGGCTCACAGATGTATTTTATTGTCTCTCAGCTCACTCTTTGTTATCAATATTTCTGGAATCTGCATGGCAGTGGAAAACTACTATTATCAGGAATAATATAGTAACAAAAAAAAGTCTAGATCAGGACTTAGGTATCCCATCATTCAAAAATTCATTCATACATTAGTGAAACTTTAGGCAGTTGTAAGAATGCAAATTGCTACTTATATGAGTAATTATCATTTTGGAGAAAACAAGAATTTGTGAGTTTGGATGCTGTTCATAACTGAGGCTTTTTTGTTTGTTTCTGGAAAACTGTGACTTTTTTTTTTTTTAACAAATGTTTTGGCCCATATATAGGCTGAATACTAAATGTGTTACATTATCGCAGAGATATCAAATTGAGAGGAATACTTCTAAAAGCAAAGGTGTTATATATTGAACAGTGGCAAAACCCCTGAAATATTTACAGCTAAAGCAGTAAGAAGCAAATAGTTACAGAGTGTGTTAATAGGAGAAGTTTCATTATACAAAAAGCCAAGAAGTATTTTAAATGAAAGTTGAGAAAAGTGTCATGATTAAATAAGAAATTTGCTCTTATTTGCTATTCATTACATATATTGCTGTAGTTATGATGATGAATCTGAAAATAGTTAAGTCGTTCAAGAATATTGTTCTGCTTAAGATAATTATTTATGAAAATAGGAGAGGACATACATTGTAGCCTTAATTTTAAGAAAGGGTAGGACTTATTCTCTGCAGAATTTATCTAAGCAGCAAGGAAAAACAGTCTGCATTTTTGGAGATTGTAGAGAAACCATTCCTGGTTTGCCTGTATGATACTCAAATCAAGCTCAGTTAGTCCTGCCTGGTGTGTCGTTTACTGCTAACTGTACCTGTGGTTACACTGTTTTGATTTTACAGTTTGACTCCTTCACAAAAGGAAAAATAGTATCTACGTGTGGGATCTTTACTACGTGAAGGTCTTCAAATCCCCTGTACAATACTGTCTGCTTTGGAAGAAGAGTTATCCCTGTTTTATTCATAGCTGAAAGTATATAAAAAGCAGCTAAGAACCAATTTCTCGTCATTTCCCTTTGTAGAATATGTTTAAAGACTAAAGACTTGCCACATAGTGAATCCTCCTCTGAAATAACTGTCTTTCCCTTTACAACATGATGTGTGCTGCTATAGTTTTTTTCTACCAAACCTATCAAGAAAATTGCTAGTCTTATACCACTTTAGGAAAAACTCAGCCAAAGACAGCTTGTTCCTACTCTGCTATAGATACTGCCTGACACTGTCAAGCACTGCTCACTCTCATCTTAGGAGAAAGAATTAAAAAAAATAATAGACTGATATAGAGCTTCTTACCTTTCTACTCCACTGAAGCTGCTCAGAAGATTTCAACCAGTTCCAGTGGTCAGATGAGACCCTTCAGAGCCTTTATAAACATTAGCAGTGTGGGACCAAATCCACTTCCATGAGGTAAACAGGAAATCAAGCACCTAATCAAAGTAGCTCAAGCCCACTTAGATCTGCTTCATTAGGTCCATTGACCTGCAGAGCAGAAAAATAACCTTTAAAAATATGTTTACATTAATGGTAATTACACATTAGTATATCGCAAAATCAAGAATGAATGTGTATTGTGGATATAATGCATATGGTATTGATCTAAACCTTAATTCTACATCACACCTCCTTCCCCAGCAAAGTTTTAATAATATCCATCTCTTCTTTTGAGAAGCATGAGTATCATCTTAGAGAGATCAAGATTGCTTTTTCTTTCTCTTAAAGTTCAAATAACTTTCCTAAAACCAAGAGCTTCAATTGTTATTTTTGTCATCATCAGCTTTGAGTCTGGGCAACCTGACTGTGGTCTGCAACCTCCTTGTGCAAACCTAGATTCTGGAAGCAGTATCTATCCCCCAAAATTTGCAATCTAAGAGGACAAAATTTGGGATGGATAGCAGCAGACAGGAAACTATTAGGAAATAGTGAGGCAGCATTGGTTAACAAGATAGAGGGTGGTGGCACAGCAGCAGCCTATATGGGATCAAGGATAGCAGCTAAGTTAGCCTGAAGCACAGCAACTATTTTGACTCCTGTCCTGAACAAGTGAAGAAGTGCTTTGTTATGGCTCTGTAGTTGCTAGAGGTATGTGTCAGTAAGGCAACTGCTTCATCTTGCCCTTGTACGGCTGGATTTAGGAGAGTAGATATATCCCAGATGTTAATTATACCATTAAAGTGTAAGGGGTTAAACCCCACTCCCACCAGTTCTGCAGCAATCCTATGCCTGCTAAGATGTTCTCTGTAGTGTCTGACCTGCCCTACCCAACCCAAGTCCTATCTAGGAGGAGAACTGGGCCTTTTGCATTTTAGTATGTGAGTTCTGGTCAGGGGCTGCTCCAGGGGTGTTCCAGCTGCTCCAGGATCCTTGTTGCACCCAGGTTTAATCTGGTGAAGGAATAGAGAAGGATTATCTTTGTGCTATTTTAACACAAAAGCTAAGCTCTATTTGCATCTTTTCTGAAGCAGTGCCTTTAGCTGGTTGTGCTGACTTGTAAAACATAGTCCTGTCTGTGGCTTAGTTCCCCTAAGCTGCCTGAACTTTTACAGGAGGTTATCCAAGTTACAACCTTCCCCTCAGGTCTGGCAGCACTTGTTTATGGAGTTCAGCTGAGCTGCTTGGAGCAGTAACCCTGCACACCTGGATATAGAAGGGATATGTATGCCTATTCTCCTGGACTCAGGCTGGCTTAGCTACATCATGGATTTGTGCATGAAAGAAGTAGACTTTCTTGTTGGGTTGCACAAGAAGCAGACCTTAGTGGAAATGCAATCGTAATGGCAAAAGTATATCAATGATTTCAGTGTGGGAAAGGGTTTCACAGTGCTAGCACAGTGTCCATGATGCAACTTGTCCTGAATAAATGCAGAAATCCAGCATGATTGAGGTACGTCTCTGTGTAAAGCTTCCTACTTTGAAATTCCTTCCTGAAACATACTTTTTTGTTGTTGTCACACAAAAACTGAGGAAAAACTGAGAAATGTCGTTGAGGAAATGCTGCTGTGACACACTATCAGGCATAGGTTTGCTTCAACCACCACCTGTCTTCCTATACCAGAAGTGCACAGAGTGCAGAATGAGCATGCATCCAGCTTACTGCAGCCCTCCTTGGCAGAGCAAAACTCTTGCTACTCTGTAATTACACAATTCCCTGCCTGGCACAACCAGCCTCTTGGGCAAAAAGTCTTGCATCTCTATTACATTAAGATAGAGGATCAGAAGGACGTTTTTAGGGTAGATTGAGATTTCAGTGCTATTAGGGAGTAATTATTACTTTCACAGGAACTACTTAACATTTGGTTTAATCCTTTAACTATTAGTACACAAGCGTGCCAGTGTGTTCAAAAGCTTTTCACCCATGCAACAGCTTCATGGCTACTATACTAAATGATGTACTGTAATAGTTAAAAGTAACCAATTCACACTCCTATCACAGTTGCTAATCAATAAACTGAAGTAGTTTAACTTGGCATCTTTATTATATGTATTTTAGGTACTTCACTCCTAGCCAACTTAGATATCTTGTTTCTCCAAAGTATAACCTATTTGTTTTCCTCTCATTAACTGCCTCTGTATGATGTGAAGTTAATAGAGTGAAATAAATATCCAGCAACATTAGATGTTGACCCACTGTTCACAGTTATGGTTATTTCAGGGCATCTGCTCATGATCCAGTTTGGACAGCAGCATCACTCTCAAGTTTCTCACAGTCTTTCAGACAAGAAATAAATCAAAACTAACCCAATCAAACAAACAGACAACAGGTACAGAGGTTTCTAAAGACAGCTAGACACTATCTGCATTTCATTCCATCAGTCTGATATCCAGTGATCAATGTGTAAAAGTATGAACCTTTGCCTGCCAGTTCAGCTCTGAAAAGTGCAGGGACAAGGAGTGAATTGTGGGCATAGAAAAGGGGCAAGTGCCCACACTTGCCTTTTTTTTTTTTTTTTTTTTTCTTCCAGTGTAACAGAATGTCTAATTAAAGATGCAAACCTTGCTCCTCTCTAGCCTTAGCCCATCGCATCTATGATGTGAGATAGCAATGCTATCCATAGCATTATCTGGGATCTGCTGCATTCTCTAATAACGAGTTGTTTCATGAGCTTCAGCTGGATCTTGACTTGGGACAAAGAGCACTTCAGGTTAGGTTTTCATCCAGCTGGGGCAGTTGTATCCCTAAGAACTACGCAAGAGAGCTGGTGCTGCCCCCTTTCACCATATTCTGCTGCAGAGCACATAGTGAGACGGAGTTCTCGTCTGTGGCAGACCTGGCTTGAAAAGTTGTTTCAGTAGTTTGGGAGTGTTGGGAAGGTCACAGCTGTGCTCCTGAAATGGTCCTACTCTGCTTTGAGACACTGGAACATCTCTAGGGCAACTTTGATTACAAAGCATTTCAAATATTAGATGTCCCCATAATCATGGAAAATAGGTCTTGAAGTGACCTTAAGAGGTCATCCATTCACTCCCCTGCTGCCAAACAGGGTCAACTCTGTTTAAATCATTCTGAGTGGTTGAGTGTCTGATCTTTACCCAAAGTTTTCAGAAATGGAAATACTGTGAACTTCCCAATAAATTTCTCGCAGTGTTTAGCTGTAACCTCACCTTCAGTGGCACAATTTATATCTCTGTCTTTTCCCAGCGCATATGATGAGTAAGGTTTTCCCTTTCCCTCTGAAGTAGTGCTGTTTAGTTGCTGTCTTGTGTGGCACCAGTTAGGGGATCTCTTCTGACAGAGAAGGATTTCAGGTGTTGCATGTGACACGTGAAAATAATACTTTCTGCTCTTTTTTTTTTTTTTTTTTTTTTTTTTTTTTTTTTTTTTTTCCAAACATTAGGCTGATCTGAGATTCCTGGCTGTACCCAGCTACGATTGATCAGTATTAGCATCTGCTCTACTCCTCAAATCAGAGGGAGAGAGGAAGAGAGGATTTTTAGTTGTCGTTTTTCCTCCACCCTCATCCTCTCACTGAAATCACAGACATTGGAACAGCTTTCAAACTTTGGTCCACATTCAGGACTGTTTCTGTTCTTAACGTACCTTAGCTGCTGTCAAAGGCAAAGAGGCTCAAGGCTTTTCTGGGGGGCTCATTTCTCTCCCTAAGAAACCAGCTATGATGTTGTGCAGGAATGTAACTTCTACATGTTTTGTTTTTGCTCATCCTAATCCATCTTGGCAGACCACAAGGTCCTAAATATCAGCTTCTTTGTTCCAAGACCTGATCCCACAGCACAGTTTCTTCTTTCCCCTCTCTCCTCCAAGGACTGCTTGGGCTCTCACTGCCTGCTCATAGCCTTGGCCAACATACATGGACCCTTTATATCAGAAGTAGCAAAGACTTCTGCCCGATCCCAGGTGCTAGAATTCTGTCAGGAGACTCAGGTTTACCAAAATGCACCAAAGGCATCTTCAGCTCTAGCTGAAGGCAGTGAGCATTTGTCTGGTTCCTCATCTCATCCCTGGTGCTTAAACCTATCCAACATTCTCATTTAGCTACATATGGGAGATGAGTGATGTTCTGGCTAGAGTTACAGCGGATCTTTCAAGTGATGAGCATCATTTCATCCTCTCCTTTGGGTTCAAACCTGCCTTCCCTTCCTGGGCTTGCAGGAATAGATTTATTTTTATTTTTATTTTTCACAATAGCAACATATCAGATATGTTTTTAAATGCCAGTACTCCCTTTTAACTGAAAAACAAACAAACAAAAAACTAGGGCCTTTTAGAGCTTTTAGTGTTTTCTTGATTAATTCAGCTCACTGGCATGTCTGTCTCTGATCCTTCATGACTGCTTTTTATTTTTATTTCTTATTTTTTTAAAACAACAACCCCAAAACAACCAACCAACCAAAACAAAACAAACAAAAACCAAAAACACCCAAAACCAGGAACCACAAATATAGGAACTATGGACTTCTATGTCCCACTCTCCATCTATTTCTTTTTTTCTTGAATGCTTAGTTTACACCAGGAACAGGGAGCTACAGCACAGTAACTAGTGTAGCAAAAAGCCCATGTAACATCAGTGCATGACAGATTTATTTGGACCACAAAGCTGTCTCTAGAGAAAAATCCAATGACTGTACCTTTTACCACTGTGCAACTGTGCACTGTCATTGCTTCAAATATGTGGAGAGGTGATCTGTGCTTACTATACCATCAAAACTTACATGTCTTGTCCTTTTAGTTCTTTACCTTGTGGCAGCTATTTTAATATTAAACATACTTTACTCCATCTTTAAGCAAAGACAGAGCCAGAACTAGTCAGCTGGAGAGACTAGAGCAGTACAGATACAGGAAAGGAGAATAAATAATCAGTCCTGATAAATCCCAAATATATACCAGCAGGACAAGAAATTAGACAACACAGTCAACGGCAAGGCGCCTGCCCAAGTGGCTGGTTCACTAGCATTAAATTATTTCCATCTTGTGCCTTTGCTACTCTCCTAACATCACCTTTCCAGCAGCCCAGCGGTACTGATGCCCTGGCACAGGCAGTGCTGTATGGTTCAAGGTTTAGATTGTGAAATGACCTATACTTGTGACCCACAACAGAAACTGTTGCCGCAGACTTACCCACCTCCCAGGATAAACTTGTTTTGGGTCTGAGGAATTACACAAAAATGAAATGGTATTAGTGGCTGAGCTTTTCATTACCTGGACTTCAGGGACTTTCAGAAAGTGAAAGGGTGAAGAGCAGTGAGTGCTGCAGTGCCCTCCTTTCTTCACGGGATTTAAATGGTGACTCAAAATTAAAGGACCCCAAAATTTGTACTCACGTAGCATAAATCTGACATAAATGTATTTATTTCAGACTGGAGAAAATTTGATACAAATGCCTACTGTTACTCAGACGAAAATGTTTAATCTGTGCTTTATAAATGCTGTGAATGTTTGGAGGGGGGTTCAAAAGATCAGCTCCTTATTGAAATAAGGTCAGGGGGAGTTCAGCAACGGCAGGATTCATCCCCCACAATGCTTTCTGAACTACGTGAGTTCTGTTTATCATTATACCAAGACAAAAACTTTCCTTCACCTTTCTAGCCATCAGTAGGAGAAATGTCTGCTCCAGCTATCTGTCCAACTGCTCACAGTGATTTTGAGGAAGAAAAAACCAAACTGACATGTTAGAGAGGTCTGCTATAAAGAAGAGGTGGTATATTCAAAAGTAAAATTAAGGAGGGAAATTAAAAATTAAAGGGATTCTTTGAACAGAAAAAAATCAGGGTTCATTCCAATAAGTGTTTTCCTTGCATTTAGAGTTTACTACTTAGCCAAAAAAATTACTGCAAAATTAAAACTGAACCAAATCAGTTCCATCATGGAGAAAAAATACCTATGCAAAACAAGGTTGTTTTGTTTAAGTTTGAACAATTCTCTGCATGTTTACGAGACCCATTGAAAAATTTAGGTTGCTGAGAGAGATGAGCACCCTGCCCTGAAGTGAACACAGAAGTAGCTAACAAACAGATGTGGAGAAGAGAAGAAAATAGGTATTTTGTTGTGGTTTTCTTCTTTTGTTTTAAAGTGACTCCATCTTTTAGTACCAGAACAAAAGGATTTTTCAGAATGTGAGTTGATTTTTTGGAGCCTGAGTTTATTGCAGCATTTGCTTTGTTTTTAACTGAAGCACTAAAATGTTTAGGGAATATCCAGATCTTCAAACAAGTTGCAGGCTTAACCTATTGCATCGTCAGCACCGTTCTTTTGAACCTACCATCTGAATAGCCCTTCCAGAGAGGAGAGGGTGTTTCCCATTGCTCAGCACCTTCCTTGGGGTGAGGACGCTCTTATGCTCTTGAGCTTTAGCAAAACATTTGACTGTTAAGATTGTGTTTCAAATGCACAGAGAATCATCAGGAGATTATTAATAATATACTTCAAACCTTAATTTTGTTTTAAATCAAACTAATAGTTTCATAGTAAGTTTTATTCTTATCTAATTTGTCCACTCACGTTTTAATCAACTGAATCAACTAGATCTTCTTAGATATGAGCTTCTTTTTCCAGTGAAGAATGTTTCCACATAGCAAAAACTGAACAGAAGTTGGTTTAAACTGTGATTCCACTTAAGTAAAAGGAAATATTTCCAACTGCAACCCTCACACCTCTTATTCTGTTGAATTCTCACATACGTTTTATGGACAGGCTTGCTCTATATTCAGATTATTTCTGTTAGCTGAGGTTTGTTTGAAACAGATTATATGAAAATAAAATTATTTTTTTCCCCTCTGGGACCTATGTGTTTTACTAAAAACTTTCAACCCATAAATATTTCATAGTAACTAATACATACATTCAAACTTTTGAAAATTAAGATTTTTCAGTTTCCAGGGTTTCCAAGTATATCTTTAATGTTGTCCAAATTAAACATTAGTGATATCACCAGAGATCAAAAACCAAACAAAACAACAAAATAACAACAATGTTTCTAAAAAACAAATAACTGGAAGAAAAAATAGCAACATATTCTGTTCTATTTTACCACTAATCTGTCATAAAGATTATTTCTATTTTAAATATTTTATGCCTCAGATCAACAACAAAACCTCACCAGACTGCAGTAATTACAACCTTACATTTGATACTCACATTTCATTGAAATTTTAGAGGTATTATTTACCATCCAGTTTTAACCTTGTACCTTAAAAAAATCCCAAAACTCCAAAGTTGCCACTTTGGATTATTTGGATTTACAGATAAATTGTAAAAACTGATTAAGAACATTTCTGCATGACTCAAAGATTTAAATCTTAAAGCAAACAACAAGAAAACAAAACCAAAACAATACTCCAACAACTTTTGCCCAAATTAGAATTTATGTATAAAATCATAAGCAGCATTATGTTGATACAGAGTATGGCTATACAAATTTGAAAATGCTTGTAAATTTGCACAAAGGAAGCAAGTACTCTGAGTGATTTTTACAACTGCAAGAAAATCCTGGGGGAAGAAAAAGGCCACACATGCTTTTAGAAGTGACTGTGCCTGGGTGAAAACTTGCTCAGCTCTTCCATAGCTTTAGATATCCCACTGGATTTTTGTTGCAGTTCCTGGTAGCATTTAAATCTGCAAGAGAATAAAGGTTTCCCTTTGAAGATGATTTTGTAGAGCTTGTTTTGCCCTATCTCAGCTGGGGCAGGGGTGAATGCAGTTTGGGTCCCCCATCTCCTGCCCAGGGATGAATGCAGCTCTATTACCCCCCAGCAGATCAATGATTTAGTCTCTGCTGTTTGCATTCTCTAAATACCTTGCATCTGGAATGCTCTACCGAGGGGAAGGAGTTTGACTGATAGCCTTCTTTTTTCAAATCTAAATTGAAGACTTCCTTCTTTGTTTGGATTTTTTTTAAAGTTGGTTTCTTTCATTTCATTATTTTGAAGGATTATGTTACATGGGGAAGGTTCTCTGTAAACCAGTAAAAGCAACAACAAAAGTATTCTGGTCAAGATTAGAAATAGATCTGAAGCAGATAGTGGATCATTTATTTTAGCTGTATTTGTGTGTGATGTAACTGTGGAAGAAAGTGAATATTCCAGTTTTCAGTCAGTCATGGCTTGAAGTGCAGTTTCCAAACTGCATGAAATTTACTTCCAAATTTCATTTATTTATTCTTTTCACCTAGGAATTTTGAGCATGGATTATTCATTGGTAGCTTCAGAAGCATGCACATGGACACAGCAGTTCTACAAAAACTCCTCTGGCGAGTTTGGTTTGGTACTTCCAGGAAAGCCAAGTAATGCAGCTGGAATATGGGAACCAAATTTCCCCTGGGGAGCAGCACCTATGTGTTTTTAAAGCAAAAATCTCAGTATAGTAGAATGGATCAGATACAGAAGGGAAAGCTGAGGACTCTTTACTTTAAATTACTATTTCCTAGTTTTGTTACTATTCATTTTATTGAGTTTCCTAAGTGGCTGTAGCACAGAGCACATAGAAACGCCCTTGGGTATGTGCATCTATTTCTTAAGGTTTAGCCAGCTTCTGATTCTTGAATAATACCAAATTTATTTACTAACAAATTCTCCACGTGGCTCTTCCCTAGCACTGCCGTGGCTGGCATAAAAGTAGTAATAATAAAAAGAAATGCTTAGAAATATAAAGCAGCACAGCACATCTGCGTAGTACTGAGAGAACAACCAAAAAACCCGGGCGTGCTGCTAGTGCCGGTCCCCCCCCACCCCCCGCCGCGGCCTGGCCCCTCCGCGCGGCCACCCCAAAAGGCGGCAGGGGCGGGCGCGGGGGCGGGCGCGGTGCCCGCGCCGGAGGCGCGGAGCTGCCCGAGATAAGCGCGCCCCGAAAGCCCTGAGCCGAGCGTTTCTATCGATACCCCAAAACCTCGTGCGTTCGGAAATCATTTTTCTGTGTTTGTTGTTTCTTTATCGGGGGGACGGGGAGAGCGGGACCTTCGGCCCGGCGGGCAAGGCAGGCAGAAGCGCGTCCTGCTCGGGAGCGTTGCATTTAATTGCAGGCGCGGAGGGGCCGGCCCGTGCCTCTACTTGCCGCGCGGCAGGAGGGAGGCACCCTCCCCGCCCGGCAGCATCCCGGGCAGAGCCCCCGGTACACCGGGGGTCCCCCGCCCGCCCCGTCGGGGGAGGCAGGAAGGCGGCAGGGCGGGTGAATGGGGGAGGGGGGCGCGCTGCTATTTTAAACCCATCTCGAACCTAAATATAAAAATCTCCAGAAAAAGCAGGCGGGGAGGGAAAGAGGCAGGGTCTCGGGAGGGGGATGTGTGCTCCACATAGGTCACTTGGCCGACAGGGCGCGCCCCCCTCCCGGCCCGGCCTCGTCCCCGTCGGGGATCGGACCTTCTCCATCGTGGGGCCCTTTTGTGCCGGGAGGAGCCGCCCCCCCCGAAAGCTTCCGCAGGGCTGCACATGAAGGGCTTAAAACAATACCGGGGACAATAGCCCCCCCCCGGGGGCTCCCCTGTTCACCCGGCCGCGCCGGGCCGCCCCCGGGGGGCGGGAGGGCCATTCCTCCACAACCCCACTCCCCTGGCGCCAGGGGACCGCCCGGCCCCTTTGATGCCGAAGTTTTTTACACCCAGAAAAATCCCATTGAGGCACCGGAGAAGGCGTGGGGGAGGGGCACGGTGGGGGAGGGGCGCGGTGGGGGCGGGGGGCTGTAGCAGATGGTAAAGCGCCTCCGACGGGACGGGCGGAGTTGGGGGGGACAAGGAGTGGATGTGCTCCTCATTCCTAAGGGGGTGTGTGTGTGGAGGTAAATAGCGTAGTATTTAAATTAAAATAAATAATTAAGTGGAGGCTGCCCCCTCCCCCCCGGCCCCTCCCCCCGGGGGCCGGGCCCTCCCGCATCACCACGTGGCTTCCTCCAGCAAACATTTTCACTCATTTTCCAGGTCGGTTTTATTTAGAGGCGGTGCCCGGCTGCCGAGAGGCGTCCGGTGACACTCCAGTGCCACTCCACTGACTTGGGGGCCCCCAGAGCCGGCGCCACCGTCTCTCTGCCCTCCGCCACCGCCCGTCGGAGCCGCCCGCCCCGCCGCCCCCTTCCCTAGAATCCCCCCAACAGTCGCCGCACCCCTCTCCAAAGACAAATCCGTCAAACCAACAAATCAAATCAAACAAACAAAAACAAAAAAAGGAGGGGGCTTAAAAAAAAAAAAAAAAAGAAAGGAATCACCAAGCCCCCGCCCTTGCTGTGGGGTGGCAGAGCGTGGCCGGAGTCCGACGGTGCGGACGCACGGTGGAGCCCCCCCGGCAGCCGCGCTCCGAGCCCCGGCACGCCGCCGCCCGCCTGCCGCCCCCCACCGCCGCCGCCGCCCCGCCGGCAGCCACCATGAACAAGCTGTACATAGGGAACCTAAACGAGAACGTGACTCCGGCCGACTTGGAGAAAATCTTCAACGACCACAAAATTTCCTTCAGCGGGCAGTTTCTGGTCAAGTCCGGCTATGCCTTTGTGGACTGCCCCGACGAGCAGTGGGCCATGAAAGCCATCGAAACTTTTTCGGGTAAGTGGCTTTCTCTGCCCTTTTTCCCCTCTCCGCTTTCATCTCCCCGGCGAACTGCGGACACTCGCGGGGCTCAGCCCCCCGCCTGGGCCTCGCTGCCTGCACAACGGAGAGTGGGGGGGGCTCGAGCCCTCGCGCCCCGTCGGGGCTTGCAGCGCGGCGGGAGCAGACCCCGCTTTCCCTCCCACGCGCTAGCGACGAGAAGTGTGGGGGTGCGGAGCGGGGCCCCCCGCAGCTTCCTGCCCCGCGCCGCCCCCCCCGTCTCTGGAGGCACCCCCTGGGGCAGCCGTGGCGGGGGCAGCGCGGCGCCTGCCCCGGCGGGGCTCGGCGTGGGGGTCCCGTCGCGACACGGGTGGTGGGCTGGGACTTTGGCCATTTTGATTTGAAACTGGGTTTCCTGGGGCATGTGATGTGTGGAGTAGCGCGAAGGTCGCCATGCTGCTCGCAGACAGAAAAAAGCTCCCCGGGAAACAGATAATTTCTAAAATTTTTGAATGTTTCCCCATGTCCAGGGCTCCTCCTGCTAGGCTCTTCCCATCTCTGCTCCCCTCTTCCCCTCCCTCCCCCAAAATAAATAAATAAACGAACGGCAAAGAAAACCACCCCATTTTCAAAGAGAAATCCATTTCTGCCGTAGTGTTAACATTTCTAGCCTTTAAATGGGGATGAAGATTTCTGCCTAGAGGAGTTTTGAAGGGATCGAACATACGGAATTAAATACAGAATAAGATTTTTTTTTTTCTTAAAATACTATTCTTCATTTTCTTTTGATCAAAGCAGACCAGTATGAACTACAGAATTAAATATTCCTAAGGAACATTGTCCAGACAGCTAATTCACCACTCCCTCCCACTGCTTCCCATTTGAAGCCAGTCTTGTATTTAATAAAATGCACTTGTGAAGAAATCAGAAAATGTATTTTTGTGTGCTTTGTAGTAATTCGAATTAAATCGAAAGTTTCACATGATAGAATGTTATCCAAAGCTTTCTGACCCCTCCACCCAGATCATAAAAACCAGACACATTTTGTTTTTAGGAAAAGTGGAGCTTCATGGAAAACAGCTAGAGATTGAACATTCAGTACCTAAAAAGCAAAGGTAATGCAGTGTTTTATTTTTTTTTTTCTGTTGGGGGAAAAAATCATATGATAAAGGAGGCAAAAAGTTATATCCAAATATGTGCATGTGAAATTAGGTACGGTAGAGATTTTACTTTAGATATGTCTCCAGTGACATAAGAGACAGTTTTGACAATGAGCATTTGATTTCTTATTTTTATTTTTTTTTTTAAAGAAAACTGTCTTTGTGATTAAGCTTTTTTGTTTGTTTGTTTTAAAAAATGGTTAAACAATTATCCTGCAACTCACTCAAGGTGATGAGTGGTTGAGACGTTTTGGGCTGGGATTTTCAAACTTGTGGCACTGGAAGAATTTCCCAGCATTGCTCTTATCCTCCTCTGCAAAATGGGTGAAGTTTTTTTGTTTTCTAACAGAATTGTAAATTTTTTGTTCAATTGTGTTTTTTTGTTTGTTTGTTTTAAAGCGAAATTTGCTGGGATTGATGGCGAAGACTTGAAAAGAAAAAATATGGGGTTTCTTGCTGTTTGCCATGTTGAGGAGAGATTTAAACCCTGGCAAGTGCAGGGTGCTGGCCTTAGCTTCTGGCTACTGTCAACTTTTCTTTTTGGGGCTGGAGCTGCATTTCTTCATGTTCTTGGTCTACCTGTGAAATGGCTTCATGGGCCACTGGGCTTGCCTAGTCCAGCCTCTCCATGTTCTTGGCCCTTTGTTGCGTGCTTGGCTCATGTGCAGGATGCCAAGCCCTAGAGCAGCTCTGAAGAGCTCAGAAACAGAGCTGCTGAGTGCTGGGGGTGCTCAGAGTTTGTTTTTGCAGGGGCCGCTCCATGGAGATGCTGCACCCTTCTCTGCTGGGCGAGTTCGTCCCAAACCACAGTAGTCCCCGTTGGACCATGCAGCCCGATTCGTCCACGTGATGAGGCGGCTGCTTCAACGCCTGGGCACAGAAGGAGGTGGAAGAGCAAACTCTTCCTCCTGAAACTCATGGGGCTCCCTCACTACTGAGAAACCCATCTTGGGACTCCATTTTGGGGCCCTGACCCCCTCAGGGGGGTTTGAAACACTGCACTGATTCCTTCCTTGGAGGGGGTCCCTCTGCCCCCTCAGTGGGACCCTGAGTCCTGGAGGGCTGATCCCAAAGGCAAAAATCCATTTAACAATTTCCTGTCCAAGTTTTTTTTTGCAGCAAGACCCATGTCGTGGAAGGATGATCAATATTGCTCATTACAGCACTCAGAGACTTGCTGTGGCTTAAATATCAATGAATGCAGGGGTGTTATTGGAAAGCCAATTACCCTATGAAGGGTAACATGACACTCAAAAAAAAAAAAAGGGGGGGGGCACAGAGGGGTGCTTTTTTTTTTTCTCTTTATTTTTTTCTTTTTTTCCCTCCCTTAGTGCTGCTGGATAATCAATAGGTTGTGGGGAGTGAAGCAGATTTCAGGGTATTTCCCAGCTCCCTTCTTCCCTGTCTGACTTTTCCTAAGAGCACTCCGGGAGAAATTCAATGGAAATGTAAATATTTCTTTGGTGACTGTAATTCAAAGAAATACTGGTTGAAACTTTACAATAGGTGGAAGCAAACGGAAGGTTAGTTAGCACAGTTTAATGAGAACCAGGAGAAATGCAATTCATTGTATTTCGTTGCTATATCCCGGGGTGGGGGGTGAGAGGGTGGCTCTTAATTTTAGCCCCATAGCCACTGTCTGTTGCCTTTAAAGATACAGGAGACATTTTTTGATGTTGACTTTCCTCATGTGCTTTGCTTGAAATAATTTCATTTGCCGAGATTTGGTTGTTCCTTGCTCAGTGATAGCCTACTGCAGTGGAGCAGTTGCTACAGTTACTTTGTCTTAGTTTTGGGAGGCAAGTTTGTATTTCTGGGTCAGCAAAGGCAACTTTGGCAGCAGCTTCTAGACTTTGCTGGTTGTTTGCCCCCAACTTCGGTGGTGTGTGATGTTATGGTGTATTTTACTATCTTCCCCAACTGCTTCTTGTTCTGGATGAAGGCTGAAATGATGGGATGGACTGCCTCTGTTTTGAAGTTGATAGCTTTTTTTTTCCTTTAAAAAAAAAAAAAACAAAAACAAAAACCAAAAAACTGGATTTTCCAGTTTAAAGGCACATATGATATGGTTAATTAAGTATGAGCAGTGAGGACAAAATCAGATGGTTTTGGTGTGATCTGAAAAACTGCCCCCATCCCCCAACCTGACATTATTTTTTCAAGTGTAAAAATGTGGGAAAACAAGTCTTGATCTATGGTATGATTCCCAGATAATTTATAAAAGAAAAGCTTGTCTTTGTGGTTGTTTCTTTTCTTTGAAACTGCAAATACAAATGTTCAGGAAAACTGATTTGGGTGCTTTTAGAAATTAACGTGTTCAATTAAATTACATATTATAAGGAAATCTTTCTTGCTGGTGTATTTCCTTCATTAAATTCTCTCCCATCCTTAACTGTATCGCAGAAATTATTTTAAAAATAGAGTATTTGTTAATATGGCATTAGAAAGAGTGACTGGTGTGTAGCTGCTCCAAAACTCACAGAAGAGTAAACTGATTTATAGCTGTTTAATTACAGTAAATTCTTCAAATAACACTTAGAGCTGCAAATTATCCTAATGATCATAGGAAACCATTTTGAAAAAATACTTTAAAAGTATTACTGTAAAGGAGGGCCATTGATGATAAACATAACATTTGATAAAAACACCTCAATTAAAAAAAAATGTTTAGACTTATTTTAAATATCTTGTTGTTTTGGAGTTATTTTTCTGTAATTTTGCTGATGGAAAAACTTGGGGAAACCTAAGAATATATTTTTTTTTAACCTGAAAATTTCTACGTGCTTTATTCCTCAGAAGGTCAAACAATAAGAAGGTTTAAGGGGGAAAAAAGTTCAATTTTGCAACTCAAGATTAAAGATCAGTTTGGGGGGTTGGAGCTCCAAAACTGAAAAGACCTCAGTAGATAGCATTAGAACGAATGAATGAAGGAAGGAAGGAGGAGGGGCAAGGGGGGAAAAAAGTGAATCCATCAAGCAGACATTCCAAATATGAGGAATGTGGAAGTGAGTCGACCAGAGAGAATGAAACCAAGTAATTGAGGGAAAGAGGGAGTTTGGTTGATAACAGCCAGTAGACTTAAAACTATAAGTTTTTGTGCAAGGTCATTTGTAATCAATTCTTATTTAGAAGGGTCGGTGAGTTCCTGAGTAGAGGTGGAAATTATTAAATGTTTTTAATGATATGAAGATACAGTGTAGCACATGGAATTGGATGGAGAAATTTTAAAATTGCTGTTTTTTTAAGTCTTTGTTTACAATTAATGTTTTTGCAGTGGAGAAATACTTTGTGCATAATCATACAATAAATTATTTGTAATGAAATATTTTAAAACTTGATAACAGCTACTATGTTTTCTTTGTATATATTAATCAGAAAATGTGCCTTTTTCCCTCAAATCGTTTGGATTCTGTGGACAAAATGAACTGAAAAAAGTTTGGTAGTTTTTTCATGTAAAATAAAGACTGTTTGAATACTGAGACAAAAAAAAAAAATCCCATTAGTCCATTTCTAAGGGCATTCTTTTCCCCTTAGAACAGGTGTGCTTTACAAGTTATAATATCGTTACAAAATTAGCAATACTCTTGTACACAGCAGTGTTTGAAAATTGAAACACAGGATGAATGCTTTTTTTCTGAGGATGTTTAATGTGATTTGGTTTGTTACTACTTTTCTTGATTACCAAAAAGGGTAATAATATTGAGTTTCTCTATTTATTTTGAGTGCCCATCTCTGAGCTGAACTCTGCAATACTGAATTTACACTGCTCAGAACTGTGATCATTTTGAAATTAATATATTTTAATATTTTCCAGCTATAAAAATAGAAATAATTTGTCATTCAATGATGGATTAATAATTTGTGAGCAAATTTCATCAATTTGGTTTAAAACTGGGATAATTTGACTAATTCTAACTACTTGGGAGAACAACTATATTTAACAATTTGCAGTCTGAAGTTAAAGAAATGCCTTCCTGTTTTCCAAGTTGGAGCAGTAACTGGGAAATAAGCACAAGAAACTGCAAATTAACCATCAATTTTGTAGCCTCAAGTTTTGAACCAATAGAAGATGGATTTTGTCCTGCTCAGATGCCTGCTTTAAGTGTTTGATTTTTAAATTTAGAAGAAAATAATTAATTTGGTGGCAAAAATAAATTCACTGCATTGGTGGCAATTGCTAGGGCTTAATCTGCTTCTCCAGTTTAATCTGCTTCTGTCTTTGTCTTTTAGGTTAAAAAACAAGCAAACAAATTACAGAGATATGGATAAGGGAAGTGGGGTTAAAGTACTCACTTTGAAAATTGAGACCTTTCATAATTAAAAATGTAGAAGATCTCTTCCCCTTCCCCCAACCCAAGCCCCTAGAAATGTTAATGTTTTCCAGAGTTACCAGTAGGGTTTGGGAGAGTTCAGGATGCTCAAGAGGCTGCTCAGGATGGCACAAGGTTAGCCCAGAAGTATGAAACTCCAGTCTGGGGCAGGAGGAAATGTCTCCAGCCCCTTTTCCTTCTGGAGATGGCATTACTGACTTGAGCACATGCCTTTCCTCTTGTTTCCAAATCTGCTGAATTTAGCACATTTTGTATTTTTGCCAAATCTGGTATTTTTTTCAGTGCAGCCAGAAAGAATTTTTCCTGCTTCTCTTACTGATGCTACTGGTTTCCAACTGTCATGGCAGCTATAATTCTCTAGAAATGGGGCCATACCTGTATGGCACAGGGAGAAGTGGGATCTTAAAGCAACTGCACAGAGAAGCACCTGGGGGATGCCAGTGTCTCCCCTTTCCCCAAAAGTGAGGAGGACAACAGATGAACAGGAGGAAACACAAATAATTCAGGG
Organism: Heteronetta atricapilla; assembly: GCA_011075105.1. Taxonomy (NCBI): domain Eukaryota; kingdom Metazoa; phylum Chordata; class Aves; order Anseriformes; family Anatidae; genus Heteronetta; species Heteronetta atricapilla. Next base: position 5,658,673 of record CM021757.1, read on the forward strand.
GATGTAGAAATGGAGGTTGCAGGTTTCTTTTGAGGAAAAGGCGTTTTCTAGAAGTTGCAGAGGTGTTTCTGGGGTTGTGATTCACCAGAGAGAAAACTTTCAAAAGTTTTAGGTGAAAACTCCAATTTTCAGCATGCCTGAAGGCATTTAATAAGAGCTCACACCTTCTCTTAAGCTAAATCAACAAATCCTGAGCAATGTTAATGCATGCAGCCAGCTGCATCTTTCAGTTTGTGTGAGGGGTTTCCCGGACACCAAACAAACTGAGCTAAAATAAGGGGTGGGGGTGGGGAGGAACAGCAGAATTATGAGTGCAAGATCTGTCCATCCTCCTCACTGCAAGGTTTATCACCAACTGATGGTGCTGAGCCTTTTTGCACCTTTAAATTCTTATTGTGCCCAGTGTGAAGTATTCAAATGTGGAAGAATCCTTCACTGAATACCTGCAGGTATTTAAGAATGCACTTGTTCAGGGAAGGAAAACAACTACAACAATATGCAGAAAAACAACTAGCATGGGAGAAAAATGCCTCAGAGATGGGGGTAATGTCCTGCAGCATTCTGCCTCTGCTTGGGATTGCTTTTACCTGCTCCACAAAGTGTTACAGAGGAAGTTGTGGGATAGTCTGCTCAGTGGGAAAGTTTTTCACTTTTTTTTTTTTTTTTTTTTTTTTTTTTTTTTTAAAAAAAAAAAAGAAGTTAGAAGCTCAGACCTGGCTCAGGGGTATGTTGTTTTATCCTGACTGCATTCCCAGGTCAACTGGTCATTACCAGCACATGTGAATTGAGTTCAGAAATCTTTGCTGGACTTTACCTGACAATTGCCAGCTTATCCTAGATGTTGTGGGGTTCGTGGAAATTATAGAGGCCTCCTCTTTTCCTTGTTTCTGTAAGTGGTGCTGTGGGTGTGCATATGCCTCTCTTCTCTGTTGCGTGTTTTCTGTGATGTGCAAGCCATTCTGCCTGAGCAGCTTTGAAACCTGTTTACCTGCAGATGGGATGGCTGGGGGAAACACTGAGGTTGGCCTGGGATACCTCCTGGGTCCCTTCCCACCCATCGTGCTGTGAACCTAGTGAAGATGTCTCAGACTAAAGTGGGCTGGAGGTTTTATACTGCTTGTGTATTGGTAATGCCCCTGGGAAACTGAAGTGCTTCTCTGTTGGAAAGTTAGTGTCAGGTGTTGTTTTAAGCTGTTTTTCTTAAAACCAGACTGTGTATTCTTCTGATTGAATAGCCTACTGAACAGGAGTGGAAACCAATTTGCCATCTTTTTTATCCTGTCCATAGCACACTCTTGAAGATTCTGGAGAGGTCTTCACAATCCTAAGTATAAGGATTAAAAAGAAAAAAACATGCTTTAATTGAAATCTGCTCAGTTTTCTCTTCTGGACGGAGGCAGCAATGAATGGGGCTTTCTGCAAAGGGTCTCGAAAGGGTTGCAGCCCTCTTCTGGCTTGATGCCACCATGCTGGCTCCTGCAAGCTCTTCCTGTAGGGGACACTGCACAGTCTTTCCACATTTCCTGGGGTTTGGCTTCATTCTGAATGTTGTGTGTGACACTGACATGCTGTTGGCTTGTGGATAGGAGGTTTTGAAGGGAGCTTATGGTCTTTGTGGATGGATGCTGGCTCTCAGGAGCTGCAGGTTCTGTGCAGGAGCAGTTTCTGGAGCGGGATTCTACCAGACTGCATTTCTGTTGTACTGTAGCTTGAAGGTGCCTGGGATTATCCCAGTGGTCTGTGTGTGCTGTGGAGGGCTTCTGTGCTACTTGTGGTGCTTTTGGGAAACTATTGGCTATCACTCACCCTTCCCTGAGCTACTGCCTCTGGTCAAGACTTCTGCAGGCCCTGCACTGGAGCTGCTCCCCAACATGGCTAATAAACCTGAAGAACAGAGGGCATTTAATTTATTCTTGCTCAAAGTGATGGGCCAGGACCTGGCAGAGCCTTGGCAGAGGGAGGCATTGCTGAGAACAGGGCAAGAGCAGTCAGGAGTGCACTGTTAGGGCAGTAGCACAAGCACAAATGCACCCCTAGCCTGCTCTGACCTCCTGATGCCAAAGAGCAGGGGAGTGCAGCCTTCCCAGCAAAAAAAAGAAATAATAAACAAACAAAAAAATCTGTCCATCTGCTCCTCTCAGAGGAGCCCTTGTGATCCATCAGGAAATGGGTCATTTGTTTTATTGTAACTGACACTTGGGAGCTCTGACATGGTCAGACCTGAAATTTCACACTTTTCTGGCTACCTTAATTGTCTGGTCCTTATGCAGGAAAACAGTTTAAGGACATAAAATGTAATACACCTGCATCTGCAGCAGAACTGGGTCCACACTTTTTCAAGAGTAATACACCACATTGAGTTTACTGTGCTATGAACACAGTATGACTATAATAAAAGTAGCAGCAACCTCATGCACCAGGAACCACTCAGCTGACAAGGCTCCATGCAGAGTACAGCAAGATGCAAATCCTGCACCATCCAGGGGGTACTGTGAAGTGTAAACAGCACTTGAGGTTACAGTGAAACTGATGTGCACAAAACGGAGAAAGTTTGATTCTGATGCAGGTCCTTCAGCAGCTTCCTTTTACAAAGTAGACAGTGTAGCTCTTAGGGGAGAAAACTCTCATACTGGAGTATAAAATGGGGGAATGAGGATCTTGAGCCAAATAAAAGGAGTTGGGAAAAAATGTACTCAGAGCCAGATTTTCCAATTTGTACTTAATCATCTTAATAAAGCTACGTTTCCAGATGTGATTAGCACCTGATATGCTGAGTACTTTTGAAAAATCTGTCTGGTGTGGTTTCTTCTTATTATTGAGATTTTGATCCGCTAGCTCTGCCAGATGATGCCTGGGAGGTTTAAGCAGTGACTGTCCCACCAGGTCCTGTATCTTCAGCCCCTGGTGCTGCCCCAGAGCATCTGAGGTGGGGGATGAATGCCATCCATGCAGGCTATCAAATCCAGAGAAGTTACTTGTCCCCCTGCTTTTGTGCTTCTAGCTGTGTTGAGAACCATTGCATATAGTGCTTGTACTGAAAGGCTTGTCAAACTGGGAATTTCAGTAGCATGGTTCCTTCTGGTGAATGTGCATTGAAAAGAAATCTGGATTTGTGGATTAAATCTGAAATAAGGGACACTAAGTTGTTGCACAGGGAAGTGGGGATGATTTTCCCTTCCCATTTTTCTCTGACATTTGTTACCTGCAAAGTGTTGCCTTTCCTTAAACTCTTTCATGAATCAAAGCTGTGGGATCAGACATTATGAATATGTTGTATGCAGAGAACTACCTGCAGGTAAATGATATGTATGTTGCAATATCACAAACAATAAGCAGCTTTTACCTGGGATGTTGGGAAACACTGTATCCTCAACAGGAAAGCTAACGGGGTGGGATGACCTCTGCTGTTCTGCCTTATATCCAGGACTGTCAATCTTATTCAAATTATTCCTTGTTTAATATTGGTCATGTCCAAGCAGGCTTGATCACCAGAGTGGGTAGTAGTCACGTGTACATGCACTTATATAAATATATGTGTGAATGTGTGTTTTCTTTGCTATGAAGACACTAGCTTATGTTGTGATCTCCTGTGGTTCAAGCCTCTGGCATAAAAGTATATACAAATCAGTCAAATGAGCAAAGAATAAAAGAAATTTGTGATCTCCACTATAAGGAAGAAGATGTGGCTGCTATACTCTTTTTATGGAGTTGTTTGTTAGGGTGTAATTTCATGGAAAGCCATGAACCTCACATAAATTTTCTGCTTTTAGGCTTTTATTCACAAGTCTCCTAATGACATACTTTTTAACAGGGAAGTCATCCTTTTGAAGTTAATGGGACTGCTTCAATGTTAAAATGAGGCATATGCTGAATTTGAGTCGAAGTATACAACTTTATATGAACTTTATATAGTCATTGTTTAGCATTCAGTTACAGCTGAACTAATAACAAATTTATCTGACATCTGTAGCCTATTCTTGATTATGGCAAAGATGCAAAGTAGCTGTGAGTTTTATATTTAATACTTTTTGTGGAGAGTGATTTTCTGCAATTTCTTTAAAACTTGAATGAAGAGTTTGCATCAATGAGTTTTTATCTGTCCTGTGATATTGTTTCTGTGCCTTACTGGTTGCACATGCCTGCATGCCTGGCATGAATATTTGCACAGTGCAAATTTTATATTTAGTTTCCCCAAAGCTGTTCATGTAACTTTGAAAGCTACTCTCTGCTGCTGTTTGTACCAGTAAAACTTGGCTTGTGAATGAATGTTTATGGAAGGCAGACAGGAGAGAGGGCATGAACATGTCTGTGGGGAATTCACTTAGGAAAAAATCCAGATCAGATATTCAGACAGCTTTGTGCTGGATTCCCCTAACTGTGCAATTAATTTATTTGGTGTATGCGTCAGTTTGGCTTTTAATGTTGCCTATGCCAAAGTAGTACTGGTGGGCTTTAAATGGCTTTGCTTAGGCACCCCTGTAATAAGATGAATGGCAATCAAGTAGAAAGCCTTTATTTTTCCTGTTTTCAGCTCCTGCTACCTCCTGCTCTGTCCTATCCGAGCTTCAGATTTTTCCTTTTCTCTTCTTAATCCTGGCACTCTTGCTGTAAAAACAAAAACAAACAAAAAAACAACAGGACTAACAAATGTAAGATGGCTTTCCCAATCTGGAAAGTTTACATTTCTTCTGCTGAAGAAATAATTCTTCCAGCTTTGGGAGAAGGAAGAAGCCAGAGAGGTTTAACCACCCTGTTGTTTAACCTTCTCCCAAACCATTTAGATAGCTAAGGAGGAGCCACAGAAAGAAACCATAACATGGCCACATCCATGTAGACTTCGTGGGTGCCTCTGGCTTCTCTGTAAGTTTTTATTGGCATCTTTCCTTCTGCTTCCAAAGGGTGATTTTTGTGGGCTCTGCATGGGAAATCTCATTTTTTTAGTGAGAACCCTAGATCATGTTTTCTTGGAAAAGTTTTGCTTTGCTCTCACCTCCTTTCTGAAGAGGAAATGCAAGAGAAAGGGAGTCTGGCTTCAACCAGATTTGATGAAGAATTCTCCTGTTTAAAATTTATTTTGGAAATGCAGGAAAAGAAGTCCCACTTGTACTTTTTCATATCAGTTTATTTCTTCTTTTACATTCCCTTAGAAAGAACAGAAGCATTTTGATTTCACTTGTCAGTGGGAAAAAAAATGACACTTTTAACCCAGCTCGTACTCAACCATAGTCACGGTACCAAACCTACTCTCACATTTCTCTGTCTTCCTTGCTTGTCTGATCCCTGTACACAGACCCATGAAAGCTTGAAGGGGCTTTGGGAACTTCTCACAGGTCTGTGTCAAACTTCATGTCTGATTTGATGAGGGATGTGATGAGGGATGCTCACAGCTGTTTTGTCCTCTACAGGCTGTTGAAGGTCTGAAAAAAAAACACCACCTCATCAGCCAAACTGGGAGGACTGGCAGGCCTGAGTATGGCATCGCAGATTTTAACTTGAGTTTTGGTAAAAGATTCTCCACCCTTGTGTTAAGTTCGTAAGATAGTATAATCTGTGTTGTAACTTCTAGATTCTCACTAGTCTCCCTTGACAAGTTCACTTTAATCTTTGAGAGCTTGTCTGCATGCAGTCATTACACTAGTTTAACCTGATTTAGCTTGAAAACAGATTCCGTGCCACTGGCAAAGAGCCATGCATGGAGACTCTTACTGATTTTTGTTGCAGCTTTCTCTGACGAATCTGTACCTGCCAGCATGAGGGATATAAAGCTGTGCCCCCCTCAGGAAGTATGGCGAAGCAAAACATCAACTCTTTCTGCTGTAGTGCCACAACCCTCAAACCTGCCCACCCCTGTGCTGCCTTTTCTGCCTCCCTCATCTTCCTCGTGGCACAGACCTCCATCAGAAATAACCCCAAGTTCTCATGCAGTTTTGCTTGCTCTTTCTTTCTTGCATGGTACTGGTGTGTGCTTAAGCATCTGAAGTTGTGAGGAGCCTGAACCTTTGCAGCTCCCCTTTGTTGCAAAAAAATATCTCAAAGCCTGCAGTGTTTGTAAGATCTCCAGTAACAGACCAATACCCCACTGTCCTTGGTGGACTGGAAGCACAGGAAGAAAAGAAAAAAAAAAAAGGCTCTGGCCACTTTCTCTGACCAAAACTATATGAAATGGGAGTGACAACTGTCAATTACCTGGTAAAGACGCTTCAACATAAAGAATTTAAAATGGTCTGAGACACACCATAGAGCATGTATTGATGGGGTTTGGAGTTCCCACTGACGTCAGCTGCATGGGGGCTACCCTTGGCTTCATTGCAATGTTTGTACTCAAATTGAAGCAGCCCCAAGTCCACAGCACCATTAGAGTCACTGGAAACCAGTTAGAAATGCATCCTGGGAACTGGAGGAGGGCAGATGTGCCCTCTTGTGGCGAAGAGAAGTAGATGACGCCCAGTTGAAACCTCGGCTCTAGCACACCAATGAAGATGGCATTAAAGGGAAAGGGGTTGGTGTGATGACCATGCTGTAGGTTTCACACCACCTCAGCTTTTATTTTATGCATTGTCAGATTTGAGGGGGATAGCAGGAAACATGGTAGGCTGACATGTGTTGTGTTGGTGGCTTGAGTCAGAGCTCCTGGAGGCATATGGTTGAGTGAGAATCCACACTTAGTACCTTTTCTGTTCAAAACAAGTCATAGTAGGTAAAGAGAGACAGTCTGAAATGTGGTGTGAAACTGCAGGTCTCAAAAAGGCAGCATATACTTTATCTCTTGTGTGCTTTTATTTTTATTTAGGTGAAGTTGGAAGTGCTTGCTTCAACATTTTGAGGACATGCAGATGATACCTCATGTTCCCTTGCCCTGCTGCTTTGACACATGTTGTATTCTACTGTTCTCCAAAGTAATGGTCTCAGACGTGCTTTGAGATTCACAGATGAAAGATGAGTTGTGGTACAAGACACGCTTTTTCTGTCCCATCCTCCATATGTAATATCTGCAAGACAATATACCTTTAAGCATTGTATATACTGTTGTGTTTGTAGCCCAGCTAGTTCTTGACTGATGCCAGTATGAGCTCAAGGGCCAGATTTGATTAAGGTTAGTTTGAGAATTGCAGTTTTAGATTTTCTTAAGGGATGAAAATCTCTCAACTTGTTTCACTGGCTGCTCAGTGAAGTGGGACTGGGCAGAGCCATTGTTGGAGTCTGCTGGGAAGGAACTAGAGTATTATCCCCTGCCTGTTTGTCAGAGGCAGCACATCCTGTTCAGTTTTGGAGCTGGGTTGCTAGTTGAGGGGGCTTACCAAATTTAGCTGGACTTGGCTTTGGGTCCTGTTCATAGTATCAGAAAGAGCTTTTCAATAAATGGCATCTTGCCAGCAAATTAGAATTGGAAGATAATGGATGCATTGTATAAAACTCATCTATCTTTCCTCTTACTGTTTTAAAGTAAGTATTACTTACTGTTAAACTTGTCCTGTCTGCAGATACTTGATGTATTGATTTGGCAAGGACTAACTGTAGAAGTCTGGGGGATTATTAGAGTCCTCTGGGTGTGTAGAATATAAAGTTTTTTTGAAATTTCTCGCATCTTTTGAAGCATGAGGCATTGACTCCTCTTGAAGGTTGACACTTAGCTGGGTGGACATGGCATGTGCTTCATGCCAACACCATCTACCTGGGATCAGTGTGGAAAATGGAAAGGTACCACAGCAACTTTGTGGAGGAGGGAATTTAAGAGTGGTTTTTTTCCAGCACCTGAGCATCAACCAGTTCTTCCCCTGCCTGAGATTCTGCAGTTCTTTAAAAAACAGGAATGAGTTCTCTTGGTCTTTCAGAGGGATGTTCGTGGACAACTTCTCATTCTCAGCGGCTCTCTGAAAAATCTTGTCAATTATTAGGTATGATTCTCTGTGTACAAAACAGTTCCAAAAAAAGAACTAATGGGGAGAAACCAATTAAGCAGACTTACTAGTCCAGAATCAAATTCTGTTTGCTGAGATGATTGATGGAAAGGTTTATCATGTTCTGCTTGCTCGTCGGAGATAACTACCAGCCAGGGCAACTTGGTCCGTATGATATTCGTGCATGGAGGATGCATATGCATTTCTCCAAAATCCCATGGCAGTACACTTCTGTGTTCCTACAAGAAGCTGAATGCCTTTGTTGACTTCCTAAAAGCATGATCTCAGAGGGGCATTTTGGATCATTTCTCTTGGCCTCATTAGCAAATCTTTGAGGGATGAGACAGGTTTTCTCTATGCCTTTTATTATTATTATTATTATTTTTGCTAGTGCTGTTTTAATGTTGTCATATGTATTTGCATATTTCTTTCTCAACCTCCTCTTCCTCTTATTCCACCCCCAAATCCTTCTCTCTAGTTAGCCATACTGCAGCTCTGGCTTTGCTCTTGTACACACAGCTGGAACTCTCATCTCTTGCCTTAGCTGGGATCCCTGGCTAACAGCAACCACTGGCCCTCAGAGTTTTTGCCACCATGTGGTTTATGGATACATTATTGCTTTGTGAGGTTTTAGGATATGAGGACAAGCAAGTCACTGGAGTTGGAAAGAAGCAAGATAGTGGCTCAGAATAACACAAGATAGTTTTAGAAAAAAGGGTGTGATAAGAGATGTGTGTATTGTGATGAGGGATGTTGCAATAAGTTTGCTTCACTGATTAAATTAAATTAAGGTCTGGGAAAAGGTGTTGGAGTCATGGAGATGGTTCTCCTTTTGCTCCATGGGTGTGTGTATAACTGTGCCTCACCTGTACCACAGTCCAGGTCATGGTCCAAGTCCACCTCAGTTAGCAACTCCAGCAGTGACGCCAGGCTTTGAAGCAAGGGGCACAAATGTGCACACGGGAACCCTAGGGATGCTGCTACTGGGAGATCCGTGGTGGAGAGCAGCACAGCCAGGAGAGGGCAGTGATGACCTTAACTCTGGCAGAAAAATTCAATGCTGTGGAAAAAATGTCCTTGTTGTGCTCAAAGGCATGATAGAGACCTGCTGTGGTCTTTGAGCAGGTACCTCTTTTTCTGTGCTTTTGTTTCCTTGTCAGTGAAGTGAGTATAGGGATAATATCAGTGTCTCACAACTACAACTTTTCTCTGAGTCCCTTGGCAACATTTGTGTCTTAGAAACCACATTTTCCTATTTAAAAATGTTTAAAATGTTAAAAAACAACAACAACACATTAAGAACAGGATTAAGTGTTTTCCTGAATCAAAACTTAACTAGATAAATGAAATGCTGTTAATTGAATCAGGGATGCACTGTGTTTTCAACCCCCAAATTTGCATAGCATTTTCATTTGATTGAAAAGCCCTCATTAATGTTGTTCAGTTCTAGTAGGTTCTCCCAGTGTCTCTGTCTTTGGCCATTCTCTTGTCTTTAGGAGTTCCAAAAATGGCTTCAGTGGGAGATAGTCATGCTTGGTTGGTGTTCAGGGCTGTGAAGAGCCTGGAGCCTGGCTATACTTTGCTGGAACTACTTGGTCCCTCAGTGCTATGGTGCCCTTAGTCACACTTGCTTTGAGAAATATGTGGTGAGGTATAGAGAAGATCCAGGAGGCATCAGATGTAAGGGAGATGCTGTAGCCAGTACCACACAGAAGCCATGTCTGTTGCATGTGCAGCTCTGGTGTGTCTGTGTAGCTCGATCCACCATTACTGACATACGGATAGAGGGCGGAGAGAGCATCAGGTACCATGGCAGGGGGATGAGAACTAGATTATCTTTACAGTCCCTTCCAACCTAAACCATTTTGTGGAAAGCAGCTTTCCTAGGTGTTCACTGCCATGCTGGCCAGGTACCACCTCCAAGTGCTTGTCGCAAGACAGCCCTGTGCTTCAGCGTGACCTGCTACAGACCCTGTGCTAGCACCCACCTCATCAGTGCATGGCATCAGCATGAGAAGGCTCCTCCATACACTCCCCACACCAAACCCTCCAGCTGCCTCCTGCAATACTCAGGGCTAAATCACATTGGAAAATAATCCAAATCCCTCAGTAGTGTCCCTGTCTGCATCACGAGGTTCCATGTGCTGTGAGGGGGGAAAGAGGTGCGTCTGCAAGTTCAGGTGGGGAGATGAGGGTTTTATCCTAATCTCTGCTGCTGACCTGCACAGTGGCTGTGTGGGTACAATGATGCTCCTCTCCAAACATCCAGCTCTTCTCCCTTGAGGGAGAGACTGCCTCATCTTGGTTGGAGCATGGAGTCAAAAGGTTATTGGGAGGAGGCAGAAGCAAGTCTCACTGCAGCTCCTTGCTGAAAATATGCACACCTGTGCTGGCAACGCAGCAAGGAGCAGCTCTGCCCCTGAAAGCATCCCCATGAAAATACCCCACAAAGCTCATGCAAAAGTGAAAGGAAACTTTGAGCAAGAAAAGATTGTACCAATTCTGCTTTGCCATCGCTTGCATCTAGCTTGCAGCAGCCAGCCCCATCCTTTTGCTGGCACCCAGCCAGGCTGCCTGCTTGTAACTAGCTAGTGCCCTTTTCTTGGGTCACTGCCACTACTGCTGTGCCAGTCCACTCCAGGGGAACTGCAAGCAAATTCTTAATTAAGTGGGAGGCTCTGGCCACCCTCTTGAATGCCAAGGAAGATCCCGACAGCTGAATCTGTACTGAAATATTTCCCAGTGAAACTTAAAAAGAAACAAACCCATCTAATTTTGCATTGTTAACAATGATTCTGCCTGTGGTGTGATCAGGGTTTTCTGTGAAGGACGCAGTTGATACCAGCACGGTGTGCTGTGTGGGATGTACTGCCCATAGTAGAGAAGCTGTGCAACTCAGAGTGCAGCTGCTGCTGTGGCACTGACAACCAGCAATGCTGCATGAGTAGGGAGGGCTTTGGGTGTGTTAAAAACAGAGCATTGTTTCCACTTGGTTTCAGGGCTGTCAGAGAACAGCAGTGGGTATTTTCTGAATGTACAGAGCTCTTGTTTTGCTGCCACTTCTTCAAAAAAATGATCTGTGCATTAGTTTGTCTGTTCTGGAAAAGAAGTTGCTGCTGATCCACTTTGTTCTTGAACCATGCAGTCTGTCCAGGTGCTGTATTGATAGGCACAGTATGATAGGGCAAAAAATCTCTGTGGTTCTGGGTATTTCAGGATAGTCCATACCTTTTTCTGGACACTACAGGTTGCTTCATGGCACTTTGCTCCATCTCTTCGCTTTTGCCCCCCCCCCGGAAGGGTGGGGGCGGGGGGGGGGGGGGTGGGGGGGGGGGG
>CM021757.1:5670306-5690101 GCA_011075105.1 Heteronetta atricapilla
TGAGGTTTAATCTGGTAGTGTGTTCAGCTCTTTAAAGAGAGACAGTTGAAGGAAAAACCTAGGGAAGACAGAGTACATCATGATGTCCAGGAGTCACAAATACTAACCTAACTCCATAATATGGAGCCATCTTAGCCTCCTGTTATGGTCTGGTTGCATCAGGATGGGTTTTTATTTTTCCAGTGAGCCCTATCCACAGCTCAGGAGGATTTGTGGAAAGCGTCAAGCTTTTCTGGTTTTGATTTCAAAGATCTTGGTCTGCCTCCCGATTCCTCAAGAGAGCCAGGACGTCTGTACTGGGCTGCCAGGTAGCTTTGCAGGTTTTTGAGGGCTGAAGAACTGACATAGTTGAATGCTAAAATCCCATTATCACAAATAGCAATATAGGCATGAAGGACGGTGACACTGGGATCCGTTCCTGGGATTCATATTTCCTCTCCCCTTAGAGCCCTACAGCTTGTTCACCCTCCTCTTTCCTTCCCCCATTTTTTCCCTTTTTCCTTTTTTATTTAATTATTATTTTCATTATTTAAAAAGCTACCAGCGCACAGACAGGAACTGGCCAGACTTGCAAATAGATGTTTTTACCAGGTGGTTTGCTTTGCATCAGATCACCCCAAAGATTTGGGATGTTCCTGCTTTTGGCGTAAGGCAAGCAGCACAGTTGGAGGCTGTGAGGACCTCTTGCTGTCTCATGCCAGGTTTATCGCATGATTCCTGCCTGAGGGATGCAAGCACAGGTGGTGCTACATGTTTCTGTTGTACAGAGTCCCTGAGCCAGTCCCAGCTTGCAGCTGAGGTCGCGTGCACTGAGTTAGATAGCTGTGCAGAGGGAGGAGCTCCATGGGTTTGGCACATTATGAATAAAAAGCTGGGAATCACCAACAAGCAGAGTTATTTATTTGGAGTAAAGCTTAGCACAGGGCAGAGGAAGCAGAATCAGGCTGTCGCATTCAATGGTCTGAAGAGTGACATTCACAACAAGGTTCAACATACAGTGGGACCTGCTTATAGTAAAGCAAATAAGATGGATTTATTTATTCATGACTTCCTCTGTAATTCTAACCACAGCTACTGCTGAGGGGTTGGAAGGAGCCAAATCTGAGCAGGGGTAGCTCTTCAGACGGGGTGATTTCCACCTGCTGCAGGGTGAGTCCATATCAAGCCAGAAACTGAGATCTTAGTGAAAAGATCTTAGTGAAAGGCAGATGGATGCAGACCCATTTCCACATGCCTCAGCACAGGATGGGTACTGCAGAACTGATGCCACAAGTATTCAGGGTGCTGGCTCCTTGAATGGACTTCTCTGCAGTTTTCAGCAGAGGAGGGCATATGGGCTCACAGGAACCTGCTTTGTGTTTTGCAGCTCTGTCTGTTGGGCTGATAAATCTTATCTCTCTATCCAAGCATGGCCTTTCTGGGATTTAATATTTGTACAATATTATATTTATTTGTATTATATATTATGTAATATATACAATTGTATATTATATAATAATACAATAATATTTGTATAATATTTAATAATAAATGATTCTATTTTCTCCATGGTGCATTGGATTCTGGTCACAAATGTGAAGAACACATGCTCTGCCTGTGCAAATGCTTGTAGGTAGCTAGGTGGAAAAGTTTCTGTGGCAGGGCTGGATGATTGGAAATGTATTTTCTCTGTCATTTCAAAGCCTTTTGTCCCTCACTGGATTGTGACGTTCTTTGCATTCTGAATTTCTTAATTTCTCTCCTATTCGTTTTGGGATGTAGATGAGCATGTAAACAAGAGATCTGGTTTCTTAGTGTTTCTACTCTCCCCTTTCTTCCTGCACCCATCTGCTATACCTTGAATTTTAAGGGCTTGGGTTATCTGTCCGTGTCCCCAGTTCACATCCATAGTAGCAACAAAATTGGTTGTTTCAGAGCCTTGCTGATGTTTGAGCTGATTATTTATGTATTTATTTTTGTGCTTCTTTAGGGCTTTCAGATGGCAGAGCAATCCCACATCTTTCTGGATATTCCATCCCTCCAGTATGAATCTAAATGACTTTGGGAAACATCCAAAGTTGAGTTGTTTGAAACCAACTAAACAAGCCCTTTCAAGCATTTTGATATGCGTGAATTTGAATCTGCAGCGTAGATCAGAGGATGAGCTCAAGACAGATACTTTTACTTGTCAGGATAAAGGCACTTAGGAGGAATCTTTACCTGTGTGTCTAAATAATACTGATTGCTTTTGACCTTTTCATGCTGAGACCAATTTCTTCTTCTCATTGACAAATGAGCTGGGCCACCTTCTGAAGTTGTGTAATTAGAATCTCATTTTCTCTCATTTTTTGGACTATTTCACACATATACTATTTCACAAATACTTTGGATATGAAGCTTGGGTCTGTGATGAGCTTGTCCAAGTGTATTTACCCAAAAATAGTGCTGCCAGTGCTGAGCTGCCTGTGGTGGTCATGCCATTTAATCTCCCTTTTCTTTAGGGATCTTAAAGTTCCATGTTCTCCTGAGCAACTTGACTGGGCATAGGGGTAGAGACTGTCTCCCACTGCACTGAGACACTCATTTCAAATTGGGCCTTTAAATTATATGCTGAACTTTTATTGGGCTAAAAAGCCAATCCCACAGGATGTTTTGCAGCAACATAAGCAGGAGGCCAGCACACATTTGCACCCTTAACTCAACTCTGATTGGACCGAAGCTAGCCATGTTTGTGCATTTGCTCTCACAAAGCTTCATCCTCCAAGGGTGTAAGCAGCACTGGGCACCTAAGGGTGTTACTGCTGTGAGATGTCTCACTGGATGCTGTGAATTAGGAAATCGAGGAGGCTCATCTAAGTGCTCTCCACTTTGCTTTGCTTATGTACAATGTTTTCTTCTGTGGGCTACCAACACTGTAGAAGGTGGCAAAACCATATGGTAGAAATATCACAATGGTGAGGAAAAAAAAAAAAAAAAATATCCTGGCATTTACTGTTGGCAAGGGCTCTTGGGGTACCAGCAGCAGTAGCAGTTTGTCTGTTGGGCCTGGAGTGTCCAGAAGGGCTCACAGGTGCCCTCAGCTGTCTGTGGCAGCTGCTGGGCAAGGAGGAGATGGCAAGCAGCACCTCCAGAGTAAATTTGACATCAGAATTAAAAAAAAAAAAAAACAAAGTTTCTACTTTGGGAAAAGTTAGGTTAGGAAGAGCCAAAAATTTGAGTGGAGAAGTGGCCTGAGACTAACTCAGATGCTGGAGCTGAGTTTCCAGATGCCATGGCTGTGCCCTGAAAGCTCCCTGTCAGCATTTTCTGACATACCCAAAGTCTCCCCTTCATGGCCTGGATTTGTCTCCAGTGTGGGTGGCAGGTTAAATGAATGCATGGTTCCCTTTTTGCTTTATACTCATTGTAATTAATCTGTCAAAACTCTGCATTTTTAGCTATGCCCTTACTACGGCTATAGTCAGTGCAGAAGGGTTGGGTGGATTTTGGCATCTTGTTCTCAGTGAAGGTCGCTATATATCTATCACTATATATCTAGCACCTACCAGGCAGTAAAGCAGGGTGTAATTACCCAAATGCCATCAGAAACCCTGGAAACATGTGGGAATGCAAAGCTTGATTAGATAAATCAATGAGGAACAGCTCAATGTGAGATGGATGAATTTCTGACACCAAATCTGGTTTTAATTGCTTTTCATTTGTTTCAGGAGCCGGAAGATTCAAATCAGAAACATCCCACCCCAGCTGCGATGGGAGGTAAGAGGGGAAAGTGGGGAGAATAGCACAAGGACTTGCCACTAAGAATTTTAGAGCAAATTTAAGGTGTAATTCCCCCACAGGTTTCTATACTTGGGATTAAAGCTGATTCATCCTTTTCTTTGTTTTTATCTGGGTCTAATTATACTGGATCCTTGTGTTCACATCACTTGTTCCTCTTCTGCTACAAGAGTAAATTCAACTGGTATAAGCAATGTAAGCTACATCAACAAAATCCCTATTAATAAGTGTTATATGATTTATCTATTGTAGGAAAAAAAAAAAAATGATCCTTTCTTCCAGCCAGCTGCTGGGACTTTTCTCTGACTCTTTTCTACCTCTGTGCTCCCCACAGCTGGCTCTGAGGCCTGTTGACCCATTATCCTGGGGCAGACAAGACCTTTGTTTCTCAAATTGCTTACACTATCTTAATGTTTAGAACTCTGTCTTGATTGATTGATTGTATTTCCTGGATCTGTCCTGACTGTCCCCATGTAATGTGATTTTTTTTTCTCTGTTTTCCAGGTCCTAGATGGTTTGCTAGCACAGTATGGCACTGTAGAAAACTGTGAGCAAGGTAATGCTGAAAAAAGAAGCCAACTTGCTGTTACTTAGGTATTTTCTGTCCTGCCTATTTGGAGCAGGAGGACGGAGAGAACAGACACGTTTTTTGTTTGTCAGCTGTATCCCTGGCTAAAGGTGTCAGGAGGTCTCAGCCTGGTCACTGGGTCCTGTTGTTGTTGTTATCACTCTCAACCACTAAAAGGCAAGTCCAGCAGAGGCTGTGGGTAGTGCACATGGGTCTCCATCACAGGTTACCGGCCAGCGTCATTCTGCACCCTTGGGTCCCCCTTCAGTGAGCCACAGAGGCTGCGCAAATGTGGGCCACCAGCAGCTCCTCCAGGGAAGGTTCAGGATCCTCTGGAGGCTGGTGAGGGCCCTACTGTCTCTGCTTAGCAGATCTTATCTCACTCTCTAATGGTAATCAGTTGAGACTGGAACTTAAATATTGACCCCGGGATGCTTAATGTGTGTAGAGTTACCATAATTGTCCTAGATATAGAAAGGAGGGCTGGGTGGTGCAACTTAGACCATCCCTGGGCTCCAGCAAGGGGTGGAAGGAGAATGGATGGAGCTGGTTTTGGCATCTTTGCTGCTTCAGTGCAGAGAGCAAGGACAGCCTGAAAAAGAGGAGGCTGAGGGGAGACCTCATCACAGTCTGCAGCTTCCTCACAAGAGGGAGTGGAGGGACAGGTACCGATCTGTTTTCTTTATTGACCAGTGATAGGACCCGCAGGAATGGAGTCAAGCTGCGACAGGAGAGGTTCAGACTGGATATCAGAAAGAGGTTCTTCACCGAGAGGGTGGTTGTGCACTGGAACAGGCTCCCCAGGGATGCAGTCATGGCACCAAGCCTGTTGGAATTCAAGAAGCATTTGGACTGTACTCTTAGTCATATGGTCTGAATTTTTGGGTAGACCTGTGTGGAGCCAGGAGTTGGACTCAATGATCCTTGTGGGTCCCTTCCAACTCGGGGTATTCTATGATTCTGTGATGTACTGGTATCCTTTTAATAGAGCAGGAGGGGCTATGCTGCCTGGGACAGTGTCCATGGACGTTGTCAGTAGTACCAGTATGGTTCAAACCCTTCTCCTTTGGATCTTCTCCCTTGCGGGAGAAAAATTTGTACACATCCCTCACTGGGCTGGGACAGGAGAGACCCTGGCCATCCTGAACATGGTCTCTCTGCTTTCCAGGTGTGCTTGGCCTGAGATGCTCACATTACCTCTAATTTCTGCTTCTTTAACTTTCAGTAAACACAGACAGCGAGACCGCCGTTGTTAACGTCACCTATGCAAATCGGGAGCAGACCAGGCAGTAAGTGCCCTGTAGCCCACCCAAGCAGCACAAGGCTGCCCTTTTGTGGTATGCTGCTGTGGCTTTGTCCCCTTTACTATGTGAAGAAAATAGGATTTTCAGTGCTGGGAGTCACATTAAGCCAGAATTCATAAACTTGGGATAAAAATATGGCAAATCTTTGAGAAACACCCTGTTCCCTGTTCTGATTTCTTTTTATTTGCCTTCAGATTAAAGCCCTTTAGAAGACATCCAAGTTGTTAGGCTTTTTTTTTTTTTTTTTTTTACCTGCAGTTCAAAGAGTAAAAAAAAACAAATTTTTCTTTTTTTTAAATTTTTTTAAATATTTTTGGCTCATAAAAAAAAAAAAAAAAAAAAAAAAAGTAACACTGAGGCCAAATATCGTAGAAACTGGTAGTTTCTTAGGTGTGAAGCAACATGCATCCTCTCTGGCTAATGGTTGTGTCACTGGGAGACTTTCAACTCCAATCCTGCCTGGGGAAGATTAGGCTTTACACTAAATGCACATGGAAAATTAGTTGGGTTTTCACCACTGTGTTTATTTCTCTTTCCTCTTGCTCTGATGAAGAGCTCTGTAAAGTGATGGAATCAGCACTTTCCTTAGAGGACAGCCAGGAGGAGCTAGTTGATAGACTTTTTTATCCAGGAAGGTTTATGTCACTGAGTTGGGCATGTCTCAATTGTGGCCACTGTGGCCATGCTACAGTCTCCAGGGACATTGTGTGTGATCACCCCACGAAAGCATCTGCTTCCAAATCACTGCCTGGCCTATAATGTTTCAACTGTCAAAACTGCGGCCACCATGAACTTGCTGTGGTTGTATGTGTGGCCGCACCAAAGCTTCACTGGAGAATCACCCTTTAGTTGTACTTTCTGTAATAGTATGGGACAGAGTCCAGTACCACAGTGTGCATAGAGCACAGCAAAGGGATTGCTCCCATGCATTACCAGTTTGTCCTGTCCAGTGTCTGTCTGCACTGGCCCTGTGCTTTGCACTCGGAAGTGTTTTGGATTTCCCTTGTTAGGAAGCCTGTAGCAAGAGCTTTTTGAGAGTAGCTTTGCTCTCAGGTCTGCAGCCTTTCTACCCTGCTTTTTTGTTTTGTTTTTGATTTTTTTTTTTTTTTTTTTTTTTTTTTTTTTTGTGGATGTATACATTTTATCAAGTATTTTCCTCTGGAGTCTCCCCATCCTGCAGGGATGGGGCTACTAGTCTCTGTTCAGCCAGTTGCAGGGCTTTGCTTAGCACCACCACCACGAGTTGAGTCACTGAGCGGTTTCTGGAAACTTGCAGTTTGGATTGTCTCAGTGGAAACCTTGGGAGGTTTAGAAGGAGAGCTGTGGAGAACTGTGACAAGCGTAGTCACTTTACTCTTGCTGCCAGCCCCATCTATTGACAGTTTACAGCTCTTGCAGCCAGTACTCAAAATCCCCACTAGGAGATGGGTCTGAAATATTGACCTCCAAAAAAAAAATTTATAAGGCAGAGGAGACCTGGAAATCACTCCCTGCACCTTTCTGTCCTGCACCCATTGCTCTAGTCCCCTGACCCAGGGTTGGGTGCTCAGAGAAGATCCACCTTAAAACATTTTGCCCTATCCAGGCTGTGTGGAAAGTCTTGCCAGGTCTTTGTGGCATCAATGGCTTCTCCATGCACCATTCCCAATGCTTCCTCAATGGACATTTGGTGCCAGGGAGGGTTTGACCTGTTTTGGGTAGTGCTGATATGCTGCTGCTTGGGGAGGGTCATCCACCACCCCAACCCCTTCTCTCCTTGCTTGTCTTCCAGAGCCATCATGAAGCTGAATGGACACCAGTTGGAGAACCATGCGCTGAAGGTCTCCTACATCCCTGATGAGCAGTCCATGCAAGGGCCGGAAAATGGGCGGCGGGGTGGGTTTGGGGCACGTGGTGCCCCCAGGCAGGGTTCTCCCGTCACCACAGGGGCACCTGTCAAACAGCAGCCAGTTGACATTCCCCTCCGTCTCCTGGTACCCACACAGTATGTGGGTGCTATCATCGGCAAGGAAGGGGCCACCATCAGGAACATCACCAAGCAGACGCAGTCCAAGTGAGTCTGGTCTCCTCCCCTTCCCTGTGAGCTGGTTTGCACCTTAATTATTGAACTGGTCTGCAGTGATTTTTGAGGCTGGATTTCTTTGTGGGGCATGGAGGATGTTCCGGCACTCAAGCTGTACAGGGTGGTATGTCCAAGAGCCACATTCCCATGCAGTTCCTCAGCTCTGCCTTCTGATTCCCCACGTGTCTCCCTTTGCCAGTACAGCCCTGGCTGTATCAGGGCCCACAGGTTCCTCACTGCTGGGCAGCAGAGAAACTTCAGGGAGGGCATGGGGAAGTGACTAGTTCAGCTGGTCTCATTTAGCACAAGCCTGCTGAGCTTCATCCACCTGCATTTGGCCTACAATCTTGTGTTGACTACTGCTCTTCGCCAAGGAGAGCTTGTCTTTTCTAAGACATGAATTGATGGACAATGTGTCCCATCTCCCAAGAACATGCTTGTTCTACCACTTAATCACTCCTGATATTTTATATAAATAGATGCTGCTGCCTTATTTGGATTTCTGTGTTTTGAGGTTATAGCTAGTGTCCATGTCAAGTATTGAGCCCAGAATTAACTCCCCTTGCCTTTCCCATGTGCATGTAACATAGTGCTTGATCTTAGGGCAGTTTGCAGGGATGCTGGGGGAGTAGAGCAGCCAGCACTCACACTGCTGGAAAGCCACAGAGCCTCTCCCCTGTGCCCCACCCCAGCACTGATCCTGTGCTTACAGGATTGATGTGCATCGAAAAGAGAATGCAGGAGCTGCAGAAAAAGCCATCAGCATCCACTCCACCCCTGAGGGTTGCTCTGCTGCCTGCAAAATGATTTTGGAGATCATGCAGAAGGAGGCAAAGGACACCAAGACGTAAGGTTTCCCCCTTCCCTTCTGTGCATGCATATCCTATCCACAGCTCTTTGCTGGGCTGCATAACTCTCTTAACACCTGGACCTGTGTAGCACTCCAGTCTGCATGTGGGAGCCGTGCCTTGGGAGAGCTGGAGTACTTTGAGCAAGGAAACATGAATTTACCCTGTCACTCTGTAGTCAATCTCTCTTTTTCTGGCAGTAGTAATCTTTTTTTTTTTTTTTTTTTTTTTTTTTTTTTTTTTTTCATTCCTCTCTCAAGAGCCGATGAAGTGCCTCTGAAAATCTTGGCCCATAACAACTTTGTGGGGCGCCTGATTGGCAAAGAAGGGCGAAACTTGAAGAAAGTGGAGCAGGACACAGAGACAAAAATCACCATCTCGTCGTAAGGCTCCTTGCTGTCTTTGGGAAAACCAGGGCAGACCTTT
Source organism: Heteronetta atricapilla (assembly GCA_011075105.1). NCBI lineage: Eukaryota > Metazoa > Chordata > Aves > Anseriformes > Anatidae > Heteronetta > Heteronetta atricapilla. The sequence goes on from CM021757.1 coordinate 5,679,271, forward strand.
TCCAGCCTGGGGTGGATGGGAAGGATGAGGAAGAAATGGATGATGTGATGAAAGTGGACGAAGATGCCTGTCCATTACATGGGAAACCAACCTATGGCATGGGTACTTTGGTTCCCAAAGCTGTCTTGAAAAGTCTTGGTATTATATTTTCTTTATTCACTTCCCCTTCCCCTCTGTGCTGCAGTGGCCCATAGGTCTGGCTGGGTTTTATAGCCAGTGAGAATTGTTTTTTTCCTCTTAAATTGTGTTTTTTGGGGAAGGCTGGATGGACTTCCCAATGCAAACCATTATTTTGTTCCCTGCTCTGACTAGCACCGGGGCAGGTGCTGCCTTTGCAGTGCCTGCTGTGATGATAGCAGCTAATCTTCCATGAGAAGGAAGGGAGGATGCATACACTGCTGGGAAGGCATGGCAGGGAGATGGTGCTGCTGCTTCACCAGGGTAACACTGACCCCCGCCCCCTCCCGCCCCCACCAGATTGCAGGACCTGACTCTGTACAACCCTGAAAGGACGATCACAGTGAAGGGCTCCATCGAGAACTGCTGCAAAGCAGAGCAGGAGATCACGAAGAAAGTGAGGGAAGCCTACGAGAATGATGTAGCAGCCATGAGCGTGAGTGCAGCTCGGCTCAGGGACGGCAGCTCTGCTGGGCAGGGTTCCTGCCCTAACTCTCATCTGATGTGCACTCTCTAAGAGGATGCCTTGGTAAAAGCAATGAGCATTTCTCTCCTCTCACCCTCAGCTGCAATCTCACCTCATCCCTGGCCTTAACCTGGCTGCTGTTGGCCTCTTCCCTGCCTCCTCCAATGCAGTACCTCCTCCTCCTAGCAGTGTCTCTGGAGCCGCGCCGTACAGCTCCTTCATGGTAGGTGAACACGTGGCAGCTAAAATCGCTCTTGTTTCCAGCTCAGAGATCTCCTCTGCATTGGGAAAATCATTGCAATGAATGGGGCTGTGACTTTAGCATCTCTTGCTGTAAGCTGGCAGGTCAGGTCCAGTGTGGGTGCAGAATCTGGACCATTAACTTACTGCAAATACAGCAAAGTACTCACCCAGCACCATCAGGAGAGGCACAGCTGTCACTTGGGCTAGCAGAGGGGGGTTTAGGGCCCTTTACTGCCCAGACCCTCATGATGGCTTCTGAGCCTGAGCAGTAACACTGTACCTGCAGCCTCCGGAGCAAGAGACCGTGCATGTCTTCATCCCTGCGCAGGCGGTTGGTGCGATCATTGGCAAGAAGGGCCAGCACATCAAGCAGCTCTCCCGGTTTGCAAGTGCCTCTATTAAGGTAGTGTTTTCCTGTCAAGGAGCTCTGTCCTGCCAGCACCTCTCACCAAGTGGGTGCCTTTCTGGTGGTGAAAAACACCTTAAAAGCCCAGGTGATGTGTCTGGGTGTCCAATCCTGCACTGCAGGGGAGGAGGGCATGGCCATAATCCTACCTGTGCAACTCCCTGCTGCAATGACCATCTCTCTCCTCCCCTCCAGATTGCACCCCCAGAGACGCCGGATTCCAAAGTGCGCATGGTCATCATCACAGGCCCTCCAGAAGCTCAGTTCAAGGTCCTTCCCTTTGCTGCCATCATGGGGGAGGGAGGGGGGGAAGGGGTCTCCCAGTACCCCCTTCCCTGCAAAGCTGTATGGGGAGGAACAGAATGGCCACCTTTTCCTAGCGTGCACTTTTGAGACTCCCCTAGACTGTGGCTTTTTTTTAACACAGCACCAGCCCTCCTGGGGGCTGAGCTGGCTTAAAACCCGGAGGAATTGGGATTTTATTGGGATCTGGCATATGTCCCCAGTCTCCAGGATGGATACCTGCCAATCTGGGTGCACTGAGGGGGCATGCAGGGATAGGACATCTTAAGCTGCACCTGATGCCTCATTCCTTCCCCTCTCCAGGCACAAGGCAGGATTTATGGGAAGCTGAAGGAGGAAAACTTTTTTGGACCGAAGGAAGAAGTAAAGCTGGAGACACACATCCGGGTCCCTGCCTCATCTGCGGGGAGGGTCATTGGCAAAGGAGGCAAAACTGTAAGCAAAAGTGACACTTGGAAGAGGATGAGAGCATCGTGGGGTTGTGATGTCTCTGAGAGCGCACTCACTTTGTGCCAGCAGCCAGGGGAATCCCAGTGACAGATTTCCCACTGGGATGGCTTGGGGGACATGAATGTTCTTCCCCCACCATGCAGCGGGTTGGTCTGTACCCTTCCGTGCAGGTCAATGAGCTGCAGAACCTGACAGCAGCAGAGGTGGTGGTACCACGGGATCAGACACCCGATGAGAACGAGCAAGTCATTGTGAAGATCATCGGGCACTTCTATGCCAGCCAGGTATGGTCCTGGCAGCTCAGTGCTGGTAGATCCCCTAATAGCTCATAAGGGGTAGTGTTCACCTGTATTTCCTCCTATAGAAGTTTTTTCTGCACTTAGCTGTTGATTTTATTTTTTATTTTTAATTGGGTGTCCATGAGCTGTCCCCTTTGCTGTGGGTGATGGTGTGATAGTGAGGGAGAGCAGTGGGCTTATGTGCACATGCATTCACAGAGTGTGATGTCCAAAACCCAACTTTTTGAGAAAACCACAGTAAAATAGGAGAGAAAGGGATCTGCAGGAGTTACCTAGCCCACCTGTGCCACCATGAACAATTCCTGCCAGTATTTGATCTCGCATGTTCTTGAAACTAACCAGCGAAAGATTCTTTTTTCCCATCCCACTTTGCAGTCATCGTTGGATGAAAAAATGTCCTGAACTTTTTCTGTGACAGACTTACCTGTGCTGCCCACATCAACATCTGTCGTGACATGCAGTGCCATTTCCCTGCAGCTGGGCAGCTGGGAGAGCTAGGGAGTGGTGGTTTGACACAAGCACAAGGACCCCAGTTTCCCTCTTTGCTCTTCTTGTCCACAGATGGCACAGCGCAAGATCAGAGACATTCTGGCCCAGGTGAAGCAGCAACATCAGAAGGGACAGAGCGGCCAGCTGCAAGCAAGGAGGAAATAAGAGCAGCAATGACACCAATGTGAAAAGTGGAACAAGCCAATGCTGGGCTTAAGAGTGGCTGGGAATCAGTTACCATAGACAGATACAATTTTTTCATTGACTGGTTGACATTAAAAGACAGATTGATTGGCTTCCAAGTTAGAGGGCTAGGTTAAGAATCAGACCACGTAATTTGATCCATTTTTAGCTCCCCATGCCAGAACAGCTACTTAAATGAACTGAGAGGTGCTGCAGTGCACTGGGAGAACCAGCTGTGCGGCTGAGGCTGGAGCACTGCTGGGTGCCAGGGATGACAGTGCAGCAATCCTGCAACTGCCGCAGCACTCAGCCCCTCTTCTGGGTGCAACATTTGCCTTTTCATTTAAGTAGCTTTTGGAAGTACCACCCCATCCATCTTTGGCTCCCACCAGGGCTTCCTTGCAGTTGAATCTCTCTGTCCCTTCCTCCCTCTCCTGCCTTGGCAGCATAACTAATGGATATTTCCAGAGAGCTGTTAAACCTTTTGGAGCATTTGATTTTGATTTTTTTTTTTAAGAAATTGTAGCAAACTTACCAACTCCCATTGGTAACAAGTTCCATTGCGAGGGGGGATTTAAAAAAAAAAACAACAACAACAACAAAAAGCTTAGAGCCAAATGGATTTGTATCCCTTGGGAGCTTTGAACCTATTGAATCTTAGGAACACCTAAGGGCAAGCTGGAGAAGTTCCCTGTCACCTGTGCTGTGTACAGTGCCTTAGAAGCCAGGACAGCACCTCTGTTTCCCAGGATGACTTTGTTTCATTTGTTTTAATGTTTCTTTTCATTTTAGGTTAGTTTACTTTAAAGAAGTTTCTTTTGGAGCCTTTGAAATAATGGCAGAAGTGGGATGTACAGCTTCAGCAGTGGCTGTTTTCTCAGTGATCTTAGCCGTGTAGGTGCCAACCAGTTCCAGAAATGAGGCAAACTGCATGGGGAAGGGAAGAGGTGAGGGAACTGCTTTGGTTTTCCCTCCTCCCTTCAAGCAACAGCAATAAAACAACAATAACAAAAGCAAAGAAAACCCTGCTTGGTAGGAAGTATGAATTAATCTGCATCTCTTTAGTAATCAGATTACATGAACTAAATGTATGCAGAGCAATTCTGGAGTTCAGGAGAAAGCCAACGGTATTTGGGGGTGTAAAGGAGGACAGATCTTTAAGGCTCACGATATATCAAGCATTGAAAAAAGAGCCTTGGCACTTGGCTCTTCAGTCCGGTTTTGCTGCTGAACCAGGGCATGCTTTTGCCCCGACATCTCTGGCATTTGGCGCAAGGAGGGGCAGCAGCTCCTTTGCAAAGTCCTCTGCAGGTGGCTGGGGATGTGAACTCAGCCTCGGTTTCCCCACCTGGAGCAATCAACTTGTGCCCTGAAATCCTGCTGGTGTCTCCAGGGCTCAGCCACAGGTGGGTGTATGGCAACACAACTTTTTTAGTTTTGCTTTTTTTTTTTTTTTTTTTTTTTTTTTTTTTTAAATATCCAGGGGAATATTGTTAACAAACTTGGGATGTGTCAGTTTGTTTTAACTCTCCTGGGGTTATTTGTTGTTGCCTTCCACCCAAATTTCTCTAGGTGGAGAAAAATATTCTAGAAATGTAGCACATTAAAAGATTTTTTTTCCTTATTTAAAAACAAAACACCGCAACCACCACCACCCTTCTTTCTGTGGTAAGAATAACTGTCCTCGTGAGACAGTACCAAATATATACGTCAAACAAATGTAAAATGGTTACTGATTCCCGTCACTCTTATGAGGATTTTATATTTTAGATATATTTTAATAGTTTGTTTTTAATACTGAGTATTTGGAAGGGACAGTAACTGCTGTGATTGCTTCTTCCATGCAGGGTAAGGTCTTGTCTCTATGCAGGGGGTGGGGCAGGGCTTGGTGTGCATTCCTTGTGGTAGAGGGGCCCTCGTCCTGTGCAGCCCCTGGCCATGGCTCTGACTGGAGCAGCGGGGCTGCATGCCAGGTAAAGTCCCTGTGCCATGTTTCTCTGTAATCCAGCCCAAATGTTTGCTGATGCTGGTTTTCCTGCAAACTGGGGTGGGGGGTGAAAAAGCAAAATTATTTCTGGCTCTGGGGGAAGGTGGTGCAGCCTGGAGCCTGCAGCGTGCTGTGGGGAGAGGGGCAAAGCAAGTGCCCCAGGAGGCAGGAAGAGACCCGGGAGCAGCCTTGGGAGAGCTGATTCAAGGCTTAAAAGGAAGGAATTGGAAATAAACCTCACACTGATGCTTTTACAATTTCTTTCTGAAATGGAGACCAGACCTCCTATTTGAGCAGACGTTTTCCTGGGTGCATCCTCCAAAGCAAGAACTGTCTTTTGAATTTGGATCATGCAGCATCAGGAAGGCGGGTGGTTTATTGATAAGGGAACACAGCAGCAGTTACTGTCCTTTTAGACATTGCAACAACAACAAGGTGTAGGGGAAGGCCAGATATCGCTGTGTGTTTGAGCAACAAGAAAAAAAAGGAGGGAAAAAAAGCTACCTCAAGGTATGAAGTTACCTCAGCAATTTTTTTTTTTGGGGGGGGCTTGCTGATATTTTATATAAAAGCTGATAGTCTTGAATATTTTATTTTTTTAATGAAAAGAGAAGTTAAGTTTCATAATTTCTTATGAGCCAGGAGTTATGTGCAGGTAACCAAGTGTTATGAGCTCTCTATGGAGAACGACAGAAACTTCAGACATAGTGGAAAAGATGGCAGCGGCATATTATTTTGGCCTTTTCAAGCCAGAAATGAATTTTACCATGACTCAAGAGCTGTCACATGGTGTGACTTTTTGAGAACTTGGACGAGTTGGAGCCCACCAACTTTTTCAGTTGGAAAGACTTTTTTTTTTTTTTTTTTTAATTTAAAAACAAAAAAGCCTGTGTCAATCCAACTCCATCAGGAAACCAAATTGTTGAAGTGCTTGGAATCGGAAATCTTTTACTAAAGGCAATATGAGGATAGACTTACCTTCAAGCACCATTCTTAGGCATCAAGCTGGCTATGCAACGTGGGGTACATGGGGTTTGCTGATATTTAAGCTGTGCCAGCTTGGGCAATTTTACAAACAGTTGTAAGCCACATCTTTCAACATGCAAACAATTTGGCTTCCTGTGTTGACACAGGAAGTCTCAAACCATCTTCTCCACTATACTATGATGCTGTTAAATATTTTATAGAGATTTACCTCAGTTTTACTGAGGACAAGCAATCAAAAAAAAAAAAAAAAAGAACAACAGAAATAAATGGGAGCCAACTTTTTTATACAAACACATACTAAGGAGAGAGAAAAAGTGAACAACCCTAATGAATGATAGGTGTGAACCTCTCCATGTCTGCTTGAGGAGGTTCATGGTTTTTTTTTTTTTTTTTTTTTTTTTTTAAAAAAAAAAAAAAAGTCCCATCTTGCCGTTTTTTCATTATACCTGCAGGAAAACAACCCTTTCTTGAGTATTAGTTGGAAATATATCAGTGGTGATAAAGTCAATTTGTAAGTGGCCAGCTGGCTCCCCAGCCTCACTCCTCCCTTCCACTCCTAAACCCCACAGAAATTTTGGGTGCATGAGGAACACAGGATCAGGCTTACCTGTAGTGATGGCGAAGTGCTGTCCCTTTTCCAGAGAGATGGGAACAAAGGAGCAAAGCTGGGCAGTGGCAGCAGGAGGAAATCCCTGCCCACCTGTGCAGCACCTGCACTTGTGCCCCTCCATATGAAGGTGCTTCTGCCTGTTTTTCCTTCTCTTTCAGAGACTGGCATTTGTCCTAGGAAAAACAGTTTCTTATTTAAATCTGGCTCTCTACTTTTTACAGCCTTGTATAAATCAGTGTATTCAGATATCGGTGATTATAATTGTATTTTCCAACAGCAAGTGTTTTTGATAACTGGTGCAAACTATCATTGAGAAGAAAAAAAAAAAAAAAAAACTAAACATCCACAATACTATTAATTGGATTGTTGCAGTAAGATCTTGACACATACCTAAAGTCTGATGATTCAGGGACACCTTTGATGCTTTTCACCAGTAAATGGCTGCAGGCACAAAGCCACCTCAAGGCTGATCCCTTTGCCACCAGTGCCTGAGGCTGTCTTTTTGGCAGCTGATACATCACTGGTAGCTGTCACATAAGAGTGAGTGGTTCTTTTGGGAATATCACTGTTTCCCTGAGGGAAGGCAGCATCAGCTGTGGTTTCATAAGGCAGACCCAGTTGCCAGGAAGAGGCAAGTCTGCTACTGGCCATTTCTCTTCTCCCCAGGTTGGAGAAGCACTTAAATGCCTGCTTAAATTCTTACTGACATCCCATTGAGTTCAATAGGACTTCTGGAAAGCAACTTTGCTTTATAAAATTAGTCGCAGTAAGGAAGATGCCTCTAAGCACCTCTGTATTTCTCCGGAGCCAACCTGAGCTGGGAACAGCTAAACCAACATAAACCAGGATCCCCATTCAGACTGGTCATGAGGGCCAGGGGAAGGAGATGCAAGCAAGCTTTGAATTAGGCTTGGAGTGAAGAAGCAGGAAACAAATCTCTAGTAAAACCTGAAAGCAAGCAGAAAGGAGGATAACTGCTCTGCAGTACATCCTTCCTGATAGCTACTCTCTTTGCACTGGAAAAATAGGCAATTTAGGGGGAACCTCCCATACGAGCCCTTTAATAGCAAGAAAATCAACCCACATCCACTGTGCTAAATCTGATAAAACCAGATTGGGACACAGCAGGGACCCAGGGCAGATGCTTGCTTGTGACTTCATCTTCACTGGGGATCAGGGTGATGAGCAGCACCAATTGCTCCTCTCTTCTTAGCTGCTGCCTCTCACATTTGTACTAGCGGAGTCCCCCCCCCCCCCCCCCCCCCCATTTTTATTCCCCCCTCCCAAGGAGGTAGCCCTAGCTGCTGAAAGGGGTGCATGGCAGGTCAGTTCGTTTCTTGAAATTGTCCTTTCCTGTCAGTTTAGAAAGTTTTTAAGTTGAGACAGGGGCAGGCATATAGGGAGCCTCTGGGATAGGAGAGGGGGAGTTTCTGCTTGCTGTCTTGGGGCTCACCAGATCATGCCAGGGTGGGAGCTTCAGGCAGGAAGCAGTGCATGGGTATATCAGGGAGTTTGTTTCACAAGTGTGCCGCTGGCTGGCTCTAAGGCCGTAGGGCAAAATGGAAAGAAAGCAAATAAATCTCTGTGCATCAGTTTCTCCCCAGTGGGAGTAATACTTCTTATCTACCTCACAGGCCTGTTGTGAGGATTAACAAATTAATGTCTCTGAAGCACTTTGTGATCCTCAGTTCCATATACCAGGCAAAATACTGTTGCCAGGACTAACAACCATGATGCTATGTGGATTTTTGGGGGTTCATCTCATATTATTGCTATCAGAATCTTGTTTTGTCATTCAGCTAGGGAAAAGGAGAAAACAAAAAAACAAAGCCAAACAAACAAACAAACTAAACCCAACAGTTAATGTTTTTCTCTTCCAAGTTCTGACCACTTTCTCATCCCCTAAGTGAGTTGGGGACTCCCTAAGGTGTGGAGGTGAGTTGGGGTTCAGTAGCAACAATTGGGCCATGCTCCCTCCTGGCAGTCCTGATTGCAGTCAGACTGCACTGATAGGCTTGAAAGAGTTTTACAGAGTCAAAATAGATGAAAATCCATTGTAAATACTGAAAAGAAACTGCCTCTAACGTACACTGTATGTTTCCTGGGCATTGGGTTTTGGTTGTGTTTTAAGTTTTTAGTGGGAAAAAAAATCAAATCAGTATAAGTTAGTCAAATAGTTCATCAGTACCAGAACAAAATTATCTCTTAATTTCTAGCTCCAAATATTGTGTTTTCTAGCTTCTGAAAAAAAAAAAAAAGTTCAGAAATGCAGACTTGTTATAAAACAGTTGAAGACATAAATTTAATTTCTTTGTTTTTAAATATAGTTCTTCCCTCTCTGTCCCCTGGTGGTTCACAAAATGTATGCTTTTAATATTTTTGGATTTTTTGTTTTGTTTTTTTTAAAAAAAATAGTAACTGAGATTTTGGGGTGTAGGGGGATTTTTTTTTCTTTCCCCCCATTGTGGCTTTTGTTTTGTTTGGATGAAATCAGTGTGAGCCTGTGAAAAGTGAAGGCCACTGAGAGGGCATAGGAATATTTAAACATCCTAATAATGTGCTTGCTTCTGAAGGCTGCTTGGGCAGAGCAAATGGCTGGGATGTGCTGTGCCCAGCCTGGCCCTGGGCTTTGCTTGACTGGAGGTGAAGAACACAGATTTGCTATGAGAGAAGGGCATGGCGACTGGCAGCATCAATTAGTGCATAGAAGTTTCAATTCCATTTAAATTCAGCCTGACTGTTGAAAGTGGGTGGACAAGTGCTGACTGCCTAATGCTTAGGAATCTGCCTATAAGCAGATGCTTGCAAGTTAACATGTCCAAGGCTCAAATTAATTTGGGATGTCCGATGGCAGACCTGTGCAGCAGCTCACTGGGAGCAGAGCACCATGACAGGATAACTATTGTTAGGCAAAATGAGGATCTAAAGTTGCAAAACTCTCTTGAAGGAATTAGCTGCCATGGTACGGTGTGTAGGAGATGAGATGCACATCCATGACGTGTAGGGAGGAAAAAATGAATCCCAATTCAGCCTTGAATAAGCCTTTCTTACTAGTTTTGGTGTTTATTTTTTTGTTTGTTTGTTTGTTTTTAATAATTTGTGATTATGGGTAAGATCTGGAGCAGAGCAAAACCACCCAGAGGCTCTTAAATTGTGATTTTTGGAGAACATACAGATGATGCAAGCTGGAAATGAACACGTGCAAACTACCTCAAGGCTGACCCAACTGACGGACAGGGGAGGGTCTGGCACCACTGCCACATGGGAACAGCCTCGGGACAGTCTTCACACACACAGGAAAATACATCCTCCCAGGTGGTAGAGATGCAGATTTGGTACCGTCCTTCCACCTCACAATTAGGGAGCATTGCAATATAGAAGAGGAAAGAGATCTGATGAGGAAGGCTCCTGGGACCACTGGTTTGGGAGAGTCGCTGGTCAGGATGGGTGGTAAATTGGATTCCTTGAAAGTCAGCCCATTGCTGACTTCAGTGTGCATTTGAACCCTGCTGCTTTACTGTACCTTACTGTTTTTTTTTTTGTTGTTGTTTGTTTGTTTTTTTTAAATAAATCTTGAAGACAAATACCTCACTAACTTGGAGCAGGGCATGCCAGGATGCTTTGCCTGGTCTGCAGTGGCAGCCCATCCCTGCTATTGTGGCAGAGCAGTGGATTATGAACTGTGGAAGGTATTTGTGTGCTGCACTAGCAAAGTATCAACATGAGCTAAAGATGAAAGGAATTTTTTGCTAAAACAAAACAAAACAAACAAAACCACAATGAATTAAGACCCAGGAGTCAGCTGTGTGACAGAATTGAAGCCATTTTTTTGACTGCTTTGGGTAAAGATTTTTGAAAAGCAACACTAAGTCCAGCAGGACATAGTTGGTACATGTTTTCCATAGGGATGCAGCAGCAAGGAGTGTGGGAGGGCTTGCCGACAGCTGCTATGCTCCTGTGCACGCAGAGTATCCTGAAAGAGGTGGAGAGCAGTACTGGATGCATCGGGCTCCCGTTGCTGTTGGTGGATTGTACCAGAAAATTGGTGGGATTGTCTGGAATCAGTGCAGAAGCTAACCGTCAAAATTACCATAATGTGTTTAACTGTTCATTACCAAGCGGTTAAGCATATTGGTTCATTTGAAATGTATCTGGATTCATCATGAGATCAAACATGTTGACTTCAAGAGGAAATCTGGCCCTAAAACATGACACCCTCCCCTCTGCCCCC
>CM021757.1:5692585-5765391 GCA_011075105.1 Heteronetta atricapilla
TTCTTTCTTTCTTTCTTTCTTTCTTTCTTTCTTTCTTTCTTTTTGTGGTAAGGGTGTCTGATCTGGATAAAGCAGGGGGATGCTTATCGCTAGGTTTGATCTGTGCTGCGTGGCAAAGTTCTCCTTTTCAGACACAAGAGACAGAGACTGTGCTTTGAATGCACACTGAGTGGATTTATTTAGTGAAGGCAAGAGAAAGAACAAAACCTTTATTGATTCAGTTATTTATGGCTAGGTAGGTACACAACACCAGATGTGGAAGATTTGTATGAGTTCCCTCCTGAGCTGCAACCAGGAAGAACTGCTTTGTTGTGTTCAGGTTCCACAAGGTTCCCAGGTTTTGGGTCACGTCTGAGGCTGAACAGCTCAGGACCTCCAGTCCCACGGCCTCCTGCAGGCAAGTGTCAAGCATGACCAGCAGTGGCCCAGCAGCCAGGATGGCACTGCAGCTCCAGATGGCCTCAAGAGCAATTTCCCTGTATGTGCAGCATTTAAAGTAGTCCTATACCCAGTTCCATACTCTTCTGGAGCCTCATCGATGGCTGCTTTCTCCACCAGCATCATGAGAGACAAAGGCTATACCCAATATGCAACAGGTACCTTCTACACAATCACCAAACAGCCATGTCCTACATGGTGGAAGAGGTTTGTTCCTGCCCTGAATTTGTAGCAATTATCATTGCTGTGTTTAACTCTGACCTGGTGCATGTACCACCTCTGAGCAGAGGCTGTCTTGCCTGCCAGCCCCATGTCATCCCTGTCACCACTGAGACACTGTGGGACAAGACTTTGCAGCACCACTACCTGTGTGGAATTGGTCCATCCTCCCTGCCTGCCCACAGCACAGCTTCAGCAGCAGAGGAGAGCAGATGGTAAAGCCAAGGCAGTGTTTGGAGCCACCACAGCTGCAGGCAGGCCCTGACAGCTTGCTCTCCTGTGGCTGCTGGAGGGTTTCCCAGGGAGGAAGCAAGACCAAGAGGCAGGGTGAAGCATTTGAACAAGCTGCCTGGGGCCTTGCGCCTTCCTGTGTCTCACGTGTTTAAGTCCCCAGACCTACTCTGGCCATTGCATGGCTCTAGATGTGTCGTGGATGTGAGCTGTGGTCTGTAGAAGCAATGGACAGCATTAATGGGCTGGGGGTATACACTGGAGTAAAGAGAATAAAGCTTCAGGCCTCTGGAAGCCTCAAACTAGCAACAGTATATTGTCTGCCTGTGCCAGATGGGGAAACAGGCACCAAGGGGAAATAAGTCAAGTGAGGTCCCACTGTGAACATTCTTCTGCAGTGAGCAGGGAGAGGAGGGCTCAGCTCAGGGCTTTGGAGCCTATGCTGGAGTTGGTCTGCTTGGAGAAGCATGAAACAAGACACAGCCCTATGGTTTCATCAAAGCCCAGTTTGCTGCTGCCTGCTAAAAATACAGAAGTTTTGCTTGGCGGAAACCAAATGTAAATCACGTGATCACAAAAACACACTCTGCTCTGGCTGCTGAACCTCATCTCCAGTGTTGGGGGGAGGGGATAGCTTTCTTTTTTTTCCTCTTTCTCTTTTTTTTGCTACTTTAGATGCAACTACATATCGGTTCAGGACTCCCCAGTGCCAAGGTCAGACTACAGGAAAAGCAGGTTTCTTACAGTCTTGGCTCCTGCATGAAACAGCCCAATTCCTGGCCAGGGCAGGGAGGGAGGAGGAAGGGTGTCAGCTTATTGTACAGCCACCCTTTTCCTTAAAGGGGTTCTTGTCCTCAGGGACACCTTTCAACAGTGGGTCCTCTCCTGCCATGGATTCGATGTACTCCTTGATCTCTTTGCCGGTCTTGGAGACCTGCAAGGAAGGAAGGAGATTCCCCACATGGGTTACGGGAACATGCCCTCACTGCAGACCTACACTCTTGCTTGTCATCTGCCTACAAATCCATTTGCTCCTTTGGGAGAGGAGAACTGTGGAGCTACCCATGGCTGTGGTATTCCCAAGAACATCCCCAAGGTGCCATGTACATTCCACCGTGGGGCTGCAGCCATAGGACTGTGAGACATGAGGCTAAACCCCAAGGGGATGCATGTCTCAAGGCAAAAGGTTTGAACTCACATGCTTGTCCCTGTATATGAGGCTTAATTTCAGGGGGGTTGTAGTTTGTTTTCCCTTCACAGCATAATCAAGTCAGAACATAACCCCAGGGAAAACCTATTTCCATTTTGGGTGATATACTCACCATTTGCCTCTCATTCTTCACCTCCTTTTTCAGCTGATCCAGTTCCATCTTCAACAGTTCTTTCTCTGTCATATCCTGAGCCATTTTGCCCTGTAACCACACGTAAATGGCATATGCTTAAACTGTAGATGGGCTTTACCTAGGGCACATTAGGACTATCATTTGGGCCATAACACTATTGCAAGTGCTGGTAACATCTCATCTACCCTCATGTTGAGAGAGGGGCTGAAGCTTTAAAAACAAAACAAAAAAACACACATTTCAACACACACACACACATTTCAAACACTTTGTATAACATCTGCAGTAAGCAGATTTTTGTTTGCATGTTTTCACTAGACAAGTCAAGCAGAAGATGCAGTTTGAGGGCAGCTGAGGAGGATCTAGCCTAGTTCTTAAAGCAGTTTTTGCCTATCACACAGGCTGTTTCCCAACAGCATGAGGTGGCCAGTTCAGCAGGGCCAGCTGAGCCCAGAGAAAAACTAGGGCTGTTGGATTAGCAGCCCTTTAGGAGGACACAGACGGGAATGCATCAAATTTCTCAGTGTCTCCTGAACAAGCAGAGCAACATAAATGCAAACTAGATCTAGCTAATGTGTCCTTTGCTTGGGCAGGAGCAGCTTTGCAGGTTTTCTGAGGTACTACCTACTCATGAAGATAGTGGCACCTACAGTAGTGTTTGTGTCTGGAAGAAGCAAAGCCACTTACCTACAGGGACAAGGAGCTGCCCCCTCTCAGTGGTGGAGGTGTTCAGAAACCCATATATGCTGACAAGATGTCGTCCTTTGCACCCTCACACTCCTGCTGTGGGCTTGAAGACTCCTTTGTATCTCCCAGCCAGTAGCAGGGAGCAGATGTCTTTGGTGCTTAAGCTGATAATAGATTCAGGCAAATAATCTGGTCAGGTGTTGAGTATTAGCCTCAAAGCCCAGGGTAATCAGTAGTAGGGGTGCAGGGGAGGGCTGGGAGAGGGTGAGGATGGGAGAGGAAGGGCAGGCATGGAGAAGTGCTTTGTGGAGCTGATGGCTAAGGCACTTGGGAAGCCCCTGATTCCAACTGTGGATGTCTGAGTCTGTGTGGCAGTTAGATCCTGACCTGGCTGGCAGACATGGAGCAATGGGAACATCCCCTGTACATGTTGGAGCGGGCTCCACGTGTTTCAGAAGGGATAAAGAGGAGGGGAGCTGGGGCAAGGAAACTATGAGGGGCTAGGGAGCAGATTGAGTAGCTCTTGGCCCTTGAGGGTGTGAGAAGCAGAGCCAGTGCTGGAGGAAATTCATCATTTCTCTCATCCTTGTACTCTTATGTGGGGAGGGAGGCAAGCACTTGTGGGTCTGTGGGCTCAGTAAGGGTGTTTTGCTGTCATCTGGCCCATGCAAAGTTGCTGAGGCTGTGGACAGAGCTCAGGAGGCCCTGAGGAAGTGCCTGCAGGAGGAGGAAGAGGAGAAAGTGGAGGGAGAATTTTCAAGCACCTGGGACTGACCTTCCTCAAACAGTGCTGAGAACTGGGAATTTCATGCCCTTAGGCCTGCTCGGCACAGCCTCTCTCACTGTCCTGTGGCACTGGAAAACACGATTAGCAAAGCGCCCTAGGGGATGCTCTGCCCTTGGTGAGAGCAGGACAGGAGCTTCCACTGGGCCACTTGGCACATGGGCCCCGGCAGAAATTTGATGGCTAAGAACAGCCTGAGCTGAGCAAGGTCAGGAGGCACAGCTTGATCCCAATGGGGTGCACAAGGCAAACCTGGCAATTGAAGCACTGCCCTAGGGGGTGTATCTCTTGCCTGCCTGATAAAGGCAAGGGGAAGGAACTTCCCCTCCCTGGATGCAGGGGATCTGGGCTTGGCCCCACACCCCCTGGGAAGGCAGCAGCCCCTCCATCCCCTGATAGTTGCTAGAAGCTGGCTCCAAAATGCTCAGAAATGGGCAAGTTTGGGCTGTCCGGAGCTGAACTGCAGCATTGTCCTGGAAATATCACCCTGTTTTGAGCATGCTGTCTCCAATGCTGTTTGCTTTCAGGCCTTCTTGCTCCAGAAGCTGTTCCCCCTTGAGAGCCACAAAGAACTGCAGTTTGGAGCCTGGAGGTGAATACGGATATACAGGTTGGGTGCAGGTGGCAGAGGTGGGTATTGGGGGTCCCAGCACACCAACAGCTTTCAGGCTTCCTCATCTGCTCGTCCCCCTGCACCACAGGTTCCTCCATGACCCAGATTCTTTGCTGTTACAGCCACTCTTGTCTACTGCCCCGGTGGGCTGGCTGTCGGCTGTGTCACGGGGCTCCCCTGCTAGCTCAGCTCCTCACAGGACCACGGCAAGCAGAGCTGGGGAAATGCTCGCTTCCTCTCCTGGTGTTCCCCCGCCTCTCCTGAGCTCTCCTTGGGCCACTGCCTGAAGGCAGCTGGAGAGGTCATATGCCTGTGGGGCATCCCTGAGGGGGATGGGATGTCGAGGGACCCACAGGCCCTGCGTCAGCACCGCTACGAGCTTCAAAACCCGGCGCTGAGGCGGTTGGAGAGGAAGTGGGTGCTTGAGCCCAGCACCATGTCGGAGCTGCAGCAGTGTGACATCCCAGCAGCCAGGCAGGTCCTGCGCGACAACCACTGCAATCTCCACCGGGTCGCTGACTATTGCGAGACGAACTACGTGCAGGTGAGGGCGTTGAGGGACAACATGGGGTGAGCTGTGATGTTGGAGTTAGCTAGGAGCCTTATCAAGCTCCTTATTGAGACAGTGGTACTTGGGGGTGGGGGTGGGGGTAAGGGTAGGGGGTGGGGAGGCTGGCGTGATGATGAAGACTCTTGGTAATGGCAGCTCAAGCCTCCCCTCTCACTTCCTACCCAGCAGTGAAAGCTCTCAGGGTTTCTCTAGTGCTTTGGTTTCCCCTAATGCTCCACAGATGCTTTTCTGCCCAGCTCTCAGAATTAGGACTGGGTCTAAGGGAAAGTCCTCCGAGGGTTTTGATGCCATCAGAGATATCCAGGGAGGGGACCATGAACACCAGCTCAAGCTGTCCCTGGGGTTGTGGAGGTGTCTCCTCACAGGACAGAGGCAAGCTGGGTACCTGCACAGGGCTCGTCCCCACCACATGTCCTGATGTAGAGTGGGCACAAAGCTCTGCTGTCATCGGCTTCCCTCCTCCTTCCTGACTTGATCCCCTTGTGACCAGCTGAAGGAAAGGTGGGGCAGGGGCTTTTGGGATGCAATAGAAGGGAAAACGGTTGTTTTGGCCCTGTTTGCTGAGAAGAGTGTCTTGACAATGGGGTCCCCTTGTGCTTTAAAGGATCTTCTCTTGGTGGCATCATTCACACATGGCAGAACCCTGCATTGTGCCACTGCACCAGAATGGTGCTGTCACTGTCCTGGGAGGAGTCACTGTGATCCCTCAGTGCCAGAAAAGCTGAGCACTGCTGACTGTCTGGTGTTTGTGAGTCCTGCTGGCTGAGCTGGAGGAACTGCGATGCATTTAGAAAGAAGAAGCATCTTCACTCCCCTATGACCCCAGCGTGCAGGTGGTGGCAGGAGGGTGAACATGACATGGTGTGCTATCAGCTGTCTCAGCTTGGCTCACTAGGTGTGTTTTGCCCTCCAGGCAAGTGATAAGCAGAAGGCGCTAGAAGAGACAATGGCATTTAGCACTCAGTCCCTGGCCAGTGTAGCGTACCAGGTCAGCAGCCTGGCCAACACTTTCCTCCAGCTGCTAGACCTGCAAGAGGCTGAGCTGCGGAAGGTGGAGGCCAACATCAGCTGCGTGGCTCAGGTGGGTCTATTCTCCAACCACTGACATTTCATGTTGGGTCCATGTTGCTGTGAGATTTGGGCCCTGAAAAAGGTGGGGTGGTCTCCAGAAAAAGGGACTGTTATGGAGAACATTTGGACAGCTTAAAAGAACTGGAGACCATCCTTCACCATGGTTTCAAGAGCCTATCAGAGCATCTTGCAATGCTTGATCTCTCATCCCAGGGTGGTGGTGGTCACCCAACTGGTTGTTGAAGGACAAGTCCACCTGGGACTCAGAAACTGTTGTCTTCCAGGGGATGGGGGGGAGGGGGTGGGAGCAGCTGCTGACTCAGTGTGGGTGTTTGCAATTAACGGTGGAGGGGACCATGGGAGCCACCTGGGAAGCCACCTGCAGTGTGAAGCAGTCATGTTGGTTTAACTGCTTTCTCCCCTCAATGGAGACTGGTCTCATCCTCTTGGAGCCTGAGGACACTGGCACAAAGCTCTGCAGCCACCCACCTTCTTCCTGCCACTTGAAAGTTGCCTGGAGCTTTTACTGCCATGGAAGGGACCTGGCAGTCACTCTGGAAGCAGCAGGAAAGTGGCTGAGAGTTGCAAATCCCTCACCATTGTCTCATGCCTTTGCTCTTCCACTTTAGGAAAGGCTAAATCCACTGCAGGTGGATATGGTGGCATAAAGGGCATTGCTTGCCTTGATGAGATGTAGAAGAGCTGCTTCTGACTCCATGACTTATATGGGGGCTTCACACAGACCAACGGGATCAGGCTGAAGCTTCAATTAGGCCTGATCTCTGACTTATTTTATAGGCAGGGAGAGGGAGATGTGGGGAGGTCTGTGAAGGGCTGGTGGGATTTGGAGATGGCAGAAGGAGGTGGGGAGAATCCAGGAGGGGATGGTGGTGATAGTGCCATCTCCGCAGAGGATTGACATGCACAAGGAGAAAGTTTCTCGACGGGAGATTGGGTCATTGACCATCAGCAAGAGGTTTCCAGCCCACCAGAAGATCATGTCACCTCCTTGCCCACCCTGCCTGGAGCCCTACTGCAGGAAACCCCTCAACTTTAGCATCCTGGATGACATTGGTCATGGCATAAAGGTCAGCCTGGTGATGGGGTCAGCATGAGGAGGGTGTCTCATGGAAAGGTGGAGGCTCAGATGGGCTTTCTCAGTCCCCAGTGACCTGGGGTTGTGCTGGTGGGTGCACAGATGGGCTCAAACCCCTCCTGGATGGAGAAGTGTGTGTGTGGGGTCTGTCTGTACTCTCTCCCAGCCCATTCCAGGACTCATTCCACTGGGGTTCAGTGGTCCTGTCTTGGGGCAGGAGGAGAATAGGGCATGGTCAAATGCAGCAGAGACACACAGTGCTGGAGTTGCTTGGCCAAGGCTGGCAGCAATGCTGGGGCCAGGGCTGAGCCACTGTGCTCTTACTCCCACAGTGCCTTTCCAGCACCGAAACTGCTCTCATCAGCTGCCCTTGTCAGAAGATGCTGGGGTGGGGGAAGGGTGGTGGTGGTGTTCGGCAGCACCACAAGTACATGCACAGTGTGAAACCACCACGGGGCTGGAGGGGAAGTGGTGGTGCTGGGGTTGCTGTTCCCACGGTGGCAACACAACACTGCAGCACCAGCACTTTCCTCCATGGCTTGGCTGTTTCTGTCAGCTGGGGCAGCTCCCAGCTCCCTGGACCACCTGCCAGCATCCCTTGTGGAAGGGTGGAGCAAAGACCACAGGGACGCTGCTGCCCACAGGGACAGCACATCGGGGTGCTGTGTGCTTGTCATGTGTCCATGTTCCCTTATGTCTGCAGGACCACAGCACCCAGCTCTCCCGCACAGGCACCCTGGCTCGGAAAGGGATTAAGTCAGCCACACAGTCTGCAGGCACGCTGGGGTGAGGCTTCCAGGGGCAGGGGGGAGGGGGTGCAGCAGTGGGGACTTTATCTTTCTGGACCAGCTGTGACCATCAGGGCCAACACAATGCTGGTGTCACAGAGCAGGTGACAATGGTGGTTACAGAGCCACAAGGTGCACTACAGGTTCATGTAATGTTGCTGTCATTGGTGCTCTGTCCCTAACCCTGTGCCAAGCCACTTTCTGTAAAGGAGGTGCGGTGGGAGGAAGAAGGGGGCTTAGCGGCTGCTCTGCTTGCAGGAGGAGCACCCGTGTCCCTGAGCCCATACAGCCACCTGTGGTTCCTCTGGGAAAGCTCTCCACAGCCTCGTCCACCTCCTCTCTGACATTGGTCAGGTACAGGCATGATTCTGAAGTGCCCAGGGGTCAGTGAGCCTGGGGCAGCCATGGTCATCCTGCTGCTCTGGGGAGCTTCCACTTGCAGAGAGGTTTTGGTTAAATATTTATATATATATATATATATATATATATATATATATATATATATATATATGTTTTTTGGGAGTATGAGATTCACTGCTCTAGTCAGTGCTCATCTCTAGAGCAAAAGTACCTTTAAAGAGAGGGTACATAATGGGGAAACTGAGGTATGGAGTGAGGAAATGGTTTGCACAGGATTTGCACACAGATGCTGAGGTCCTTGACCATGGTGACCACAGTGGGTGTCACCCTGTGCTGGCATGGGGCTGGTGTCTGTGTTCAAAGACAAGGGGCTGAGCCACAGATCTGGCCTGGCTCCTCTGACTTGGCATTGCCACTGAACCCCCAGCTCGACTGGAGCCCTGGGAGACACTGGTGAAGGCATCCCTGCAGCACCAGCGCTCCCGTCCCTCCCAGGGCCACCTCCCCTGGTTGCAGCCACTGTCCTGCCACCCGCACCTCTTCCCACAGACCTACCTCCCCCACCACTGGGGGACCTGGCCTTGCCTCCACTGGACATCATCCCCCCAGGTGAGTGCTGAGGTGGTCCAGGGGTGCTCATCATGGGGGAAACCAGGACACCACTGTTGCATGTGGCCCCTGTTCCATGTGGAGCCCTTTTTCCCCCATTGCTTTTTTGGGGGGGATTTGCAGTTTCTGATGACCTCGAGCCACCACTGCTGCCACCACTGGCTTTGCCTGACTTTGAGGATTTCACCCCACCACTGCCACCAGATGTGGAGGAGCCCGCCTGGGTCCCAGTGAACTACCTGGAGAAAGGTACAGCAGCTCCATGCTCAGGTCCACCAGGATCCACCAAATTTTCTTTGCTCCGTTGAGCCCAACCTTAGTCACAGCACTAAGGGAGCAACTCTGCTCCCCCTAGGGGACAGCATGGAGAGGTTCACACCTTCTCTCCTGCCCTTCCTGGTAGTGAGTTGTCCTGGAGCTGGCCTTGTCCTGCTCCATGGCATTTCTCTCCCTCTTCTCACAGTGGTGACCCTCTATCCCTATGCCCAGCAAAAAGACAATGAGCTCTCCTTCCAGCCTGGGGCCCTCATCTACGTCACACGGAGGTACTCGGATGGATGGTGTGAGGGCATCATGGGCGAGGAAGTAGGTTTCTTCCCTGGCAATTATGTGGAGCCCTTCTGAGTGCCAGGGGTAGGCACTCTCTGCACCCCCAACCCCAGATCACCCACCTGGCTCAGCTGCATCCACTCATGCTCAGGCTCCAGGAAGTGGGGAGGGCTCTGATATGCCACTGAATTTTGGCTTTGCACAGATGGTGTTTTCTGCACAGTTCAAAGGTTGTGCTGCAGCATGGCAAGGGCAGCCATGCTGGAGCTCCATCTCAGATGCTGCTACCCTCACTGCTGCACCCTGGCAGCCTCCAGCACCAAGCACATCCCCACTACCTGCTCTCTGCACCTCTCTCCCCCATGTTTTCTTTTTTAATTACACCAGAAATCGCTGCTGATTATGTTGTGAAGGTTCAGCATTAGGGCAACTCAGCTGTCTGTCATGCTGCCTGAAACATGGAGTGCAGCAAGCCTGAAATCCTTTGGACTAGCCCTGGTGATGCTCTTGGCCCTCTGGGAGGCCCCAAGGAGTAGCAGAACCAAAGGTCAGAAATCATTAATGACCATGGGTGCAAGGAGGAGAGAAGCACTCTAGCAGTAACCCCACAGAAAATGCTTGTTGTGCCCAGCTGCTTGAGTAATGGGGAGAGGGCAGGGGGAGAAGGAGCCGAGCCGAAAGAGGCCCAATCTGCAGAACACTATTTGTAACCCAGCCCCATTCCCCCCTCTCTCCCCCCCCATCTGCCTCCTTCAGAAGCCCAAGGAAGAGAAAGGCCATGTACATGCAACTCACAGCCATTTCACACCCAGGTTTATGTTCTGAATAAAAATAAACTGTGTATCTGTAATATATATATATATATATATATAGATACATATATATGTAATTTTTTTTAATTCCATGGCTTTGAGTTCCACACAGTTGAACAGGGTCCAGAAGAGGAAGAACAGAGAGAAAAATTAAATAAATGTGGAACAACTCAGGGCTGCTTTGGTTATTTTCTTATCGCTCAGATTTCTTGCCAGGATTTCTATGCTTTGGAGTACTTACAAATCACCCTCTGGGGTTGTTAAGGCTGTGCATAAATCCAGGAAAAGCCAACACCAGAGAGCAACAAATGCTGCAGGTTCCCCCTGCAGAGTGCAATTAGAAGGGGCAATTAATACTGCAGTGGGGCAGGAGGGCACAGAAGGTTTAGCCTCCAGGGACCCAATAGCAGGAGAAATGCCAAAGCACCAGACCTCCCTCTCCAGCTGGCGGGGAGTTTCAGCACCTCTTGACCAGGTCACACCTGAGGTCACAGGGGAGTCAATACAATTCAACGAACACAAGTAGACAGCTGGTAAGACTGGCTCGATGTAGAGGAACCTGTCTGCATCAAGAATGCAGGGGACCTTCTGCCCTGAATGTGAAAGCAGCAGGTGGAAGAAGAAAGTGAAGTCAGGTCCTCTTCCCTGTAGTGAGATGTGGCCTTCCTGCCCATACCCTGGGAAACTGAGGTGGAGCAATGGGAGCTAAAGAATTATAGAATGGCTTGGGTTGGAAGGGACCTTAAAGATCATCCAGTTCCAACCTCCCTTCCATGGGCAAGGATGCCACCCACCAGATCAGGTTGCTTGGGGGCTTCATCTAACCTGGTCTTGAACACCCACAGGGATGGTGCATCCGTGACCTCTCTGGGCAACCCGTTCCAGTGCCTCACCACCCTTTGAATGAAGAATTTCTTTCTAAACAGCTCATCTAAATCTCCTTTTTTTTTCTTTTTTTTTTTTCTTCTTTTTTTTTTTAGTTTAAAACCACTCTCCCTTGTCCTGTCATTATCTGACTCAGCAAAAAGTTGCTCTCTCTCTTCTTTATAAGTCCCCTTTAAGTAATGAAAAGTTGCTGTAAGGTTACCCTGGAGCCGTCTCTTCTTCAGTCTTCTTCAGGCTGAAGAGCTCCAGCTTTCTCAGCCTTTCCTCATAGGAGAGATTAAAATATATATATATATATATATATATATTTTTTTTTTTTTTTTTGCAAGGTACCACCTTTCCAAAAGGCTTTCTGCTACTTTTTTTTTTTTTTTTTTTTTTTCCAGAAAATAGTCTTAAGCAACAATTAACTCCAGCAAAAGGCTCACCAGCTGAGCAAGGTGTGGGGTGCATGGCAAGCTGTGGAGCCTGGGCAGCACAAATTTCATAGATTAAATTTCTAATAGCTTCCTGAAGAGGCAAGGAGCCCTCAGAGCATTGGGTTGAAGGTGACAGCACGCAGTTTCTGCGTGGCAAGCAAAGATGAGCGGGGGAGAGCAGGTTGAAGTCAAGAGGAAGCATGTGCAGGGCTCAGCTTTCAGGAAAGCTGGCTTCTGGATTTTAAAGAATTGCTTTTGTGAAGTCAAAAGGGAAAAAAAAAGAAAAAAACCCACACTGTTAGTGTTGTCAAGCACCGACACTGGAGTTGATGTCCAAGCTGCATAGAGAAGGCGTCACCTCAACATGGCAATGGAAAAGGGAAAGGCTGGGGTCGGGGGGGATAGCGAAAGTGCTTTTACCACTGGGGAGAAAGGAGTGTGGAGAGGAAGGCAGGCAAGCAGCCCAGGAATCGGAGTCCCAGTGAGTAATGCCAGATGAGCATAGAGTACAGGACCTGACCCTCCAGGATTCTCCTTTCCCAGATGCTTATAGTAAACAAGCCTCTTTTGAGCTATCTTCAACATTTCTTGAGGACCTCCTGGAGATAGCAGGTGACCTCTGTAGCTGACTCCCAGGGAACGACAGTGGCCTGGAAGGCTCCAGGTTGCTTATTCTCCATCTCTTGGGTCATCCGGTGCATGGGGTAGCCCTTCCGTGGAAAAGCAATATCAGCTGAAGTCAAAGTCACAGAAGGGCAGAAGTCATTGGCACCGTCTCCGACATAAAAGACCCTCTCAAACTCCACCTCTTCCTGGGCTCTCTCTGCCAGATACTCTGTTAGGATTTTGCGTTTGCACATGTTGGCTGGGCAGTCAAGGCACTTGTGGCTGTGGTAGGGCCCCAAGGTGAAGTACCCCCTTTTGTCAAAACTGGATGGGTTGCTGAAGATTTTGCGGAAGAGAGAGTAGAAACCAGCTGCCCTCAGATTGCATTCAATGCCAAACATGTTGGCATCGGAGATGAGGATGATCTCAAAGACTTCATGGTTCTTGGAGAGGAACTGGAAGAGGTCTGGCATGCCAGGGGACAGGGGAATGTTCTCATATACAGTCTTGAAGTCCCCCATTTTGACACCTTGGTCTCCCATGTACGTCAGGACACGCTGCATGTATTCATTGTAGAAGCCCTCACAGAAGGTCTGCCGGATGTGCTCTGGAAGTGCCTGCCCTGGTGCTGCCCTGATGATGGAGTCATCACTGTTCTCATTGATGATGGTCTCATCAAAGTCGAAGATGAGGAGGTACTTTGGAGGCTGGGAGCTGGCCATACCAACACCCTGTGAGGTGGAAGAGTAAAGCCCAACAGTTAGTCAAAGGCACTTTGCTTTGGACCCAGCACAATGAGGGCAATAAACACAATAGCAAGAGGCTGCCAACTCCTCAGAGCAATATTTCTTAGCTAATTTATCGTTGCCTGTCTTTTGCCATGTCACTTGTTAACCCCGCTGAGGGTTGGGGGGGGGGGGGTAGTCCACTGCTGACATACCTTAGCCCTAACTCTAAGGTGTTTATCTACAGAGAGATCATTTTGCTACTGCAAATTCCTTTACTGCAGTCAAGGTGGTTGGTGTGCCCAGCTACCGCCATACATGTCCTTTGGAAGGACATGGACAGCATGAGCCTTGGGGAGTTTATGTGCAGCAAGTGTCCTGGGGAGGGGATGGAGCAAAGTTTGCTCCCCATCCCACTCCTGTCACACCTGCAAAAAGGGACTTGTGTCCCTGTAAACCCCTCTTGCTGTTCCTTCTTATAGGCTCACCTGTTCAAGGACTAGTCTGGCTCTTCCCAAGAGGAAAAGACTTTGCAGGTTAATTTTTGCTCTGTCACCTGGACATGGTTTGCCTCTGGGTTGGGCTCTGCAGGCACCATGGGCTCCCAAGGGGCCCAGGGTAACTCAGAGCTGGGCCCTGCCTGTCTCTAAAAACAAAGTAAAAACATGTTGCTGATAATGTGTGAAGCTGGAGAGCCTCTCAGTGTTGAACCCAGCAGCATCTGCTCACTGCCCCCTGCTGCTCTCTGTGCACATCTCATGTGTGTCAAGAGATGAGCAGGACAGACAGATACTTTACTTCTGCTCCATGACCCTGAGAAGAGACAGAGAGGTCAAAACAGATGAGAATCACACTGACCTTAAACAGGCATGGCAGCCCAACACCCTCACAGCACCTTTTCATTTTAAGACCATCACTCTCCAAGCACCGCTTTGATGAAGGTCCTGTTTAGGGCTCTCTGTGCTGGTCTCCTCACTGCAAACCACAAGGGTAATGTTGGTTAATCACTTTGTTTTCCCTGTCTGTCACCTTCGGATACCATATCAGAGGTCACAATACACTCAAACATGCGGCTTCAGCTTGCCACTGTGGAGCGGCGCACTGAGTTGTCCATGTCCTGCAGTGAGCTTCCAAGCTCGCGACCTTTTATACCAGGAAATAAACAATTAGATAACTCTGTAGAGAGCAGGGTGAGTGGGCATGCACCTGAGCCCCCTTAATTCTCCTAAGTGCTCAGGCTTTGCCACATATGAAAGGACCCAGCTCAGCAATATGCCCTGCCAATGTGTCCTGTTCCTTGATTGTCCTGATTTTCTTCCAGTATAATTAGTTTAGGTAGTTTATTATTATTATTTATTTAGTTTTTATTTTTAAAGGGAGTAATTATCTTGGAATGAAAAAAGGGCTCGGGGAGCTCCAGTAAAGACATGCCATTCTGCTACCCCAGAGCAAAGTCAGGCCCTAGACTACTTCCCCTGAATTGTGCCGACCTCTTCTGGTCCATAGTGATAAAAACAGAGTGACAGAAAAGCTCAGAATGCCAAACCTCACAGATCAACCTGTCTGGGAACTTTGGCAGACAGTCAGAATGAGGAAAGGCATCTAGTGGATGCCTTCCACTAGATCAGGTTGCCCAAACTAACTTCTATGTTAAAATTTTCCATCAAAAGATGATGCTTATTAACAGACACTATTTGAAACAAAATGAATTTACAGACAGCCTGGAGGTGAAATTAGTCACTGTGATTTTCAGATCCATATCAAAAGAAACAGGAAAAAAAGTATTAAATGTGTGTGGAAGATTAATTGCATTTTTTTTCTTTAAATTCTAAAGTGGTGTCAACATTGAGAAAATCATTTTGGTTCAAACCAGAAGGATGCATTATGGTAGGAAGTCACAGGCACATGGAAAGAGCCCTGGAACAGCTGGTTAAAGCCCCCATGGATGACAGCAGTTACAAGCAACTATAAGAGATGATGTGGCTATGACAAGCTTATCTGACTTCTGAAAGAGCTTTCTTGGGTCTAAGATTTTTGTCTTTTGCAAAACAGAAAACAGATCTCAACAGATTCCACACATGGGCAGATGAGGTTGAACATAGATATTAACAGAAATCTTATAGTAGTTTATAGTCCCTTTAGTGTTTGTCATCTGAGGTTCCCCAATCCCCTTAGATGTAGTCATCTCTCCCAAATTAAAGTTTCATTATAAATATTTGAAAACCAAAACAAAATAATAATAAAAAATCTATGAGCTGGGGAAAAGCTAGGCTAGTTTATTTTAGCTTGGCATCCTTTTAGAGTTGACCAGCATGAGGTCTGAAGGAGCATTAGCCACCCTGGATCTCATGTGAATTTGTCCCATTGCAAGCTCCTTCCTTCCTTCCCCACCTCCAAGACATCACTTTGCTCTCACTGAAGTGCCATGGACATCAATAGCCCCACTGGGGATAAATCTAACTGTGCCCATCAGCTGGAAAACAAAATCAGTTGTTCCACCAGGCTCATTGCTCCCACTGTTGCCAGCACTGACACTGCAGTGATGTCCCTGTTACCCTGAAGAGCCTCAGACCAGCCCCAGGGGTTTGAGGTGAGTGCTCAGGCAGCAGCATCCCCCATCCAGGTCCCTCCAACACACTTGAGCACCTGCAGACATGTTCAGAGATTAAATCTGGCAGACAGGACAATGAAGCATCTGGGGACAATGAAATATCCCACCCCTTGCTCTGAGCAGACACTTTCCTTTCCTGGACCGTGCAGGGTTGTGGTGGAAGCGCGAGACCACTAGACCATTTTCAGTGTTAACTTGGATTCTTGCTGCCCCCATCTACTAGCAGTATATATGAGTGTCCCTGCCATGCTTCAGCAAAGAGGCCTCTTCCAATCTCAGCCCTTCTTGACACCACTATTAATTGCATCAATATGTGCATTACTTGTATGAGAGGAGGAAATAAAATCTAAGCCAGTGTTATTTTGTGAATAAAGATCCAGGATGGGACTTCTCACTGCTGGCCTTCAGGATAAGGCTGGACAAATCATGTTTCTCCTGTGTGTTGTTTTCTCCTTACGATTTGGAAACATGAGATATCAGAATCAGAAGATCTTAAGAAATTGATGCTCTTTCTCTCCATCTAAAGATAACCAGGCTGAACTGTAGCTACACTCCAAGATTTGGCAACAGCCACGTTAAACCCAGACTCTATCACAAGGTGGAAGGCAGTAGAGACAAGACAAAATACTCAACAAATCTCCCAGCTCTGAAGTGCTCTGACAAATACAGCTAGGAGCATTAGGAGGCTGTGGTGCTAGCAGGCAGGGTGGGCACAGCTGACTCTTTATGGGCTGGGGGGCAGCCCAGGCTTCCCCTGTGGTGGTGGGGATGACCAAATCCCTCCACAACTTTGCACCTCACGGCTCTGTGAAGCAGCAAGCCATGTTACTGCTCCCACCAGAGCTATTTATACATGGAGATGACTCACCGGGCAGCTGTTTTCTGGAAGAGTGTCCTTCCACCTTCTGTAAAAAAAGAAGTCCTTCCAAAATAAAATAAAAGTGGCCGTGCTTCCTAACATTATTCAAAGCCTGAATGTTGAAACAGAAAATGAAACACAAAGGGTTAAACAAACAATTCAGGATGAGGGTCAAAATATGCCTGATAAAAGCAGTGACCTGTTATTGTCACTGACAGAATTTCCCAGGGTAGTTTATCCCTAAAATCTTGATGTTTTCTGTCCCTTCAGTCATCCTCAGGCATCTTTCTGCCCCACAGAGGCCCAGAGTGGAAAGGCTGGAAACCAGTATTCGCCACCCTTGTTATCTCCACAGACTAGTTACTGCTGTGCATCCCAGGGGAACTCTGCCCTGCCATGGGATTTAGGGCTTAATCCCATAATGGGTTCAATGCAGGACAAGTTGCAAGGAGAGGAGCAGCACTGTGCTGCACACTCTCCCTCTGCTGCAGGATCAGGCCCTGTGCGAGTGTGGACAGGGATCAGCACCTGGTTTCAGGGCTGGGTACTTCTGAGCTTTGAAAGCAAATAGGGCACTGGGGCATTTCCCAGTTGTAAGAACAGTCCCTCAAGCAGATTTTAATCATCCTGCTTACTTACTCCACTCATCTGCTCATCTGTTTTTGACATTTTTAAGCTTATCAAACCATTTGATGTTTATGGAGTGTACAACTTTTTTTTTTTTTAATTCAAAAGCCAACCATTAACCTTTGGTAGACTTGTTTGACCACCCACTAGAACAGTACAGAAGGAAAAACAGAGTCCTGTTGCCCCAAAAGCAAAGGAGAGGAAAATATTCCTCTCTAGCACAGATGCCAGTACCATCTAACATGTAATTGGGATCATTGGACAGTTTTGCTGCTCCTGGAATTAAACCAAACCTGCTTGTGTCCCTGGCTTGGCTCATTTTTTAAACAGCTCCTGAACCAGAAGCTAATGAGCCAACCAGTAACAAATAACCAAACACTGGAGCTCAGAGCAGCACATCTCAGCCAGCCCTGACCCAATCTGCACGGTGTTGTGCCTAATTCCTGCCCTCCCCTCCACAGCGTCCTGTACTCCATAGCTCTCACTATTCCCCGAATTCCCTTTGCAAGAGGAAATAGGAAAACACTTTCCCTGCAGCCACTGAGGCCGGGACTTGTCCTTCCAGCTCCCTTCCCATGTATTCGGATGGGGCACGGCAGACACTCCAGCCACCCTAGGTGATGGGATGTTCCTTTCTTCCCCGCCCGCCCCCCCCCCCTCGGGTCTAGCAGGAAGCAAAACACAGTGTGCTCCCAGCCAAAGGCTCCCGAAACAAGCGTCAGGGCCAAAGCACCGCTCTCTGCCTCCTCGACTCTGAAAAAATAAAGAAAATAAAGCTGAAGCAGGTTGTTTTGGCCCCGAAACGCTGCACTTGGGAGGTGACGAATGTCAGATTCGGACAGATGGTGGCTGATTTGCAGAGTCCAAAATCAGCTCCCGGAGCCCGGCCCGGCGCCGCTGCTGCCGCTGGGCACACGCGTCCCCGGGGGCCAGCGGGCACGGCGCCCCCCCGGGGGACACGGTACCGGGAGCGCTGCCTGACCCAGCAAGCCGGAACCGACAGCGGCCGCTGCTCTGAGTCTGAGACCGGCGTGTCCCGAACCGCCGACCACTGCTAAGGAGAAGGGCAGGTGCCGATGCCGGTGCCGGTGCCAGCTCCCGTGTGGCCGGCCGCGCTCCTCGGGACCCGCCGGTAACGACGACAGCCGCAGCAGGGCTGACTCACGCGTGATCGCTGCTAGGAGGCTCCTGCAGGGTACCGGCACCTCCCGGGAGCGGCAATAGCCTCAGCGGTGCTCGGGTATCCCCACCGGATCGGTGCCTCCCAGGACCAGCACCAGCCGTCGGAGACTCCTACCGAGCGGGCACCTCTCGGCACCGGCACCAGTCCCAGCAAATCGGCACCTTCCGGAGCAGGCACTAGCCTCCCCCATACACCAGTCCTCGGAGCCTTCGACCGGGGTCGGCACCTCCCGATCCCGGCGCAAGCCGTTCCGGTGCCGACTCACGCCCGATCAGTCCCCAGACCTTCCTTACCGGGTCGGAACCGTCCGAGCGCGCCCGGGTCCCGCCGGTGCCCGTAGGTGCGCTAGCAGACCCGCGTACCCGCCGCGATCTCAGCCGGGCACCGGCAGCTCCGGAGCGCCTCGGGGCCAGCGCCGACGCCGTGGCTGCCGCGAGCGCGGCCCCTTTAAAGAGACGCAGCGGCGGCACGGCGCCGCTCCACGGGACAACGGCAGTCCTGAAACGTCACCGCCCGCACAGCCAATAGCAGCCACGCCGGCGCATATCAAAGGAGGCGGTGCCCGCCAGAGCCCCGCCCCTACCGACTCCCTCCCGCTGGCGGGGGCGCCGGCACCCTCCCTGCATCTCGCGGGCACACGGCCCACGGCCAGGCTCTGCTCCAAGCACTTGGAGAGATCGGCAGCAACCAGCAGATTATTATTTTCTCTCCCAGAAATGGGCAAATTCGCGGGTTTGTAATCGAGCACTTCTGGGGGCTCTGCCTCCCCAGGCCGACGGGTGACGGAGGCTCAGAGCCCCCGGCCCGGGCGGGACGAGGGCCCGGCCCGCCCCCCCCCCCGCGCTCCTCGGGACGCTCCGCGTCTGCCGGGCCGGGACAGCGACGCCTCGCCCAGGGCGCGGCCGGCCCAGCGCTACCCGCAGCCGGGCTAATTTTAGGCGCCCGCTCCGCCGCAGGATCGCAGGGGACACGGCGGCCACGTCCCCGCCCCGAGCCGTCCGCTGCTCCCGGGGCGGCGGTGGAGCGGCATCTTCGGTTTTGCAGGACGTGTTATTTGTACGGGAGGCAGCAGCGATTAAAGGGCGGTGCAAAACCGAGCTCGTCCAAAGTCTGCAAGCGGAGGGCGTGGGCAGGGAGGGGTCATAACAGGACGGCCTTCACAAACATGTACTTAGGAGGCTGCCTGAGGTTGGGTTTTTGTCTTGCTTTTTAATTAGTGTCTAAGAAAAGAAGGACACAAACCTCAAAGAGCCGCAAAAAGCATGGCCTTCTGCTGCGTATGTGCACACGTGGTACAGGGACTGGACCGCTAAGACTCCCAACCCCGGTGCCAGCTGCTCTGGGGAAAGCCACAGTCCTTACACCTTTAACATTTCCTTCCCCCCCTCTCCAAAATCTGGTTCCAGCTCCAACCGACCAGAGCACTAGTGCAGCCCAACTGTTGGTATTTTGAGATCTCTCATAATGGACTTTGCTCCCAGTTGTTAAAGGACACTAACCTTTACGTAGTGATAACTGCCAGCAGTCATTGTCCTTATAAAAGAACCCTACTTATCAAGGAAAAATTTTACCATCTATTTAGAGACATTTTGCCTTTTAGATACAGAGCACACACTATTTCTTCTGTACAGCGTAGGTTTTGATGCTTTTCCTTTTGCATTAGCTCCCCCTTGGAGTTACACCAGCTTCTATGAACAGAGAAATTATACTCAGTTATTTGTTAGTGGGTCTAAGGCAAGTGGGAAACTCAACAAGGGCAAATTCTCCCCTGCCTTCTGTTGCTTTCCTACTGAAAGGCACCAGGGCAAAGATCATTCCAGAAACATCACAGGCAGAGGAGTTTGGCAAGGGTGATCCAGTCTCCCAGTGATTTTCCACTGTTAAGAACTCTGGAGAGCAAGTGAGGACAGCATTCCCTGCACTGGGCTGATTTAGCTCCTGTCAGCCCCTGAACAGACATGCAACCCTGTCATGAGCACACAATTTCCCTGCAATGGGTGTAACATCCCCACGCTGCAGGAAATTCATGATGTACACACTTCTCTCCATGTTTGTCCTCCTGTTTTCTAATCCACAAGTAGATTGCAGCAGCCCATAAGTAACTGTAGGTTTACCAAATCCACGTAGTTGTTGTGTCTGCCACCCCAATTTCCCTCCTGTGACACAAAAGTTAGGTTAGTCTTAGTTCAGTAGACACCATGAAATCCATCCAGCCATCTGCTTCAGATAGGGTCCAACCCTTATTGCACTACGTATTTTGGGGAACCTCAGAGTAAAACTAAAGTTTTCCTTTATTCACAGGGGGAGACCACCTCTATTGTCTTTAAGGCACATGGACAAGGAACCTTCAATTGCAGCTAGTCTCCTCATGCCATCTTCTCAACGTAGTATTATCTTACACATTATTTCTAACACACTTTTGGTGGCCAATATATATTTTTTCTGATACTGAGCATACAATAACAAAATCCCCACCCTCAAAAAACAAACAAACAAACAAACAAAAACACAACAAACTGTACACTCTTTTTTTTCATTTCACTACTTGGAGTGACCTTCCCATGCATCTATTTCTGCAGTCTCCCACAGTGCAGCAGTTGGGACACTGGACACAATGTGGCCAGCTTCACTCAGTTCAAGGCTAATCCAGTCAAAACTCAGCTCTCCCAGGGTTTCTCAAACTTGGGCTTCAGTTTTGTGCTTTGTAATGGTAAGAATCAAGACAGACAGACAGACTCACTCCCCAGTGGCTAGGTTCCCCCAACAGTAGACAGAAACCCCAAAATTTCTGTTTCGTAAACGTTTGTTTTTATAAAAATAAATTATTAAATGGGGTAAGACAGTCATGCTCTGTAGCACTCCAGTCACCTTACTTGTACTCATGTGGTCAGGGAAAAGGGTATGACTCCTATTTCTTTTTAAAGAAAATTTTATCAAATACCTAACTTAAATCCTGGGCAAGTTCTTTATCCTCTGGCTTACAGACCACAAGGTGATTTATATTTCCTTTCCACCCTGGGAAATATGGACTCCCACTCCCCAACAGGACTGCCATCTAGTTCTGACAAACTGAAAGAACACCCCTGAGATAACTTGTTCACCAAAAGCTCCTCTCTCTCTAGTTAAGCATCTTGAGGGAGAAGCCTTATATTAAAAATTATAGTTAAAGTGTTTACAAGACTACTTATCACTAAGGATTCATATAACAAAAAGCTATAATATAAAATCACTACAAGGGATTAAAAGATTAAAAGAAGCCAAACTGGAATTATGCAGCTTTATATAAAACAGATTACTTCATAAGTTCAGGAAGTCAAGAAACATAGGCAACAAGATAGAGCTTCTATGAGGTGGGCTGACTTAAAAGTACTTAGTGGCCCTAATTAGGAAAATTCAATTTAAATAATGTGAAAATTTGGGGGATCTGAGACATTTGCAGTTAATTTGAAACCAGCTTCAAAACTGGAGAAAAATTCCTAATTCAGTAAATTACTTCATGCAAAGATTCCAACATTGTTATGACTAGAGGAGCATGCTGCTGACTTCCTTCATCTACTTCATTTGCTTCTTTGAGTAGCTGTCAGTGATCTGTTTCACTGCCATCTCGTGGCTGATCTTCCACAAAATGTTCCTCCTGCAGTTCTCAACAGAAAGGACACAGACTAAATTCCGGCCTTCTGGGGAACAATTTCTCTGTGGGAGATCACTAAAAAGCCTGATGCTATCCTTTCCCTCTTTTGAACCTATGATAGAAACATGAGGCACCATGAGTTACCTTAACTTAAACATCTGAATTTATCTTCTGTGACAATCTAACAATTGCCTTTTTTTTTTTTTTTTTAAAACAGGAGGCAGAGTGGATGGATTACTGTGAACAGTAAAAATGTCTAAAAGGAATAAATGAAAGTCTGAGACACTGTTTAACAGACTACAGTTGTCTTCCAGTAATAACAAAAAGCTTACCTTTTCAGACAACACTTCAGCCAAGTATTTTCCTACGAGCTAACAACCTTAAATTAGCAAACATATGATTTCTAAAAGAATCAGAGAATGGTTTGAGTTAGAAGGAACCTTAATGCTTATCCATTTTTAACCCCCTTGCCATAGGCAGAAACACTTTCCACCAGACCAGACTGCCCAAAGCCCCATCCAACTTGTCCTGTGACACTTCCAGGGATGGGGCATCCACAGCTTCTCTGGGCAGCCTGTTCCAGTGCCTCACCATCCTGTGAGTAAAGAATTTCTTTGTAATATCTAACGTAAATCTACCCTCCTTTAGTTTAAAACCACTACCCCTTGTCCTGTCACTATATTCCCTAATAAAGAGTCCCTCTCAGGCTTTCTTGTAGAACACCACTCAGGGGGTCTAAACTCTATGTAAACTAGTATATTCTGACACACTCAGTTTCCTTGGTAGTGGCTGATGAATAATTTTTCCATTACAAACCTGCAACTAGAATGGACAGGTATCTACCAGACTTCCTTAACACCTTCTTCCCTCAATGCACTGGTTCTCTTTCTACCTCCTGGGAAAGGGGTCATCTTGCAACTAGTATCAAATTCAATCACTCAGTTGACATAAATTTTATTTTAGCACCCTGCAGAAACTGTTCTGTGAAAGGGAGGTGTAGAATACCTGTTGAAATCATGGATGTTACATAAGAATCTGAGCAGTTGCCAACCTAGAGTTTGAAGAGGACACAGTAATTATTTTAAGTGTCGTAAGTCCTTCAGACTATTAAGGATATCTAAGGTTGAACAGCAAGCTGATACCTTCATGCTTTGGCTGACTTGGAAGGTATCATTTTTCAGTTTGATTTAGTTTATCATTTTTCAGAGACCTCTCCAATGGAAACATAAGCTATGTTCTTTTCCTCGTTTAGCTTAAGTGATCAGAAACACATCGTGAGATGAGTAAGACTTTTGAGCTGCTATTATTCCTGTTCATGTTTTTTTTTTTTTTTTTTTTTCTTCCCAGTACCTTCAGTATAACCACAAAGGGGCTGACTGATTCTCATCTCCTTTATTGCAATATACTCTATCCACTGTCTGAAAAAACCTTACAGAGGAAATTATGCAGAAAATCAAAAAAGAATTGAAAGGGGAAATAGTGATCCTGCGGTTATGGCAGTAGTCTGGATCAGAAATAACTCAGAACTCTGTCCCCAGCTGTCACTTGCTTACATAATGTCAGTGTCTCAGTTCCACATCTGCAAAACATGGATATTTATTTACTCATCTGACAGCAATACACTAAATTTAATCACACAGGCTGCTCAAGTAGACACAATAGTAAGCACCACTAGAAACCCTTAAATAAGTTATCTTCTACAACAGTTCTCTTTGAATAAACTTACTAATTTTATCAAAGCTTATGGACAAAGTTGTATTCCCAGTAAAGGAATTTAGAAATTCTCAGTGCAGGAGAGGCTGAAGAGTTTTAAGCATGGAGATAAAAGCATGCTAGTGCTTTTATATTGAAAGCAAGCAAAGAGCACTTCAGTTCATTGCCCTGCATTGAGTTTTCCTTCAGTAAAAAAGGCAGGCTGAATTCCTGTTTGAAAGCAAAACTGGAAGCTACTTTGTAATATGCTGTCTCAGTTTTTCATTTTGCAAGCTCTCAGATGTGCCAACACACAGCTGTAGAATTATTTTGCAGCTCACAGTTCACAGACATGAACATGTCACATAGTTTTAACTCATGTATCCCACTCAAATGTGCAGTACACAGTAACAGCACACATGAAAGACTGAAAAAGATCAAGTTACTACGGGAACTATCAGTTACCCCTTGATTATTACTCAGACTATAAGGCAAAGGAGCATGGAGGCAATATGAAAATGAAATTGCAAAATTAAGTGTGTAAACAGAAACAGCACTTACAACATTCAATTTTCTGTAGGTCACACAAGCAAGAAGTCTAGTATAATCTACACCCGTCCTTACTGTTTTTTTTTCAGTTCAAAGTTGCTGAGGGCAGGATTGTCAGTAATTTGGCTACTTGGTGGCTATGCTGCAGCTTTCTCCTGACTTGTTCTACTGACTTCAATGACCCTTTAGGAAACCAGACACCTAGTTCAAGAAAATTTAGATGTGTAGTTTATTGATGAGACATCCTCTACTGATCAGTGTCAGTGTTATTACAAATTTTATCTTTGTGCAAAATCAAAATTAAAAAAGAAAACCAAACCAAACCAAAAACAGGGAACCATGCTATTGATGTATAGGTTGACTAAGAATAAAAAGTAACATTGTTCAGAGTTCTCTAAGCAAAAGGTAATAATTAACATTAATAGATCACTTCCACAGGGGACTTCTGGTCTGCTACCACATTCTGCCCAGGAGTTTTTGGCAGGTTTTTCAAGGGAAGGGAATTCAAACAAAATAAACAAAAGCAGTATTTCCTTGTTGGTGGAAACTTTACATAATTTTTCAATTTCAAATGTGTTTAAACTGCGTATTATAAGGCTCTTTTGCCATGGTAATAGGTGAAGAGCCGGAAATCATGGAAAATGGCATAAGAATTAGAAATGCAAGCACATATCACACAAACCCATTTTCATGCTAAATTAAAGATATCAGCAAGACATGGATGAAAGAAATAATTAGCAATATAATGAAGTAAGGGACTGTAAACTTCTGGTGCTCTCAGGGAGCTTCATTTGACTACAGTGTTTGTGTAACAAATTCTCAGTACAGAGAGGCCTACAATGTGTTGTTAGCTGTGCCCATTTGTACATACACAGGCCATGAGACTCAGTATAAAGGCAGCTATTCCCAATATTCAAAGAAATTTTACCAGAAGGTATTTCCCAATTCCAATCTGTAAAGGCAGCAACAGACCAAGAAAATATGAGGATTTACTTGCAAAAATACAGAGAGAGGTGAATTTTTAAAATGGAAAAAAAAAAAAGCCATAAAAATCCCTCTCAAATCTTTATCCTCATTTGAATAGGCATGGCTAACAATGCAGAAGAATGAAACTCTGTCTGAAAAAGCAC
The DNA here is from genome assembly GCA_011075105.1 of Heteronetta atricapilla. NCBI lineage: Eukaryota > Metazoa > Chordata > Aves > Anseriformes > Anatidae > Heteronetta > Heteronetta atricapilla. Next base: position 5,717,674 of record CM021757.1, read on the forward strand.
TGGTTACTTCCGAAAGCAGAGGGTACCCCCTGCAATCCAGAAGAAACTTTCATAGGCACCAGGATAAATTTCAATAGGTTGACTTTGTCTGAAATTATACTGGGGAATTGTGAAGTAATTATGAAAAGAATGCAATTATCATGCCTTATTCAGAAATGTATTAAAAGCTGCAAAATTATCCTGTTGCTGCCAGGATGAAAGTCTTTATTAAGAATATCTGTTAACCCTAAGACTTTTTTTTTTTTTTTTTTTTTTAGCATCTATGAGGAAACAGAAGTGCTTGCCTTCTTTTTGAACTTCTCCTTTCATAAGAGTGGATTTTACTTTTTCTGCCACGTCTTCAATACACATACCATGCAACTTTTTTCCAGCACTTTCAATAGGCTTAAATCCAAAAATAAAATAATTTATACCTTCCAAGGCCAGCCAAACACTACTACTAATTACTGTCAGATTACTTCAAAGCTGTCTTCTATTTCTATCTGCTAAAACTGTGAAAGTTGTTAATTTAAGTCCAGCTTTGAACACCCCTAAATCTTCAAAGAAAATTACCATGTTTCATCCACATGCACACAAACTCTGGGAAATAGTGCATAATATCTGTAATTACTCAGCAAAATATCTAGTGCCAGTCTCACTTTCTTTAACACACAAATATAATCCTTTAAAGACATGTGGCTATTGGTTATATCAAGTACACATACCTCTGTTCTATGCTTTTCTAACCAAGATGCACAAGATCACATCCAGGCTTGAACTTTACATGAGTCTTCTGCTCAGCAATAAAAATTACACCAAACAAAAGAGTAAAAAATTATATACCTTTTTTTTTTTTTTCTAAAAAAAAAAAAAAAGAGATGAGACTGTAAGGACAGAGGTCTGAAGAACTTTCATACTCACTCCTGAAAAACAGTAGAGCTCAACGTTCAGAAGTGGGAAAACTATAAGAATAAAGTCACGTTCTCCATTAAGAATCACTCATATCTTAATCATAGTTTAGTACATAACAGGCTGGAAGAACTGTCGGTTCATTTCTGCATGAAAATGGGTAAACTGTTTATTTAATATACCTCCATCATCTCTCAAAGGTGCCACGTCTCCCCAGTTTTAACACCAAAACCAACTTTAAGAACAGAAACTTGAACCAACTTCTATTTACAAGTGAGATGGTCCTCATTGGTGGGCATAAATAAATTGTGGAGACATACATTACTGTTTGTTTTAATACTGTTAATTAAAAGAAATACGAAACCATAAAATAACTATTTAAACATTTTACAACCCTGAGCTCAGTTCCTAAGAGTACAAATTTGACATTATTTAGTGTTGTTGAGTGCCTTATTTGCATACTTACTGTTTTTATCATTTTCTCAAAGGCCTCCATACTGCACAAGTAATAATCAGACCAAAAGTGTCAATGAAACACTATCTTTGTCAACACAGAAAGAGCCTCTGCACAACAGCCTCTCAAACTCCTAACAACACGGTACTCAGTCCCACTGACAGTGACACCACTGTGTACATTATAATGCAAAGAAATAGGCAACAGATTAAACAAATTACAAAAATACTACTCTCTTCAGCTCAGAGGTGAACTTGGTCTTTCACTTACTTGGCTAAAACAGACTAAAACTGTCAAAGGGAAGCACTATCTTTTAAACTGCATGCTTGTGAGTTTTACCTTCTCCTCTCCAATAAACTGAAAATTGTTATTACATGTTCAAGAGATGCAACTAGGCAAAGACAAAAACATCCAGATGGACTGCACTGTTAAGATATGAACTAATCTCCCAGTGAAAAGAGCTGAAATTCAGCTTAAAGAACTCTTTCAAAAGCCCATAATTAAAGATGTGTTTGTTTGTCACCCATACAAGGTGGGTGACAGTGCTTTTTTGATGTGCAACAGCAATACAAATTAGGTCATCTAAGAAGCATCTTAGCTGTGTAAAAGGAAGAGTCAATAATTCAGACAGGCATGACAATACAAAAGAGGTAATCACCAGACTTTTATCCAAAAAGCTGAATTGATCTTAGATAATACACTGATTAAACAACCTCGCAAAGCCTATGCCTTTATTAAGGTGTACTGGGTCTAGCTGGGATGGTAACTTTCCCTGCAGCAGCCCATACAGTGCTATGCTCTGCACTTGTAGCTAAAACAGCAGTGGTATCACACTGGTGTTGTGTCTGCTGCTGAGCAGTGCTGGCACAGCATCAGGACTTTCTCTAGCCCTCCGAGGGGGTGGGCAAAAAAAGTGAGAAACATCACCAGGGCAGCTGACCCAAACCAACCAAAGGGATATTCCATACCATATGATGTCACACTCAGCAATAAAAGGTGGGAAAAGGAGGAAGAGGGGAGGGGTGGGCTCTCGTTGCGAAAACATCTGTCCTCATCTCCGAACACCGGCTACGTGCGTTGAGGCCCTGCTTCAAGGACGTGGTCAAGCATCGCTTATTTGTGGGAAGTAGAGAGTAATTTTTTCCCCTCTGCATTTCCACATAGCCTTTACTTGTTTTGTTATTCCCTTTCCCCCTTCCTCTTCCCCTTTTCCCTTTTCTCCCTTTAGTTGAATTGTTTAATTAATAATAATATTGTTAATAATAATAATATTGTTAATAATTGTTTAATTAATATAATATTTCCTTGATAATATATTTCTCTCTTTATTAAAATTATCCTTATCTCAACCTGTGAGTTGTTTTTTTTCCCTTTACTTCTTCCCCTCCTCATCTGAGGAGGGGAGTAAGAGAGCGGTTGTGGTGTTCAGTTGCCTAATACGGTCAAACCACCACATAAGGATAAGGCACTGTCCAAAGGATGAGTGGTTTAAATTTCTCTAGAAAAGATTTGCCCTTTGAACAGCTCATCTTGGAATGCCTATCTCCCAATGACAGTGTTAATTCTGGTGAATTCTCCTCTTAAAAATCACATTTTAAAGATTTAGTAAAACTTTTCTTTAGGCTGTAGGATGCTCTGGAGAAAAAAAAAAAAAAAGTTAGTCCCACTTTCCAGAAATATTCAAACCAAAGCCAAAGTTTGTGTAATTTGTCTTTGCTCTTCTTGAGGGAAGCATTTCAGCAACACAAACCAATCCCTTAATTTAACAAACCAACCCCTTAATGTACTAACTAAATATAGTAAAGCTAATACAAAACATTATTGTTAGCTTATCAACATATGCAAGTAGTAAATGCACTTGAATACATTCCTTAGTGTTGCACAAACTCGGTAGGTGTACCTACTTAAGCACATTTTAGCAGAAGTGAAATGCCACAGCAAATCTCAACCTTTAATTTTGTGACTTCTGCAACATCTATTTTCCTTTTTTTCTAAAATATGTACTTTATAAACTACCACTTTGTAACACTTTTAGACCAGTCTGTGAGCTTTCAGCATGTTTGTCACAGATGCCTAGTTAAACAGTTTAATCTTCTTCCACAGAAAGAATTCCTAAGTACCTGTCTTGGAAGGGAAAAAAAAATATAAAGTGTATCATTGCTATGAACTGAAGAGAGAAAAAAAGCAAACAAACAAAAACCCCAAGAAAGAAAGAAAGAAAAACCTGCCCCAGATTTTGGAATTCTGAATAGCAGCCTAATACTGTAAATTTATTGAGAAGAAAACAATTTTGCAAAAACGGAATACAACTGATTTACCAAGGAGTTTTTGTTTTTGTTTTAGCATTTAAAAATCATTTAATAATGGGCCTGACCATAAAATAGCAGAACAACAGAAAATGTAGGTTGCAGTTATGACATGGAATGCATAGAACCTCTAGGGCATAGAACCTCTGGGGCGGACCAGCCACAGTAAATACAAGAGTCATAATCACAAGTGTAAATTCACCTTCATAACTGTTTTTTTTTTGTCTAGAAGATAAAAGAGTGTACATAAATATTATAGAGAAAACATTTAAAAAACACATCATTTTAATTTTCAGAAACGCTGGCAGGGGCTTCAGCTCAAAACTGAATAGGTTTGTTGGGCCAAAATTGTCCATCCTGTTTTCTAGTTTCCTATGCTTGTTATGAAAAAAAAAACCAACAACATTCATGATTAGATGGTAGGAAATCATGAAAAACATGGACTACGGAGCTAATTCCCAACAGACAAAGGACATAGTGTTTTAAAAACATAGAGCTTAACAGCAGTAACTTTAAGGAAGTAATGGTAGGAAGATTTTCCACCATTTCTGCTACCTTGAAAACTAAAAAAAAAATAATTAATCCTGTTAGCCACAGAAACCCAGTTCATTAGTAAGCAGAACAGTAAGTTAGATACCTGCCTATGAGGATATCTGGATGTATAGTTTGGTGGGATTTAATTTAAAAAGCAGCTCAGAAGAGTACAAATTTAAAAAGCAGCACAGGAGAATATGAATTTTAAGGAAAAGAGGACTTACAGTACGTTGCCTTGGGCCTCTGTCTTCACTGAAGGTAGCAACAATTTACTAGATTGCAATAATGCTGCTATGTTTAGTTTTAGTTGAAGAGACATAAAAACCTGAAAAAGTAACTGCTACACAAGGGTTAAAACAGGTACATTTGGCATTCCAGCCCACAATTCCCACACTAAACTTGTCATTTCCTCCTCATAGCCTCTCAAGATTATGAAACAGTGACATGCCTACATTTAAGAGTTTCCTATCCTACAACTGTAAAATGTAGATTTGTCAAATGTATTACTACAACCCCTAGAAATTATCCCATAATTTTACGCATATTACATTTATGGGATAGATCTTCCCATGGTACATAACACTATCAGTATTTTCTTAACAAAGCAACTGAAACACCACTGTCTCATTCAAACTTCTCACTCTCACAGTCAGTCAGGAACACCACATTTATGATTTCACTTAATTCCCTTCTCTTAACAACTCCACGAATTCCAACACACAATCTGAAGAGCAGCATTTTATATGATCCCCCGCTTAAAACCATATCATGAAAAGCCATTAAAACTGGCTCTCCCACATAAAGAGAAGAGATGCTTGGCTGACTTGAGATACTCTCTCTCTTACCTATTTCATACCTGACTCTGACTGAACTAAACAATAACCAGTGTAGGAAGAATATAGTATCTCAACATCCTTGTCCAAAAATAAACCTTAAGAGAAACTCTGAAAAGGGAAACTTAAAGCAAAGAACCCCCCCAACATTCCCATCCCCCCAAAAAAACACAAAAGCCAACAAAACAAATAAAAAACCCCAAACCAGACCAAAAAAAAAAACCCACCAACCCAACCTACTAAAATAAATTACGTAAAGTTCTGAAATCAACATCACTTTTGAGGCAACATTTCCAGAGACCTCTTGGATTGCTTTCTTCTATGAAGCACCTTTTGCTGCTGTAAGTTGTATAGTTGTAAGAATAACATTAACTATAGAAGCTATATGCATCTTTTAAGAATCACATTTCAATGATTATAAAAATTTATCTATTATACAACATAGGTCCAGCTACACTGAAAAAATTACACCGCTTATTGAAATACATTTCATTTTAGAAACAGACTACTAAATAGGTCTATACAAAAAACTCTAAAATAATTTCTGTAGTAAAATAAAGAGTGTGTTAGGAGAGCTACAGAAACAATATTTTTTTTTCTTTCTTTATAATGCTCAAATATACTGTGATACGTGGCTGGCTCACTCCATAGCCGGCACCAAAAGCTGAAAAGAATCCATTACAATACACAGTGATACAATTAATGCTCTGTATTAATCTCACAGCCTTTCCGATTAGTACAAAGAAAACCCAGGCTTTCTCCTCTTTGAGGAGAAGTCCAGGATATAAAAGCAAGCATACCTCATCAGCTGATATGAAATTATAAAATTCCACAAGTTTCAGTATCTGAAATTTATAAAAGTCACCAGTAATACACAAGCAAATTGGGGTTGAGTCCTGTTGATTCCCAGGTTCAAATGAGCACTGCTGATCCAAACCAGGATTTTCTCATTTGCTAATGAATTAAAAGGAAAAACAAGGATCATCTGCTGGGGCTAAGAAATGGACAAAAATCCTCATCAGGTAACCCTCTGTACCTCCATGAGGGCATGTTTTCATGTGCATAAAATGGGAAAATGACTGACAGGAAGCCAAGATGTTAGTGGTGCTGTGCTGAACTGTTTTTTTCTGCCAAGTGTCGCAGGAAGTTGTCCTCACTCTGACCTCTGTGATTTAAAGGCTCACTCTTAAAAAGAGCTGGAGGAGGAGGTAAATGGGGAACAGGGGGAACCGGAAGATGATGTGGATGGTGAGGATGAGGATGTAGGTGAAGATGTGAGTATGGATGGGGGATGGGGCGTGGAGGAAGTGTGTTCACTGGGTTCAGGTTCATAGGTGGAGTTGGGGTGGTGGGTGTGTTTACTACAGCAGGGACTGTGGTGGCAGGAGAAGCTGTGGACAGCGGAATCTGGACTGCAGATGACACATTCACGGGGCTGGTAACACGGAAGCATTTCTCCTTGTGTGCCTTGAGCATGTTGGAGAAGCGAAATCGCTGGCCACACACATCACATGGATAGGGCTTCTCCCCTGTGTGAGTTCGGCGATGTCTCTTCATATTTGGGCGGCTGGTGAAGCTTTTCCCACAGATTTCACAGATAAAGGGCTTTTCTCCTATTGAACACAGATATGGCAACGGGTTAGGCACAAAACATCTTCTAAGACTTCCTTTAGCATGCTTATAAGAACTGTATACTACAACATCTATTCTGACTGCTACATTCAGCAGAGACAGCTGCTCTACAGAAGTCCTCAGTCTTTATGAAATCCTCTTTTTGGATTCTGATGCACAAGAAAACCTTCTATAAGGCCCCCAGCAGTGAATCACAGGACTATAAACAGTTCTTTAGATTTAACATAAGTTAACATACTAATTCTCCTTTCTGATTTTCTAGGCTGGATAACAGCTTTGATCCCATGTTCCAAGGGATGGGATACAGATGGAAGAGTAGGAATGTTTTTGTCCTGGAAATACCTGTACTTTTCTTTGCTAAGTTCTTACCAGTGTGTGTTTTCATGTGCTCATCAAAATACTGTTTCATGTTGAAGTCTTTGCCACACCACTGGCACATGAACTGTTTGTGCCCAATGTGGATGCTCATGTGGGAACGCAGCTGGTACTTGTACTGAAATCTCTCATCACAGTTCTGCAACAGAAGAACAGCAACCATGATATTCAAGCATCACAGATCAGGAATCAAGGCAGTCACAGGACAGCATTCAAATGAACTAAGTGAAGGAGTACAGAATACCTGCACTTCCCTGAACTAGGGAAACATCACTCCCATTTTAAAAAAGGGTATAAAGGAGGATCTGGGGAACTACAAACAAGTGAGCCTCACCTCTGTGCCTGGGAGGATCGTGGAAAAATTCTCCTGGAAGCAATGTCAAGGCATGTGCCAGACAAAGAAGTGATCCGAGAGAGCCAGCATGGCTTCACCAAGGGCAAATCATGCCTGGCCAATCTGGTGGCCTTCTATGGTGGAGTGACCACATCAGTTGACAAGGGAAGACTGACTCATGTCATCCACCTGGATTTCTGTAAAGCCTTTGACACGGTCCCGCGTGACATTCTGATCTCCAAACTGGAGAGATACGCATTTGATGTGTGAACCATTCAGTGGATAAAAAATTGGCCTGAAGGTTGCACCCAGAGAGTGGTGGTCTATGGCTCTATGTCCAGGTGGAAGCCTGGACATGAGTGGTGTTCCTTAGGGGTCTGTCCTGGGACCGTTACTGTTTAGCAGCTTCATTAATGACATTGACAGTGGGATTCAAAGCACCCTCAGAAAGTTTGCAGATGACACCAAGCTGAGTGGTGCAGTCGATACAGCAGAATGAAGGGATGCCATCTAAGGGGACCTGGACAGGCTTCAGAAGTGGGCCCACGTGAACCTAATGAGGTTCAACAAGTCTAAGTGCAAGGTACTGCACCTGAGTAGGGGCAATCCCAGACATGAGTACAGGCTGGTAGAAGAACTCACTGAGAGCAGCCCTGCAGAGAAGGACTTGGGGGTTCTGGTGGACGAAAAGTTTGACATGAGCCAGCAGTGCATGCTTGCAGCCCAGAAGGCCAACTGCATCCTGGGGTGCATCAAAAGAGGAGTGGCCAGCAGGTGGATGCAGGTGATTGTCCCCCTCTGCTCTGCCCTTGTGAGGCCCCACTTGGAGTACTGAGTCCAGGTCTGGGGCCTCAGCACAAGGATGTTGATCTCTTAGACTGTGTCCAGAGGAGGGCCATGAGGACGATCAAAGGACTGGAGCACCTCTCTTACAAAGGAAGGCTGAGAGCTGGGGATGTTCAGCCTGAAGAGAAGGCTCAGAGGAGACCTCATTGCAGCTTTTCAATATTTAAAGGGGACTTATAAAACAGATGGAGAGCAACTTTTTGCTCAATCAGATAATGGCAGGACAAGGGAGAATGGTTTTAAACTAAAAGAGGGGAGATTTAGATTAGACAGAGGTTAGGAGGAAATTGTTTACTCTGAGGATGAAGTAAGGCACTGGAACAAATTGCTCAGAGAAGCTGTGGATGCCCCATCCCTGGAGGTGTTCAAGGCCAGGCTAGATGAGGCCCTGGATAACCTGATCTGGTGGGTGGCATCCATGCCCATGGCAGGCGGGTTGTAACTGGGTGACCTTTAAGGTCTCTTTCAACCTGAGCCATTCTATGAAATCATCATGGACACAAACCCTCACACTCTACAAATGCAGGATTTAAGTTATTCAGTGGAAATAGAATTTGACCTGTGCTAAAAGGTCTGCTGCCACAATAGCCTTGACAAGAAGCATGGAACAGTCATAGCCTTTAGTTGACACAGCTGTTGGCAAAGCTGAGGGCGGGACACCATTATGCCAACAGAAAAGTTCACTTAATGTATCATCATTTGGAGGTTTTGCAGCTTTGCCAGGTATCTCTGCTGGATTACACCATGCCTCCACTAGAGGACTCTGCTCACACAGGAAAACCAACAGCAGCTTCATAAAGCAGGCTTGTGTTTCAGAAAAGCAGACAGTTTTCAAGCTTTAATTAATTGGCATGAGGTAATTTCTTTCCCTACAAGTTCCTCAAAACTACTATGGCTGCAATATCACCATTACTACTCCATATCATGCTGGAGCTGTGTGCTCCACTTTGTGGACAGGGTGAGCCACCTAACCCAACCTGCAAACAGGAAGGGCCTGCCTCCATCATGTGATACCCACAAGCATCCCCATCACATGACCAAGACATTACTTGCCCTAGACATATGACTGGCTAAGTCTACCCCATACAGATCTCCTGCCAAGGAGAAGTGCAAAATTACAAATCACAGATGCACATGAATGCATTAGCAAGACACTTCCCCCTTCCAACACATACACTCAGTTTAGGAAATGCCAATTTAGGCTATGGTCTTGTGTCTCAAGGAGTTAACAGTTTGCAGTGATGCTGATAGTTTTTCCTCGCAAGTGAAAATCAAGCAGCAATTTATTTTCACTGTTGCCACCTCTGTCTGTTTCAAGTCACTGGGCAGGATGAGCAGGATTACTATAATTTACATCGTGATACTGCTTTACTATGAACACTTAGGGAAAACTGGTATTCAAATCCTGGTGTAGTATGTACTAACTGAGAAAAACATGACAGCCAGCAGTAAAAGCAAATCAAATACATCTCAGTTTGAATTGCTGTTAGATGCACTCCTGCTGTGTTCCCCAAACAGAGAATAATTTTCCCCAAATTTTTATGGAACTGTTCCTCATCTACAAGTCAGTCAATTCAGTTTCCACCCATATGCCCTACTGACAGTGTTATTAATTTTATGTTTTATATATCTAATATCTAAACATAAGAATGTTAAACAAAATAAATATTTTATATCTTTATATCTAAACAGATTAACAGTTGCTGCCTCACCTCACATCTGAAAGGTTTCTCTCCAGAATGCTGTAGGGAATGTACTTTGAGAGACATACTGCGTTTGAATGATTTTCCACAGGTTTCACATGTAAATGGCATGTCCTTTGTGTGTGCTGCAACACAACAGTACATTAGAGATGGTCACTACCAAACAAACATTTTAGCTCTTCAACCAAATTTCTTTTCCAGTACTGAGAAGGAAAATGCTTATTAGTATTGTACAGCTTCTAAGTATGTATATGTTTGCACACACATATGTATATACATACTTTGCTTGCTGTCAGTACCACAAATTGGAACATTTAAGCTAAGGATAAACTGATTTTTTATTTATTTTTTTTACTCCTCAAAACCAGCAGTTCTAAGTGAAGAACTACAGAGACACATCTGAGGCAGAAACAACAGAAGCACTGATCAATAACTCACCAACCATATGTTTTCGCACATGGGCCATAGTGTAGAACTTCTTTTCACAAATCTCACAAGAGAATTTCTTTTCTGCATATCCATGGACAATCTTGATATGTTCATGGAGGGACCAAAGCTTCTTGAATGATTTATTACAGGAAACACACTGAATGAATGGGATAAATACAAGTAAGTTTAAATTAGAAAGATTCAGTGATTTATGTTTGCAGAGTTAAGCCATGTGTCCTACTCTTGCATTACAAAAGGCAACCCAAACCAATGCAAAACACTGTATATTGTCTCAGACTGCACTACAGCCTACTTTTACTGTTTCACGTTGAAACAAATACACTAAGAAAAGCCGGAAATTCTGATCAAGCACAACTAGAAATGGTGTTAATACACTGCATTTTGACATCACCCAAAGAGCACCACAGCCACCGTGCTAACTTATTTCTAAAACACAACAGCACACGTAGCTGGATGCAGCCTCCAAATAACTGAGCGAGTCCTAACACAGGAATGACGACTTCACAGGCATCGATGCTGCTGGTAATCTAAACCACGGTGTGGGAAGAAGCCAACAAAGGTGGAGGAGGGTAACACCACCTAGCTGTTAAGCCCCATCTGCCCATCCAGCCCTGTCTTTTTCAGGAGCACTCTGAACCTTTTGTAACCTTTTTAGTTCTGTACAGAGGACAGCTTCCATCTTGCAGCTGTTGACCATGCAGAGTCTGTACACACAGTCAGTACAGCAAAGCAAGTTGCTGCCTTCATCTTTTATGTTGCCGCCTTCATCTTGTATGTTCTAACTCTTCATTTATACGTATCAGTAGCATTGAAGGTCTAAAATGACCACGTGCAAATGTTTTGATCTCTTCGCATGACTACTGTGAAACATTCAGAAAATCAGTGATGAGCAGGATCCACAAGCTTTCACACATCTCATTTTTCAACAGAGTTCTTGCTAAATACTTAATAAAAATCCTTGTGCAATTTTGAAAATTCCAGCATAATCCAAGTATAAACTTGATAGCAGACATACATGTGAGGATACAAAGTTATTTTCATCTTTGAAGTAAAGAAGAAGGAATTGTGGCTTGTTGTTTTTTGTTAGCTGTTGGGGTGTTTGGTGTTTTTTGGTACATCTCCATTTTTCTGCCTGTCAGTTACTCTCCTTCCCCAAGTAAGAACAGCTTGTTTGCTGCTCACTGAAGAACTACCAAATACTATGCCTTCTGACAACTTGAGTTGTTTCTTCTCTGCACGGGCAAGTTATGCTGCTTCCACAGTGCTCAAGTCTCTGCAGGCCTGGAAAATCTGGTACACCACTCACCACGCTGACCCCAAGGGGATCATTTACCTCTGCAAGTACCTACTTGGAGGCAAGTCAGGATCAAACTGTAGTCCATGGTAGGGGTCAGGGACGTGAGGCGGAACAGGACTCTATAGAGTAAAGTAATACTAAGAAATGATCAAAAATCATTTAAGGTTCAGTGAGACCTTGATGCTGTCAATCTACAATTTCACTGATGATCGGCAGCAAGCAGTTTCGATTGTTAACATCTACCACATGGAATCTAAGATGACAACAGAAATTCTGTGAGGATGCTGATTTTGAAAGGATAAAAACCAGAAGTTACCTAGAAAAACACATCACTTCACTGAAAAATATGGAGAAGAGACAGCCATGTTTATCAGTTCAACTACCACTTCTATAATGAAGCCATGTTTCTAGACAAAGCTCTGTAGCATCCTTGACATACTAAGACCTATATTAATGTATCACTTTCTATCCCCCGTACTCCTTTTGCCAACTGCAACAGAAAAATTGCAGGCAGCTGTGAAACATATTCCAAGTATTACAACAGACAAAAGTAATTGCTGAATATATATATATTGGTGTATATATATATATATATATATATATATATATATACACACACACACACACACACTGTTAATATGTACACTATATATTCCAAATATATATACTGAGAACTTGAAGACAACTAGTGGTACTTCTACCACCTATGGGTATCAGGGAATAAACCTGGACCTGATTCTTCTGGTATAGGATATAAAACAATTTCTACAACTTCTTCTTTCCTTATATTCCTTTGGAGAAATGAATGTAACCCCTCAGAAGCACATGGGTGCATGGATTACAAGACGCTTCTCCATTCTATGCCACACATTCAAACTATTCATAAATTCTTGTTCAAATCAAAAGATTAATGCTGTGAATGAGCCATTTGGATGACAGACCATCCCTGAAATTTACATTAAAATGTTATCTGCCACATAAAACTTCAGAACAATTTATTACAAAAATCGCAAGGACATACTGAAATGTTTATGTATTTTACTATGTTCAAGACTCATTATCTTTTATTATATTCCTTCCTTCAGTCTTCCTCCTATGAGCTGAAACATAAGGAAAAATAGCATAGTGTTATATAGAGCTGCATTTGAGTCTTACAGCAAAGAGAAATTGCAACAAATATTTCAACCATCTCCCGCACAGTGGGAATTGAATACGAATTCAGTTTAGCATTTAAGCAAACAACAACAAAAAGTCTTAAATGTTTCTGGTAAAACCAATTGGACAGACAAAAAAAACCAAACTTGTTGCCCTACAAACTATGAACATTTCAGCTGCACAGAAATTGAACCCAATCTGCTTCATCCTAGCAGTGGGAGTATTTCTGAAGTAGGTGGTAACACTGTGCCTAGTTTAACAAGGCAAAAAATGCTTGTTAAAATCGCCATATAAAACAACATTGCCTCCAGTTACATGAGAACATAGATGCCCACGAGCAAAGAACAAACCACAGATGAATGAGAACCTCTGAAACTCTTCCCACAACTGTAACTTTAAAATAGTTCTATTACAACACAAGTTTCATTGTTGTATACAATTAAAAGCTACAATTCCTCTGGCAAGAAAGACCAGACATCTTTTTATGATCAGTGAGATTAACTGAACTTCTGCACTGGAAAAAGGGCAGGCTCACAAACAGATTTAGTCACTGAACTCATATATTTCCCTATACATACATGAACTATAAGCAATGCTGTACATTACTTACGATTATTTCAGCAGGACTAAAAAAAAGTTACTTTTAAACACAAATCCAAATCCTAACTTCACTAGCTTCATTCTCACCTGCTTGCCTCTCCAGTATTGTAACATTTTTAATTACAATACCACGTACACATCATAATTTTGTTCTCCCTTGAAATGGTATCTGGAAATAATATATGACTGAGTATCAGGACACTGGAACTTTAAAGCTAGTGATAGTCACAGGTGCTCAGCACCTGAAGAAGTAGGTTTTTTTCCTGTCATGTGCACTTGTTTTCAGGGCATTTACTCTAGGAGTTTGCATTTGTTAAAGTAGCTTTGTGTTTTCCCCAACACGTCGTTAAATACTAGAGTAACTCTGCTAAACTAGACAACACTTGCATACTCCGTTCCCTACATTTTACTTCTTTTGGGAGACACCAAAAAGTGCTGATAGGTAGAGACAAGGTCTTGGTCAGAATCTGGTCTGCACAAGAGATTTCCCCCTCTGAAGTGTCCACTAGCTGTATCTAGGGCACAACAGAAGGTATGGAAATCTGGCAAGCAGGTGAGCAAACCTACCTGGATATTTTTTTCACAGTCTGTTTGCTGGTGAAGGGACAGCTCACTTTCTAGAACAAATTTCTTCCCACATTTGTCGCAGATCTGCATGCGCCTGTGAGTGACGTTCATGTGCTTCTCCAGGTACCAGCGTGTGTTAAACACCCTGGGGCACTTCTCACAGGTTAAAGTCTCCTTCTCTTCACACTTTGATTTCTGCACAGGTGCCTTGGGCTCCTTTGCAGCTTTCTTCTTACGCCTGGGGGGCTCCATACTCTTTCTACGACCCCTTGTAGTTCTGGGTGATGGGGAAGTTGTGGCTGCTGCAGCAGATGCAGCTCTCCTTGTTCTCCTTTGTGCAACACTAACTTTTTCCACTCTTTTCTCTTTTTTCTTCTGCCTCTCATTTTCCTCATCATCATTACTTTCTTCAGTGGCCTCTTCCCCACTGTCACCCTCCTCTTCCTCACTGCTGGTCTTAAGAACAGCAGTCTCTTTGGACTGGGAGGGGACACCCTTCTCCCCTTTTGATACATTTAATGTTTGGTTGTTAAGGTTTACCTCTACTATAATCTGCTCCCTTTTGTAAGTCACTTCATCTTCCTCCTCTTCCTCCTCCTCAGAGTCGTCAGAGTTTTCTCTATCTTCTTTCACAGCCCGGACTTCTCCTACTGATCTGTTTTCCCTGAAATATGGCTGCTCTTCTCTTTCATGGAGATGTGGTTTGCTCATTTTGCTGTCCACCAACACTGAGTAAGGACTTCCTGACTCTCTCTTGTATACTTTGGTGGATAGATCAAGTTCCTGGCTGGCACCATGATAAAATGTGGGTGGCACTTGACCACGGTGACTGTCCTCTTGCGCCATACCTGCTACATGCACTGCACAGTTTTCAACCAACTGTTGACAAGAATTGGTTGTCTGACTCATGGGGGGGACGGGACGGGACACTGATTCAATGAACACCTTTAATCCCAAAACCAAGCAAGCAGCTTTAAATCAGGATAGGTTCTCATGACCGATGCCTGTTTCATCTACACAGAATAGGATTCTCTGCTGATGTTTAGCACTGATGCGTAGGTCACAGAACTCTGATATTATGCCAAGAGCAGAACAGTAGCAATTATTCTTCTGAAGAAAGTTGTCAGTGAACTGTTGAACATTTTATCTATAAAAGACAGAGAAAACGTGATTACAAAACAAACAAACAAAAAACAACAAAAACACAACTCCCTAAAATCTTTACAAATTTCTTCTGGGTTTGTACAAGTAAGGTAAAAAACAAGGTATATACCATCCATGAGCTGCATCTGCTGTGGGTGGATTGTCCTACAGCATTATCTCAAGCAAAACTAGGAGTTAGGTACAAATACATGCACCTTTGATAAAGTGGGCCAGAACTAGTACTAGAATCCTCAGAAGTAGAAATCAAGGCATGCTATTCATTTCAAAATGAATACTCTGCACCTGTCAAAGATCACCACCTTCTAACTGAAAGCTGGGCCAATACGCTTATCTCTGTTTCTTCTGGAGCACCGATGGCCCCAAGACTGCTCAACTCCCATATGCCTCTTCATCAAACAAGGTGTATACATGTACACCTATGCAGAAATACCTCTTCTTCCGTAACTTCCACAGAAAGCATATCCTAACCCCTAATGAGGACATATTAAGAACTTTTATATCAAACAACGTTCCATTAACATAGATATGCACGAACAATTTCAATTAAAAAATTTTCAACTGGCAGCACTAAATCAGGTTAAGAACAGTGTGCCCCCCAGCTTGTTTCCACATCAGACAACCCTCATAGCCTCTTGATTTAAGGCACTTTATTCTTTTCTTCTCATTCTCTTTTCCCCCACATATTTATTCCTCACTGCAATACCCAAACAGTATTACATTTGCCATCTAAATTTCATTTGCAGTTATCCAAGCTGGAAGTTGGCCAAGACACTACTATTACCTTTTGCAAAAAGTACCATGTGATCCCTAACGAATACAAGTAATCAAGCTCTGGCATTTGTTTTTTACCCAGTCTATTACATTTTAGTAGCACAGTATTACAATACCAATTGGTCAGAATGAAACTTGCAGCTATAGGGTGCAGACAGAAGAGGTTTGTTATAGAAAGTCTGAGAGAGCTGAGAGAGATCCCATGACTGGATGGTAGAGAAGACCCCTGAGAGAAAATGGAAGGATTGAGCAGCAAAGCATGAAGAGCAGTGGATCCCTACTATCGGGGTCTGAAAAATTCCTCAAGTTTGAGGTTATAAACTTGGGAAAAGTCCAGCAGACAGGTATAAAACATTTGAACTTTGCAGAATCATACCCTGATTGTTATTTCCATTATTCTCAGAGCAACAATAAAAAACAACCAATCTGAAGCAGTAATACAAACAGGATTTTAATAATAATTTCTGTCCACTTCATTCTAAGTTAAAATGCTCTCTACACTACAAATGCAATAACTTTCTTGCAGACACATTTTGGCACAATTTTTATATATTATAGTTTCAATCTTGCTGTTCCACCAGAAATTTCCCCCTTTGAAATGAATTTAATTGAGCAGGAGATGAATCTACCAATGCTCTCAGCGGTTTGAGTAACAAAAGACCGAACCTTGCCTTACAACCTTTGTGAAGTAACATACTAGTGAAAGTGACTTACCAATAAGCAGTTGTCTGATTACCAGCCTGAAGTAAATTAAACAGATTCTTGAACAGTTCTCCAGTATTTCAAAATGCACTCAGCAAGCACCCCACAGATAGAGTAACCTAGACTCATAACACCAGGGTCTGCCCCCACTGCTGCATACCCCTCAGCAGGGTCTCAAGTCCCAGCTTCCGATCTCCAGAGGTGAGAGGCAGGAGGGCGAGTGTCAAGACCCAGGTGGGCCAGGAAATACATGGAGATAGGGCTGTTAACATTGACTTGTGATACCAAGTAATATTCAGATGGAAAAACTAGTAAATAATAAACTGGTTGTGACTGCAAGCCAAAATTAACAACCCTATACCGAGGTTAGAAAGCAGTGGGCATAATGAAATCCATTGTTTAACTTTTCCCTTGAGAAAATCTAATAAATTATTTAGATGTCCAAAAATCACTCATGTTGAAATTCTTTCCTCAGCATATTAAGTATTTTTCAAAACTGCATGAGTAATTCAGGAACGATGCCAGAATTCTGCAGCTAGATAACCAGGAAAAGCAAAAAACTTGTCATGAAAAGGAAGCATTACCTCCCCCCTCCCCCCATTTATTGAATGCTCAAATTGAATGATAGAGCAGAATGATAGAGCGTATAGAATTTAGTGCATATATCAATACAGGCTGGGGGATGACCTGCTGAAGAACTTTGTGGAGAAGGACCTGGGGGTCCTGGTGGACAACAGGTTGGCCA
Source organism: Heteronetta atricapilla (assembly GCA_011075105.1). Lineage (NCBI taxonomy): Eukaryota > Metazoa > Chordata > Aves > Anseriformes > Anatidae > Heteronetta > Heteronetta atricapilla. The sequence continues at coordinate 5,735,030 of CM021757.1, forward strand.
TGAGCCAGCAGTGAGCCCTGGTGGCCAAGAAGGTCGATAGGATCCTGGTGTGCATTAAAAGGAGAGTGGCCAGCACATCAAAGGAGGTGATCCTCCCCCTCTACTCTGCCCTGTTCAGGCCTCACCGGGAGCACTGTGTCCAATTCTGGGCTCCCTGGAACAAAAAAGATAGGGATCTCCTGGAAAGAGTCCATCAGAAGGCCACAAAGATGATATGGGGCCTGGAACACCCACCCAATGAGGAAAGGCTGAGAGACCCGAGGCTGTTCAACCTTGACAAAAAAAAAAAAAAAAACAGAGAGGGGATCTTATCAATGCCTATAAATACCTTAAGTGCGGGAGATGGAGGGATTTAGCCAACCTCTTTTCAGTGGTCTATGGGGACAGGGCAAGGGGCAATGGCCACAAAATGGAGCACAGGAAGCTCCACACCAACATGCAAAAGAAATTCTTCACAGTGAGGGTGATGGAGTACTGGGACAGGCTGCCCAGGGAGGTTGTGGAGTCCCCTCCTCTGGAGACATTCAAGACCCATCTGGACACCTACCTGGGCAACCTGCTCTAGGGAACCTGCTTTGGCAGGGGGGTTGGAGTGGATTATCTCTTGAGGTCCCTTCCAACCTCTACAATTCTGTGAATATCCTACAGTGGGAGGGACCCACCAGGATCAGCGAGTCCAACTCATGGCTCTACACAGGACCACCCAAAAATCAAACCATATGTCTGAGAGTGTTGTCCAAATGCCTCTCGAAGCATTTGAAATATTCTCTTTACATATCCTACCATCATTTAGTCTCTGCTCATTTATAGAATATTCAGTATAATAAACCACTTTGTATGAATATATTACCACTTCAAAAAATAATTAAAAAAAAAAAGGGGGGGCACGTTCTGAATTATCAAAGCTAATGGGTCTTAAAACCACTTCACTCTGCACAAACAGTAACATACTTTCACTTTGAATACATTGCTTGCTACCCTCAAGGGACCCACAACTTTCGAACAACATTATTTAGCAGTCATCCCCATGGTAAAGCAAAGTCCTCCTTACATACTTGAGATAAACAACTTGCTATTAGACACTGACAGTTCTGAGAGACAGTACTTTAAATACTGCAAAAAATCTTCTAACAGAACATTTTTTTTCTATTTTTTCTGATCCCAAACATAAGGAAGCACTCCCCCCTTCTCCTTTAATAAATGTAAATCCACTTTTTTCAAAGCTGCTGAACAGCTTGGGCTCACAGAATGAATTTCAGCCATACTAAAAATTGAAGCAATAAAAGACCTGATTAAAATGTAAATAGTAGTTTACACTCTGTGTTTTAAATGCAGTTTCAAAGTTATTTCTGAGGAACCCTATCAAGACATGAAACTGAGGAATAACTATTATGAGCATAGAATGCATTTATGAGGTACGTACAACATTTGGTAATCAAAGATCATATGAGAAAGGTTTGCAAGCCTACAAATATTAAAGGCTCACATCCAGAAAAAGAAATAGAAACAACTTGCAGGCAAATACGTAGGTGGAGGAAGCAAGTGTATGTGGGACTAACACCTCATATAATGCTTTCACTGCTTCTGAAGAAAAAACACATTTCTTCATGCTATTTGTACCAAAAATAGAGCAATTTATAACTGAGACACAAGTACAGATAGTTACCTGCCTCAGCTCTGACTCAGTAGACACCTTGAAATCACTACAGACCAACTTCAATATACTCAACAGTTAATGGCTTCAAATTACATGTCCTTGGTTAGGCTCAGAAAGGGACCAGCTTGAAAGTCTGGACATCTCATATTTTAGTCTAACCTGTGCCAAGGACATACAATTTCTATGCTGGCAAGCATCCACCACAAGAAATATAGTGCTTCCTTTACCCTGACTAGTAAGTGAAGTGGTTGCTGCATGATCATTTCTGCATATCAAGGCCCTGTAAGCTACTGACCCCTACATGGTCTACAGCTGTTTGCCTGTTAACGCACTTTGGGTGCCAGCTCCACAGATGTACACTTAACTATTCATTCTTTCTGCCTGGACTGTTTGTTGGCTCCCAGAAAAGGGATGAAATGGTACTTCAGGGCACTCCACAACCAACTAACTATGACCCTGCCACTCATGGCCAACGTGAGAGTGACCTAATTTAATTATTTTTAAAACCAGTTTAATTGTTGCCCACATTAAGTTATCAATATTATACCTGAAAATTGTCAGACATTGGTATAATTCACTTTGCTACAGGTTGGCAAGTCTAGGAAAAACACTGCAGGCACAAGGATGATTTGTACAGAGACACACAGATGGCACTGTGTAGATTTAATACTTAGTTAACATCTGGAGGTTCCCTTGCTCTTCCGAGGCAGCTATAAGGCCAGAAAAATACATTATAAAATAAAATAAAAAACCATGCCTGAATTTGCAAATCATTAGCATTTGGATAAGTTTTACACACATCATAAGGAAAAAGAGAAGGAAGGATATGAGCCTGGGGTTTTCCCGAAGCTCACCTATACCTTGCATGAAAAGTGCATACTGTGAAGAAAGATACTGCATTAGTCAATGTCCAACATTAAAAATACATTAGTTTATTGATCAGCTTTTTTTCTCCCTGTAATACATCTTTTCAAGACAGATACAGACTGTATACACATATTCATACGATTATACATATATATCTGTACCTGTCTTGAAAAAAAATACATATACGTTTTTGTTTATGAGCTACTTGTACTAGATTTCTCTTCCAGCTTTGCACAGTAAGTGCTCTCAACTTTAATATAGCTCACAAGACACCCTGACAAAATTATTCTTCCATCAAGTATACAGAACTTGACCTGTGGGTGAATCTGAGCCATAGATAATAATGTAGCACCAAAATAATAAACACCTTACATAAGCTTTACAAATTATTTGCACAGTTCATTTCCATAAGTCTGATTAACTTCACAAGATCTAAGTTTCACATACATCCTGCTGCTTCCGTTTAAGAGCAGAGCAATCTGTTTCACAGCAACTTTTTACAATCAAGAAGCACTGCAAGATGTGAATAGGTTTTCCACTCTGCCACTTATAGACCAATATATAGACCACTATATATTAAACCAAGTTTGAAAAGAAAGCTTGAGTATCTTGACATTTGAAATCTTCTTTTCCATAAAATGAGACCTCTCAAAATACTGTTAGAAAAAGTAAAAGTTAAGAAAAAAGCCATAACTTATAATTAAAGGCAATGCCATTTTGTGCATGCATTAACATAATGTGAAAGTGTTAAGGATTCTGAATGTCTTTTGGTTGGAAGCTACAATCCAGCAGCTCCACTACAGCCCAAGGCAACTAGAGTTGCATTCAGTTTACAAGCAGTGAAACAATCATGTGTATAAATAAATCTTTTACATTATTTAAGATAATGCACTAATTTCAAACTAGTCAAATATTTGTTGATGATACATTACTCTGAACAGATGTAAGGCAGTGGTTGCAGGGTGTGGGATTAATTAAACACAGCCCCAATGTTATGCCATACCTGGGACATGTGACAGTCTGACCACCACCCAAATTTCAAACCGAAACTGGAGGGTCAGCTTCTCTGCTTCCTGAAGCTGGGTCAAAGTTAATTCAATGGGTAGAAATTTCTAGTACAGCTAAAAACTGTGTGAAATGAGAATATAACAGGATAGCTCATCCTTTCAAAACAGCAGAATCATTAAGTAAAAAAAAAAATCACACCTATTAACAACCTTATTTGGGTACAGGAAGAGTATTAGGGCTATGTTAAGGCACCATAATTGTGTTTATTTTGAAAGGCTGATAAGTGAATGCATCATTCTGCTAAGTATAAATGTAGAGATAAACAGGAGTGTGATTTTTCACTTAACTTCTGTTAACATTTGTACAGTCTGTCTTACCTGTTAATCGATTTCACGTTAATTTCTTTACATGACAGGATAGAAATACAAGGAAATGTATCAGAGAAATACCTGTTTAGATTTACTGAATCTTTTAGTAGTAAGAGTTTGTTTTTTTTCTGTGAAATCTGAGTAGCACATTAGCAAGAAACAACTGTGGATGCAATGTGAAAAAAACAGTGTTTGACTAAAATGTTCCAATCATGTACATTTCAATACATCAGCAATATTTCAGAGCAGATGAAAAAGTGTTTCAATATACTTGCACAATCTGAAGAACAGGTGCATGAAACAGGACAGCAGCCATAGCAACTCTGTTAGTGGGAAAACACACAGTACAAGTTACATCGTGGCAGTAGATAGTAATCAGGACTACAAGACAGGAGGGAATCGTTTATATCATCATACAATCACTCCCTTCTTGTGCATCTCAGACACTTTATATGCAAAAAAAGGTGTTCTTAAATTCTAAGTGCTATCTCAAAACAAAGGCACAGTCGGAACATCTTCAGAGACTTTGCATTTCTATGGAGATGTACTCAAACCTGCCTTTGCCCACCTAGCTACGGAACAAAAAAAAAAAAGTGACCAACAGCCTATTTCGTCACGTTTAATACCCATCTAAGAGACGGTATCTGTAATAGGTTCAACACTTAGGATTACTCTTTTCTACTTTCCTCTGTAGCTTTTACAATCTACTGTATCAGAATGTTTATTTTGTGCAACTGATGCAGACTTTGGGAATACAGTTTAACATGGTGCGAGGACATTCAGAAGCAGCATTCACAAAGAAATTCCTGGGACTGCACTGTGAAAACACAAAAATCACAACAATCTTCTTTTCACTGCAAGCCCAGAAATCACTTGAAGCAGATTTTCCCATCAACTTATATAAAATAAAAGATCAGTTGTAAAAGTGTGGCACTGTGGCTTGTATTTTGATGAAATTAAAGCTATTTGGGCATCGTAAAAAACCAAGCAACCAACCAAACACCACAGCACTGGCTGTAACTGAAAATACTGCAGTCAGTCTTGGGAAGAAAACAAAAGACTGGAAACTGAATCAATACTGTCTAGATCTCGAGGTAAAGGCTGGCAGAAACACGACAGGAAAGTATATGAAAGGCTGAAGATGTAGTACAGCATCCAGACTGTCCCATCTTCCAGTTATTTTTTTCAACCTCTCCTAAAATAATCTATGACTGGTATCCTGCTAACTCAGCAGACAACAATTTCATCGTAAGGAGCAACTTGCCTCTAAATATTTATCAGTCTAGTGGAAAATGAAGCAGACCACATTTCCAAAATGCCTCATGTAACATCTTGCAGCTAAAATGTAATAGTAGGATACAAAACCTCCAGATTTTTTCCATTTATTAGGATGAATTATTTGTCTGTATCTACAAATGTGGTTTGTGGGACACAGGTTTTCAAACCAGTGATTTCCAGAACTGTGGATCTGGAATTTTTTCAAGCATTATCTCCACAGAAAATAGTTTAAGGTTACCATTTCAGAATTCAGCAGCATTATAACCCCTCAGTTTATGAAATAAGCTGAAGGCTTAATTCTGTTGGCTAGGAACTAGTTTTAGATATGACAGCCATGGACTCCAATAGCTTTCTTTTTCAAGGCAAAACCCTCTTGAAAAATGTTCTAGTAAAGCACAACGTACATTCAAAAAAGTCTTAGTACTTCCTGCTACCTTAAATGTGTCAAAGTTAAACACTATGCCTGGATTAGGAACTTCCTTGCATTCAAAACCATTCTGACTTGGCTATTTCTTTCAATGTAAAAAAAGAGAAAGCAAGAATAAAACAAAACAAGGTTATCACTCAATAGCAGTCATCCACCCCCCGCCCCCCCCAGTTTTCACGCTAATCACTCTTCTGTAATAACTTATTACAGAAAGATTTTCTGTCCCTTTAAATGTACATATTCCTAAAAATATGTGCCACAAATTCACTATACTACTTACTGCCATGATAATGAAAGGCAACTGTTTCACCTATTAGTCTACCCTTTGTTCCAAGGCACTTTTTTTGGCCTTGTTTTCTTCTCATTCAATAGCTAGATTCCTCTCTGCTTTAAAAACTCTTCCTTTCCTCATTATCTGTTTGCATATTCTGAAAACTAGTAAAAATTCTGCTAAGGTTTTAAACCGTTCATTTATTTTCATGGATGCCCAATGATGACACTTATTAAACATCACTAACAAAGCTGCAAATGATTGCACTAACAACATAGGCTACACACAAAGCCATACGAAGACAAAAAGGCAATTTGACATCAATATCTGTACTTTTTCCCAAAATTAGCATTTTTCCTCCTACAGGGTGAGTTGTGACAAAAGTGGCAGAAGATGTGTAGCTATGTATTTAAATATACAGATCGGTGGATTGGATTTTTATTAAAGAAATTAAATGGTCTGTCCACAAAGTAAAGTTGACAAGTACTAACTTCCATCTGGACATTCATTCCATGAGTTTTTTTCTCAGTTTAAACAGCACTGTCTTGGTAGGAAAAAAAATAAAATTTATGGAATACCCGCATTCAGAATTATACCCAGAATAGACTGAGCTCTTCTCCTAGTGAGCCCTAAAGGAGACCTTTGCAATATTTAGAATGGAGAAGACATTTTTTGTACTTTTTACAAGAGTTCAGTTTTGAAAGCTCACATACAGGTTCTGTAACACTGTTTGCTTACAGATTTGACCTGTACTACACCTCAGAGTATGTAATGTGCTCCTATATAATTTATCTTTTAAACTGTAATAATGGGATATTTAAAATAATCCCATATGAGCTGAGAGCATGATGTTACACCCACCCATTTTACAGAGTCCCTCTGTTTAATGTACTTTAAAAAACAACAACACTGATTCACTTCCAGTCAGCAAAATCTTTGGCTTCATGGAAACGTGAATTTGGTTTCTCTAAAATAAAGTTTGTTCTTCTCACATCATTGTAATGTAATTACAGATAAGGTTTGAAGTCCTCCCAATTTAAAATCTAGAACTCTTTACACACTTTTGACTTTGAAACCAGCAAGTTTGTAAAAACCTCCCAAAATGCTTGCAGCACCTGCACAACTGTCCTCTGCATAGTGGCAGACACACTGATTAGGAGGTTAGGAACCTGACTCACTAGTCTCTCTCTCATACTGGTAAATGCTGCACTCACCGAGAACTATCACAAGGAGCTTCTCCTTACCTGGACTTTTCTTACTATCTCCACTTATGAAACTGCCCACCAAAAAATATGTCTGCATTTGCCTGCAGCATTCCAGTTTTGTAACTTCGAGCGGCATTTTAACTACCGAATTGCCAAACACTACTCAAACCAACTCCATTTAACCTTGTGGTTTTTAGTGCAAAGATGAGATCTGTGTTCACACAAGTACAAAACCCCAATGGAACTTATGTCCTGGAACGGTTCCTGAGACATTAAGATAGTGTTGACAAACTCTAAGTGTGCCAATACTAAAACTAAACTACTCCATGTGTTTCTCTTTGCACAATGTCAAATCACTCCTGTAAACCCTGAATGACCATTTGGTACATTTGAGCTACTGAATCTCTTCAAACACTGCACACAGAATTTGTTTTAAATGCACAAAGTAAACTTTTGGAAAATACATTAAGTCTTGCTTTCATAATATTTACATAATTTCAAAAAGCACATTTAATAACACACAAATTTAACAGCTGTCAAGAAATGCTAACTAAGTAACAATACTTCAAGAGAAGCTCCTATTTCCAAAAGTTCAACCTTTGCAAGTAGAAACTACATTAAGTACTCTCACTAAAGTTACCAGAGTTAGGCACGGAGATAGGAAGCCATTCAGCAAGTCTATATTCACCTGAACCCTGAACGTGTGATCAAAACACACAGTGTACCACGGCAGCAGTTCATCTCATGCTTCACATTTGTCAGGTGCAATTCTCAAGCATAAATACGCTCTTCACTGATACAATAGATGTGATTCCCAGTTTTAACTCTACATCATCAGGCAACTACAGACATCTTGCCTCTGCTTGAAGTTTCCCTCTAGGTGAAGTGAAGGCAATAATCAGGTAAGGCAAAAGTTATTTGTTCATTTTAATCTGATCTAAGCCTGTGGGATGGCCAAAGGAGGCAGTACACTCTTTCCCTATTCATGCACCAGCACTAACATTCTTGGTTGCGGGGACAGCTGCCTTGTGAAAACAATCCAAAAAACAATTCCTTGGAATTTGTTTTCAGATGGATCAGTTCTCTGAACCAGCTCACCAAGCAGCTTCATGAATACTACCATCCATTACACGATTTTGCTTCCTGAAACAACCTGTTCGCTCTACAGGTGCAATCTGGCTTTCAACCTCCATAAAATAGTAAGGTAAGAAAACCAGAAGCACAACAAATTTGCAGAATAGATCTGAGGATGATGCTAAAGAATCAATCTTGAAAAAATAATATATTTTCAGGAGCCTGTAGCAAACTGGAAATTTTCTTCAATTATTTCAGCCTCTGTGTAGCTCAAGCGTTCATTTAAAAAATAGTTCCATGGCCTAATGATTATAAAAATATTCCAGGCATGAGTTCTCTCTTCTTACTAATATGTTACAGTCTAAAACCACAGATGTATCTTAAGAACATTAGGATTAGAGTCGTAGGCTTCAAGTCAAAATCACGTCTTTTCAAAGGTCTGAACTATCACAGAAACCACCATAGTACCTACTCCATAGCACAAGAATTCCAAGTTGCAGTAATGGTGACAGTCTTTAGAGCAGCCAGCAAGTTTCAGGGTGAGAATGAAAACACATAGGGGAAAAAAAGACACACACACACAAAACTTTTCTCCTCCCTCTGGGCAGAAATTAACAACAGTTATTTAATTTCCAGAGCAAGACAGGGAGTAGCATCTCCATAATGCCCAATGCTACCTTACAGACAAAGACTGGTGTTTTTGTTGCGAAGTGAGAGGGAGGAGAAGGGTGTCCACTGAGCACGGATAATCAGCTCCATTTTACTGTCTGAATTTAATGAGACTGGAGTGCGGGACAATAGAAGTCAGTTGTCCATAGGAGATTTTATGTTAAATGATTTTATAGCACTATAAGTGGACTAGCTAATTTACTAAAGAGAAATAGAAGGCAGGATAATTCATCAAATAATCTGCAGGTTAGAGGTAGAGGTATGAAACTTTAAAAGAGAGAAAAGAAAAAAGGTAATAGACTGTTATAAGAAACAAGTTCAGAAAAGGCAATAGAAAACACCATAATAAAGAATGAGAAAGGAGGGGTGATACCAAACACAAAGCCAGAAGATTTGGAGAATAAGTTTAGAAAGGTACTACTGGAAGGAAAGTGCAACAAGGCATACGTTAAAACAAAACTGCTGGGCAAAAAGCTGCAATTAAATTCTGCACATAACTTTTCTCAGACTTTTAGACTGCAGTCAGAAAGGCACTTCACTCCAATATATTTTGTCCTGCAGTTAGGAAGTGCGAAACAAACGATTCAAGATACGCACACCACAATACAGCATACTAGAGATTAACAGCAGGCATTTTTATTATTACATGACATAGATGATGAAGACTTCTTAGGACACGTTTCTGACCCTGCTAAGAACTTCTGAATTTACATATATATGCCACAACTTGTAAACTTGTATTTTCATAATGTTGAGACTCCTGATGTCATAGAGTGCATGTCACACCTATCCCAAATTAAGCTCCTTGAAGTGGCATGCAGTTAAAATGTGAAATCTAAGTGTAGTGCATTACATTTACAGTGAATTCACAGAACTTACTACAGTGAGAAAGCATACAGAACAGAGGAAGAACAATACATCCAACCCCCTAATTTCTATGAGAAATACCTCAAATTTGCTAGCCTGGAAAAAAAAAAAAAGTTACAGGAATCTGAAAGAGCTCCTATTCCTGTATGAAACAGTATAGTTAGTTAGAAAGTACAGAACCAGAAAAGCTACAGAAGTGTGAAGTGTGGCCAGGAAGGAGAGCTACTTCTTTAAAATATATAACTGCAATCAGGCTTTTAGTTAGAAATAACCTGCCTTCTATCACGAAAATTCACTGTTGTTACCATATGTCATTTGCCTTCAGACAGCACTATTAAGAAACATTCCATAATTTCCCTTTCATTTGTAAGCATTAAAAAGGTTTAAATGAGTATGACTTGCAAACAACTACAGAGTTCAGAACAGATTTTCACCATTTTCCGTGAGACTAGTCAGCCATAGGAAAAGCAAAGTTCTAGTCATCTTTCTGCACCTGCAAGATTCAGCTAGGCTCCAACTCAAATATTTGCAACTTTTTGTGTACCACATTCCCATAAAAGTATATGAATCAATGGATGCTTGTCCATACATTTTCAACTATAAAACTTTCTATAAAAAGTGGGTGGGTGGGGTGGGGAGCAACTACGGAGAAGAAAACCTTACCAAGCCATCTGTCTTCACAGTGGTACCACAAATATTCCTCCAAAACTCCATCTGAAAAAACTTTGTTTGCTTGTATTTAGTACCATAGCCAGAATGAAATTGGCTTAACAGATTTTGTCTCAAATTTCTCAATACGGGTCCTAATTCCAGTAACCTATCTTTAAGCAGTCCCAGCCCCTATTAGACTAGCCTTTCACAACATTTCTAAAATCACTGTTCCACATCATCAAGTTTCCAAACTTAAAAAATACATTAACAAGAACACTACAGCATGTAAGCATTGTTAGCTGTCTAGCATAGCTAAATGTTTCTCTTGAGTGAAAACTACTAGTCTGAAACCTCCTGAGGGGAGGGTGTCTGAAAGTGTCAGGGAAACTAATGCAAGCTGTTTGTGTTAATGAGTTTAAGATGCTGGCACCAGAGCTACCACCACTGTTTCACTACCCACGCAATTGTTTTTTTGGGAGGGAGGAGCAATTAAAAAAAAAAATCACCAATTTAAAACTACTCGGAAAACTAAGCATCTGTAAAACTGATGTGAAATTAGGTACTAGTAGTTTAAGTTATAATGTATGTTTCAAATGAATTAGGAAAGTCGGTCTTTACATAGATCTCACAACCAGTAAAAGCATGACTTACTTATAAGCAAATCCCACCCACTTTTCAAAATACTGAAAATGAAAATCCTTTAAAGACCTGAGATAGTATATAATTTTACTTATATTTATACAGGTGCCTAAACAGCGCTTGCAACTTCAAGGCCAAATAATGTTTTTATTAAACTGTTCTTAAAATAATTAAATTTGTAACTTGTAGACAAAATATCTTTTTATATTAATAGAGAATAGTAATTTAGTCTTTTGATACAAAATAAAGGAGTTATCGCAAAGGCTTTAAAATTTGTAAGCTTAGCATTTGCTAGGAAATATTTGCTAACAGAAATATTTGGAAGCCAGGCATTTCAATCCACAAAAAAAATAGGTTAAAAACTACACATACTCATGGAAATCAATGAAATAATTCAGCCACGCTTACTCAGCTTGAAAAAGCTCAAAATATTAGAGGATGATGTCAACTACAGACAGCACCAGGTACATTGATTGCATCAATATTTAAAGTGTGTAACTTCATGATAATACAATGATCTCCACATAAGAACCCACAATTTTTCTAACTACTGTGGGGGACACCCCCACCCCCAAACTATAAGACTCCAAGAAGAAAATTAGCAAAGACTTATCAAAACACAAATGATTTCTACAGAAAACGTGTGCTTTTAAAATGTACTTAATCTTCATTTTAGAAGACAAGATCTGGATCTTGCAGGGAGGGGGCTGTTTTACAGTAGAATACATTAGAAAATTAGCTGTTCTGTGCTACAGGAATTTAACCGAGTAAGAGAATGGTTAAAAATATTTTAATATGATAATAATCCACAGAATCAGGTTGTTATGAGAACATACCAATCTTCTAATTTGGTTGGCACTCTCTTTCAATTATATCTGTCTTTTTTGCGGAGTTAGAAAAAGGTTTATTCTTTCATAAGGCATATTATAGTGTGCCACAGAAATAGGTCAGTGACAACATGTAGTGTTGTAATCACCTTAAATATATGTATGCCTATCTCAGATACACTATTGGTATCTGATATGGTACGGTATATCACTCTTCCATTAGGCACTGGTATGGCACATGATATAAAGAATGGAAGATGGGATCCTTGTTTACTAAAAGTATCAATTTAATGCAGTTGTACACACTCAAAGGATTCTTCCCAAGTAGTTCTTACAATCTGGCTCTCGGTTGGATTGCACTAGACAAAGTATTTTCAACCTATAAACAATTTATTGTGCATATAAAGACTTCCCATCTTTAGACAAAATTGTACTTCTCAGTTCGAAAGTTTCAGAGTCTATTATTCTAGCAATGAGAGCAAAACCAGAACACCCCTGTACCTTGCACTTGCAACGAGCTTCACATATTTTTTTAATGTATGTACCTTAACATTCTGTTATGTATGTACCTTAACATTCATACAAAACTGCTGAAGAATTTAGTCTCCAGAGAACATCAGCAAAAGACTTTCTGTATCAGCATTAAACACGAAATAATAATATAATCAGTGAAGTCCTTTAAAACAAATTAACAAGTCTCTAATGACAAAAAGTCTCTTCTGATCATGTAAATATTTTGAACTTTAAAAAAAGAAGTATTACAAATGCTAAGCCACAAAACGTTTATTGATCTTACCAAATACAACTGTTCTGTTATTGCAAATAAATACTGAAGTACCCATGAATATTAGGCTCATCAAATTCTAGATGGAATTTATAAATACAGTCTTAAGTCTCTGATATCCTGCTACATACAATTGCTTGGTTGGAAAAATAGAAAAGCCTTTATGATTTCGTACTCCTTTTTCAAACACGCTGAAAATGCTTTCCAAATCTCTATTCTTGACTACACATTTACATGGTTAGTTTATATCTCAACTTTATTATCGACATCTGATTGCTGTGCCTGGGGCGAGGACTTAACTCACAGAGCACAACCATTATATTGCACATACTTGATTAATCTCTAGAAAGCAGAAAAAATGCATTGTATATGCTGGGAGAAAGATGGAGAAAGGGGCATCAAGTATGTACCAGTGATAACAGCAGACCCATATAAAGGAAGTAAATTATTTGCAACAATAAAGTATTAGTTCCTTTTTAAATGAGATTTTGAAACTCCACAGTGTTTTTTAACACGTTTTCTCTAATTCTGTCTATATGCATTTTGTTAATACACACCAACTACCTCCACAGGAAGAGTGCCTAACTTGTACCCGTGAACAATCAAGTTGCAATCAGCATGGTGACAAATCAAGGTGCATCAGACCATGCTTCACATATCATTGCTCACACATTACATCTCCTTTATTCAGTTAGCATGCATAACCCACCCTCATTCTCTCAATTCACCACATAACACTGCTGCCAACAAAGCACGTGCCAGTTGCCATTCCCAGAACAATACAGCTCAGGTCATCCCCTGAAAGATAAAAATGCACATTCCTCACATCTTTCATGGTAACAGTACTTCCCTCTCTTTGACTTAAATCACTTCTGCTGCACAAGATGCCAAAACTCTGCGATGACTGAAGAAGGTATTTACACAATACTATTAAAACCAAAAGACAGACATTTACTCGACGTGTTAACTTCTCATTCTAACAACGCCTGTACCAAAACATCCACAGAACTGCAACTGGATGCAAGACAGTTAAAAATCAAAACAAAAATCAAAACCCTGGGACACACACCCTACAACATATACCTTGAAAGCAACAGGAAGAGGAAGATACCTAAGCAAACAACTGCGGAAGAGAAAAAACATCTGTGATTCTCCTACACATACACAGAGCCAGAAACAGCTGCTGGAGAAGGTTACGTTTCAGCTCTTTGCATACCCAAGGACAACTCTAGTCCCAGAAGCTAGTGCATTTAGTAACAACGCTTCCTCCTAACAACCACGGACTGCATACCGCTGGGGGTGCACAATTAGGCAGGCAAGCGGCAAGAAGGATGTAAAGGGCTGCTAGCGGCTCCCCTACCTCCGTGCTACCGCTCCACGAGACGAGGCTGGGAAGCAGTAGCACAAAGCAAGATGTTCGGAAAGGCTGTCCAACACATCCAGATGCAGCACGGTTATTTTTTCCGCTCACTTCGGGCAACTCACCCGTCTCTCACCTCACCTCCCAGCAGGTGGACCAACTCCCTCCTCGCGGGGTGCCCTGCCAGGGCAGACCCCCGGGCCTCCTGGAGCGTTTCCCCCGCTCGCCGGGGACTGCCCCGGCCGCACCCCTGTATCCGCGGGGCGCCCTAGCTGCCCCGGCGGGCCGCAGGCCGGGCACGACGCGTCCCCTGCCCCTCTCAGTCCCGCTCCCTTCCAGGCCGGGCGGCGGCCCTGACCCGCTCCCTCCGCCACCCACCCCGGCTGGGCCTAGTTCTGCTCGGCTGCTGCCGCCAGGCCCGCGAATAAGGGGGAAGGGGATCCCCAGCCGGGCGGGGGGACTCCACTCACCCAGGCCGATCCCCTCAGGGCCGTCCCCGCCGCCTTCCATGCCGGGCGGCGCGGGGCGGGGGGCGCAGCAGGGGCGGCGGCGGGCGGGCGGAGGAGGCGAGGCGGGAGGGCGGAGGGCAGGACGGCCGGGGCCCTGCCTCCCCGCCTGCCTCCGCTCGGCCCCCTCGGCCGCCGCCGCGGCGCTCGAGCAGCCTCCGCCTCGGGGTCGGGGTCGAGCTCAGGGGCAGGCCCAGGCTCCGCCACCGCCGGCGGACGCGACTCCCGCTCCCCTCGGCCGCCGCCGCAGCGCTACGTGGCCGCCGCAGCCAGTCTCGCGACTCCGCCGCGCGCACGCGCGCGGGAGCGCGCCGAGGAGGTGGCTGCCGCGAGCAGGGCGGGGGGGGACGCGCGCGCGCGAGCGCGCTGGGCAGGGGGGAAACACCCATAGGCCGAGGGGAACGCGAGCCAGGGGCGCATGCGCCGTCGGGCGGCCGCCGGTTCCCCTCCCGCTCGCGATTCACCTCGGGCCGCAGCGGAGCCGGAGGGGAGCGCGGCGCGCAGGTGAGGCCCGGGGGGCGGTGGGCGCGCATGCGCGGGTTCCGGCGCCCTGCGGGGCTCAGGTGAGGTGGCGGGGTGGGGAGGAGCTCGGCGTTGGTCTCTCTTAGCCGCGCTCCCCCGGCCGACCGTTACTGTGCTGTGGTAATTACAGAGGCTGCCCTAATTGTAGTGAGCTGAGCAGGGCAAGCCGTGGCGAGCGCTCCGCCGCGCTGTGGCTAACCCTGGCCCGTGTCTCCCTCCGCGGTTCTAGTGAAGGCCCCGATCGCAGCATTGCCGCCGGCAGCCTGGGGAATAACGGCCGGAACGAGAGTCTGGCTGGTGCCAGGCCTCGGGGCCCTGCTCCGCCAGGATAAATATGGGTAAGGCCTCACAGAACGGCCGCCGTGCAGGGACGGTGGCGGTCTCAGGCTGGGAGGTGCCTTGGAAGGGCTGTTTGCATGTAGGGTGTCACAGAGCTTCCCTCAAGAGCCAGCTAAGACTTTAAAAAGGGCCTTATTAGCGAGGCCCATTTTGACTCGCAGTGGATGGAAGAGCTTCTGTTATGCCAAAGCCCAAGTAGCCACTTGTTCCAACCTTTCTCTCCCATTGCAACGCTAATAAATGCTTAACTCTAGCCCGTGGTTTCTTGATTGCACCCACGTATAGGGCCTAAGTGTGATATATGAGAGAGAGATGTGGCAAGTTATATATGTTTATTTGTTGATAGAACTCACTGTTTGTGTCAGGCATAGGGTTCATAAAAGGATGTGGAGTGGGGTCAGGGCTCCTACTTTCCAGGCTGGCACAGCATTTTGCGGCAGTACAATCTCTGCCAGGAAGCTGCAAAGCCTGCTCCATAGTCTTGAAAACCACTTATGAGCACTGTGTAGGAGGGAAGAGCACTGCTGCGGTTTAGGTTTAGCAGCAGCAAAAGAATTAGCAAAAGAAGCAGAAACAGGAAAAGGGTGAAAGGCACCAGTGTTTGGTAGTTAGCTACATCCCAGGGACTTCGGGAATCTCATGTCATGTACTTTGACTCCCTCCTGCCCACTTTCAGACTCATGTCCCTGCCATAGTACCCACTTTTTTTATCTTTTTGTCTACAACCCTTTCTTTACCTGTGGATTGTTGTCTTATCTGCTGTTTGCTGCAAATGCTCCCCTAACAGCATAGAGCACTTGATTTGAGGTTCTGTAAAAAAAAAATCAATCTGTCCTCTGAAATGCTTCCTGCTAGTGTATTTGACCTTCTCTTGATTACTGAACTTAAAATCTAGATTTGAGCTCCCTGTGCAGAACAGGGGTTGGGACTCTCAAAGTGCATGATCAAATAGGGGGAGTATATGCTGGAGAAGCCCTGTGGTGGATCAGAACAATGTTGCCAGCTTTCTTCTTTGCCCTAGCAACCCCTACTGTGGGGGCATGGGAAAGGAGCATAGCACAAGCACTTTGCTAAGACTAGCCCCATGGGAGCTATTACTAGCAGGCCCAGTCTGTTCTCTCCTCTGGTTGGACTGTGTATAGCAGGAGGGGGAAGGGATAGTCAAGGGAGACCCTGGGCTTTGGGAGCATTAGCATTGCTGCAGTTCAGCTCAACACCCTTGTGCAATGCAGCTTCTTGAGGAACAATAAAGAGAATGTCATGGGATGATTTGATGCTGCTGTTGTTTAACTGGTAATTTCAAGCCTTAAAAAGGACAAGAAAAAAAATGCTGGACACCTTTTTTTTTGGCAGGTGAATGAACAAGACAGCGTTGACCCTCTTCAAAATTCTGAATTTTATCAGAGGGATATCAGAAAGCAGTGGACATTCTTGCTGAAAGGAGCACAGATGAGGAGTGAAGCCACCAACTATTTTAGGACCTCCACAAAGGCACAGCCATGGCTGGCGTCTGTCCATGGGACAAGAGTAGGCCTAAGCCTTGATGAGTTCTCCCTCTGGCGTGTGGGAAAGAGCATTTAGTCTGCCAGGTTGTTTTGATGTTCCATTTTCTCTGATGCTGTGTCTGTAGTTTTCTACCCTGGCTTCTTTACCCTGAACCTACAGTATGAGGTCCCCTTACATTGAAATGGCTACTGGAGGATTATGATTACAGAGGCCTTTCTTGTAAAAGATGCTCCATGTCCTCAGTTTCAGGTGATGCCAACAAGGGTGATGTTACTCCACCCATGAGCTGTGCCTAAATTAAATAGGAATTATTAAGTCCCTCTTTCTCAGCAGGCACCAGAACTCTGCAGAGGGAGAGGAGGAGAAAAATATGGGACCTCCCCTATGAAGAAAGAGAAAAAGCTGGGGGTGTTCAGCCTGGAGAAGAGAAGGATACAGGGAGACCTCACTGTGCTTAAATGAGAGCTTATAAAGAAATACGAAGAGTGACTTTTTACACAGGAAGATAGTGAGAGGACAAAGGGAAATGGTTTTCAAACTAAAAGAGGGGATATTTAGATTAGAGGTTAGGAGGAAATCCC
The DNA here is from genome assembly GCA_011075105.1 of Heteronetta atricapilla. Classification (NCBI taxonomy): domain Eukaryota; kingdom Metazoa; phylum Chordata; class Aves; order Anseriformes; family Anatidae; genus Heteronetta; species Heteronetta atricapilla. The sequence goes on from CM021757.1 coordinate 5,752,436, forward strand.
TTATTCAGAGGGTGAGGTGAGGCACTGGAACAAGTTGCCCAGAGAAGCTGTGGATGCCCCATCCCTGGAGGTGTTCAAGGCCAGACTGGGCCACCTGATCTAGTGGATGGCATCCCTGCCCATGGCAGGGTGGTTAGAACTAGATGGTCCGTGAGGTCCCTTTTAACCTGAGACATTCCATGAAGTGCAAATAATGAGCCTGAAGGACTTCTGACATGATGACACCAAAGCATTTGTCCTTATCATCTCGCTGTGTCATTTAAGCATTAGTGCTGGGGAGTGGGCTGCTGCAGAGGAGACTGACTGTTCCTAGTCCCACTGTGTGGTTTGTCTCCTGAATGCCCAGGGCAGCCTGCATTTGCACATTTTGCCTTTAGTCAAACAACTAGCAGGAGACAGCTCCTCATGGCTCGTTGGGAGAGATCCAGCTGAGTGGTTTGCTGCTATACTCAGCTACTACCTTCAGTTCTTTACATCCCTCTCTTTGATCTAGTTTTTGATGTGAAAAGACATGTCAGCCAGGTAGAGGGAAACAAAATACAGGAACGGTCCCACATCTCCGGTTGCATGTGATCTACTCCCTAGCACACACCTGCCTCATAGCCACAGATCTTTATTACAGCCCTCTGTTTTCCTTGCTGTCATCTCTGCTTTCCCTTCACACTTGTTTAACTTCTAGAGGCAAATTTGTGCATCTTGTTCACTGTTCAATAAGGTGCTGTGCTCCCTTGCCCCTTCTGGCATTTTTCTTCTCACTAAAGTATAACCAGCATGGGAAATGCTCTCATACATCTTCCTCATTGCATGCAGTGCCAGGAACAGGTGATACAGATCTTCATTTCCTGCCTTAAACTGTGGCAGTGTTTCAGCAAGGAGCTTTTTGCAGCTCACTCCAGAAGTAGCAGCAATACAACAGTAGGTGAAATTATCCCCTGCTGGATACCAGATCATTTCTTGCTAAGTGGCTTAGGACCTTTCAGGGTTAAAAAAAAATACAGTAACAGTACAAGAACTTGCAGGACCAGTTACTTCACAGACCAGAACACAGCAATACCCACCTCTGCTTTTTGTTGTTTTCCTATAGGAATGGATGTTCTAGACCTGCTGAGAAACCAAACCTAATGAGTACAAGTATTGCTGAGATGCAGCTGTCTCTGTGTTGGGGATAATCACTAGCACACCAGGTACAGAATAGCATGGGGAGGGGAAAATCAAACAGAGTTGAGTTCCTACATATATCAGCAGTTAATTTTCTTGTGGCGTGGTTCAGCTTCTTGGGTTTGCAAAGCTGGGCATTCCTGGGCAATCTCTGAGCTGGCTGCTCTGGTTGTTTTTTTTTGTGTTTTACTAGGTAGTAATCCCAGGCTGGAGTCATCTGGTAAGGGAGATGTCTGTCTAGTCCAGGGCCTGCAATCCCACGTGAACTGTGCTGCTGTGGAACGAGGCACAATTTAAGAGAATTCTCGGTTTCACCTAGGCAGCAATGACTGTCTGCTTCATCAGGGCTCTTGCTATAATGATTTATTGGGAAACTCTCAGCAGCCAATGAAACAGCCCTTCTAACATTCTTTCTTCTGACAGCCAACAGGGAGATGGGCTGCCTTCCTGCCTCTTCCCAAAGTGAGAGGTGACACTTGGTAGCTTGTTGGTGCTGGTGCCACGGCTGGCATTAAGAAGGATTTGGTGGAACAGCACTAGCTCTTCTCCACAAGCTTGCAGTTTTGCTGAGGCTTCCACATCCTAACAGTTCTGTTTTGGGAACAGCCTGAACTGGGCATGACTCAGCATCAAGGACCTTGCGAGTATGCAGTTGCGAGTGAGACTCTTTCTCCTTTCCCAGAGGAGGAATGTCCTTGGAGAAAGGTGCTGCTCAAGGATGCTGCAGCAAACAGGCCCAGCCCCATCTGGGAAAACAAGCCAAGGGTAAGAAGAGAAACTTAGGCAGGGGCAGGGATGCTGACAGCTTGCAGACATCTAGACTGCAACCCAACCAAGTTCTCTTGGACCAACACTTTATCTTTTAGGTATCCTGCTATGTCCTGCAGGATTCAGAATCCTTTCAAGCAGTAGGAAAAGAAACAAAAGGAAAAGAAAGGGCTTTTCCTGCTAGCTCATGTCGGAGGAAGCCCTATGCTCTCTGAAGGAACCACCACCCCTGAGTGCTGTCCTTTGAGACAGTATAAGAGCAAAGTAGAAGTTCAAAGAGGAAATTTCTGTCCCCACTCTCCATTCACATTTACTAGTTCAGCATTAGGTCACAATTAAAGGTTATCTGCCTTCAAATAATATTGCGAAGTTACCACACCAGCATCTCCTCATACCCTAGATTAGACTTCAAGGGCAGCAAGATGTAGGTAGTGTTCATACAATAAACAAACACCTGAGAAGCAGAATTCCAGACCGGTGCTCACCAGTGGTAGTGGTGACTTGCTGCATTTCTGAGAAGACACACAGCTTTCCCCGGTAAGTATTTTAATGCTGCAGGAATCTCAGCTCTGAGGGGCAACTCTTCAGGGACACAGCAAGGACAGGTGTTTTCAGCATGATTTTACAGGGCCGTGTGCATTAAGAGTTTAAACTCAGCCTGGCTAAGGCAGCTGCAACAAATGGCTGCTGTAGCTGAACCACTAACTGTGATGATGCTTTCTTTGAGTGGGACAGGTCCCCTTGGTGTCTCCCCAGCTTCTCCAATTCCTTTCTGGAAAAGAGCTCAGCAAGAAATGGATGGCTGCTCTACTGCAGGTCCTTTGCCCATAAATTTGTTTTTTATTACTTTCTATGGGTGGGGAAGGTGAACCTACCATGGTTATGGTGAGCACATGGTTAAAAGAAGTATCTGCTGTATTTCTTCTGAGACATCAGATACATCACCTTCTCTGGAGTTTGTTCTGCATCCCCTTAGCTAGAGTACGCTGTCCCCCATCACTGATGTTTCTCACTAGGTGTGACTCTCACCTCATGCTTCACCAAGCAGAAAAACAAAGCACAGGGAGTTGTCACCTCTACATAAACCTGACCCACCTCTGAGATTTACTTACACTAGTGTATGTCAGGATGGACTTGCTGGACTGAAATCAGTTTAATTCTGCTGATGGAAAACTGGCATATGAGGAACATCTCTGCCCTCAGTGCTACCTAGTGCCAGGTGAGGAATAATTAAACTAAATTTGGCCCTAAGAATTGCTCCCCATCTCCCATCAGAGAGTCCTCTGAGCTCTAGCCTGCAACAGGCAATTAATCACTTCATACCTCCTACCATGAGTGTTTCTCCCCCATCCTCGGCATTTTAGGACAGAGGCATTTTCTGCTTGATCTGTGTGGATATAAACAGCCCAAAGGGAGCTATAAGGAAACTCCTCCCTTATTCTAACTGCTTCAGACATGCCGCCAGTTTGCTGCAGGGTACAAGTCGTTACAAGCTTGCGTAGCTCCCCTACCTGGAGAGGTGTCCACAGCTCTGGTGCATCAGTAGCTATCAGGAAGTAGATGCCCATTCCTATGCAGCAGCCATTCTGCAAATTACAACTGCTCCAGAGTATCTGTCCATATGGTTGCTTTTGGTTGTCTCCTCACAAGTCAGATAGGCTGGTTATCTATTAAATAGGAAGAGAGAGGGTGAACAGAGGAAATCAGGCAGCTTCATCTTTATCACGAACAAAAGTTTGTTTGGCTGGTCTGAACGTTGCTAGAAGACTGGCCCAGCTGCAAAAGCTGAGCTCTTCCACTAGCATGAAAGGAAAGAGAAGTAAAACCAAATCTCCTGGGGGGAAAGTAGGGAAGAAAAAAACACCCAGACCACCTCTTTGGAAGTTTGCAGCCAAAGCAGATTGGGTCGGGCAGGGAGATTTCACTATGGATTGTAGGGCATTGATGTGCGAAGGTGGCAACCAACTGCTGCTCTTTAGTGTCAAGTGGGAGATGCATTCTAGCAAATTTTTGCCAGCACGGAGGGTTGTGCTCCCCCCATTCTGGGCCCTGTAGCAGCCCCAGCAGGTCTCTGATTGCCTATAAACAAAAGACCTTGTCTCAAACTGGGTCCCCATAGCTTAGTTTTTGGGCTGTATTCAGAGAAATACAAGCAACAAATCTGTGTTGCCATTACTGTAAATGCTCTGGTGCCAACTAAATACAGGGTTTCAGATTAAAAACTGCCAAGTTTTTACTAACACCGGGTCTTCTGGTATGAAATCATCATACTAATGGTCTGGATCCAAAGACTCAATGCAGTTTACTAATACCAAGCTAAATGAGCTTGTGCCACTGAAGTTACTCTAGATGTTTCTGTTACTTCTGTCCACCCTGAATTAGTATTGAGCTAGGGAAGGCCTTTGGGGGTTAGGAGAAGGGCGCAGAAGGAACACTGAAAGGGCTACAAAGAGACATGCTGTAAAGCCAAGCCCCCCTGGGACCAACGTTAGAAAAGGAGACAGACATTTGCACACTTCAGTGTGTTACTGTAGGTTAAAGGGCTTAAAACCTGGTGAAGGGATCAGAAATGCTCAATACAGAGTCCAATGGGCATCAGAGGTTTACCAGCACAGCCTGGTACAGGGAGTAAATGTTTGTGCCTGCCTGCGGGCACAGCGCTGCCTGTCAGAAAGCTTGTATGGCAGCTTGTGCTCCCCCCCCCCGTCACCCCTGTGCCTAAACACTGTGTACTATTGTGTGTGCCCTTGTCCAGGTCCACTCCATGCATCCTCAGTTCAGGGCAGGGTGACCTGCTCACCTGTCCATACAGGGAGGCAGAGGCACGCACACCTCGTTGTCCACACCACTCTCCCCACACATAGAGCAGAATTGCTGCTGCCATCTGGTGGGAGAGCAGCCGGGCTGCCGGCCTCATCCACTCCAGTTTGTATTCCTTTGCCTTCTGAAAGAGGTGACCTCTTCTCAAGTGTTCTTTTGAGCTAATGCAGCCTGTTATAGAATCACAGAATCATAGAATGGTTTGGGTTGAAAGGGACCTTAAATAGCATCTAATTCCAACCCCCCTGCCATGGCCAGGGAAACCTCCCACCAGACCAGGTTGCTCAAAGCCCCATCGAACCTGACCTCAATTCCAGGAATGGTACATCGACAGCTTCTCTGGGCAACCTTTTCCAGTGTCTCACCACTCTCATAGTAAATTTCTTCCTAATATCTCATCTAAATCTACCTTTTTTTGGTTTGAAACCATTATTCTTTGTCCTGTCACCATAATCCCTGACAGAGTCCTTCAACAACTTTCCTGTAGCCCCCTTTAGGTACTGGAAGGCTGCTATAAAGTATCCCTGAAGAGCAAGCCCTGGGCATCCCTATTCCCTAGTCCAAGACCTATAACTATGGGACAACCCCTGTTCAGCCAGCCTAAACGTTCTGAACATCACCGTGACACCTGATGCAAGCACTCACGTTCTGGGAAGCTCCTGGGCTACTTGTTTGTGCCAGGAGCAAACAGATGAAAACTGCTCCTGTTGCACAGACTGCATGAAAAGGTGCAATTCTCAAACCTAGCTTAACAGTCAGTGGAGCCACTACTCTGACCATATATGGGAGGAACGCCGGTTTGTTCTGAAGAGTGTTCAGTTTTATTTAAGAATTCAAAATCAATTGTATTTTAATTTTCTCTGCTTTCAGGCAACCAGGAAATTACAAAGATTCTTTTGCAAAGGGCTGATCTGTTAGATAAAGGTGATCAGGCTACCTACAGCTGCAAAGCCAGGTTCACTGTGGCAGCTGGAGGAGCACAGACTGTCCGGAAGGCAGGTAGGTGATGTTGCGGGACCGTGAGAGCTGGTAAGCAATGTCTTCAGCTGCCTCCAGCTTGCGTAGTTCAATCAAGCCATCACCTGCAGTGGCCAGTGAATTGGCAATCAGCTCAGCTGCTTTTGAGTCTCCCTCAGCAGAGATGACAGCTGCTTTCTTCTGCTGCTCAGCCTGAGAGGGAACAAATGAGAAGGAAAATGAAACACAGAAAACAAGAACAAAAAGGAAGGAAAGTGCTACTGTTCTGTTTAAAGTAGCAATTCCTACTTCACCATCCTACTGCTCTTTTCCCAAGCAGAAGACTTAAGAAGGATAAAATAGAAGGTGGTTTTATTCTAAAGCTGTATTTTGACTTTGTTTGTCTAGTGTGGAAAAAAGGTTTAAAAGTCTTTTTGAAATTGTCTAATCTTAACCTCATGAAACATCAACCCACCTAAGGGTACTCCTAGTATAAAGTTATCTAAAAAAAGATTTGAAATCTTCGCCAGTGGAGCTAAATAATCTCTTCTGCTGTTTAATTATCCTGTCTGGTTACATGCATCTTACTACGTCCACTGGATGAATTCTGGGTGAAGTTTCAGGTTCTTGCAACCTTAACAGGTGTTCAGCAGGCTCTCAGCTCTATCAGGGTAGTTTTACTTGGAATTATTTCTGTGGGTGTTCAGGCTCCTCACTGACATCCTGGGTTGATGTGAGAGTACACATTCTCACATGCCATTAATAACACTCCTATGACACAGGCCTCATGCCCTTGATACCAAACACCATGAAAAACTTCAGCCACCTCTCAAAATTCACAAACAGCAGGATCACTCAGGTTGCAAAAATCTCAGCCTTTAACCCCATTTATAAGTAACATATTCCCTTGAGTGTATTCTCTCTTCTCATCCTTGCAGGCACTTCTGTCCTGAAGTCTTACAAGACTGTGACATGAAATAAAAAAGGGAAAAAAATAATAAACAATAAAAGAACCTTAGGCTTTACCTATCCAACAATGATGTGCCAGAGCTGAGAGCTGTATAAGCATTATGACCCTCTGACATCTGTCATTCACCTGTTCAGTACCCTGAACAGGAGATGTTCACTACAAGCTGGACTGGCAAAGACATGCCAGGAACTGTTTCAAAGTGGAATTTCCTCTGAAGGATAGTGTACCTTTTCCACAATAAATCTGGCTCGCTCTGCTTCTTGCTGGGCCACTTGCTTCATTTCAACCGCCTCAGTGAACTCCTTGCCAAAGGTCAGATGTGTCTGGAGGACAGAAATCACAGTCCGCGACAAAGACAATTTACTGCAGCACTGCTATGAACAGCATACCTCTGAGGTAGAAGGCAGCCTGCCTGCATCTGTGAAAATGGAAAACCAGTATCCCTAGAAGAACTGCAAAGTAATAGGAACTATACGAAGCAGGCCTACCCAACTTCTTTGGAAGTGTCCAGAGAGAAATCATAAGCACAACTCCAATCCAGCAGATGGGTTAACACCAGTACCTTAAGGGACATACCATGCTCTCCTGACATCACTTGCTTGCACACCTAGAGGAGGGAGTCTGTCTGCTTGAAGGAAATCCCAGGAGAGATATGGACATACAAGTCAGACCGCACAAGGTTTCATTTTCAAAACTTATAAGGAGGTAGAGGGAAGGAGGGGAGAGCTCCCACCCTTGAATAGCCTTCACAACTAGGAGGAAGTAGTACACATAGAAAAAAAGAATGCTATCAGAAGTGTACATTTTCACTACCTCCTTGTGGCTAAGACTTTCTCCCCGTGTCTCAGGGTGCCTGTGGAACAGCAGCCGATCTTTATAGCAAACTGCAGACTGATCTATCACCCACAAAATCATTTTCTTCTAATTTTAACTATAAAAGCCCTACAGTAGTGAAGTCTGTTGATAAGCCAGTGCATTGGAGCCTGCAAGAGCCTGTTTAAGGTCACAGAAGGCCAGTGACAAAACTAGAGGTACTGACTTGAACTGTAACCACTACATCACATGTAACTGCAGACAGACATAGTCTAAACTTCCAGGCCCTTTATTTGGTCATCCATCGATTCTCTTCCCTACTGCTCTTATTTGAGCAAAGAGAAAAACAGAAAAAGAAGAACCCTTACCAAGGATACATCATCCAGAATGAGGCCAAAAGTTGCTGCTCTCTCTGTGAGGTCTTCACTCACTTGCCTGGAGACCAGCTCTCTTTGAGTGATCAATTCTCCAGCATCAAAGCGAGCCTGAAGTCAGGGTGAACAACAGTGAGAAAAAGGCTCCTATAAATGATTCTCCATGCCCTGCTCATCTTTGCACCCATGAGCCCCAGAGTTAATCCAATTCATTTCCCAAAGCTTGCAAACACTGAACTACCCATGCATTTTGGCATTGGAACAGGCTGCCCAGAGAAGTGTTGGAGTCACCATCCCTGGATGTATGTAAGAGATGTGTGGATGTAGTATTTAGGGACATGGTTTAGTGATGGACTTGGTAGTGTTAGGTGATGGTTAGACTTGATGATCTTAATCATCTTTTCTAACCTAAATGATTCTATTTGAATCAAGAGAAAGATTGGGAATTGCTGTCCAATTAAGCACCTCACATAAAAACATACAAACTGTACTACAGATGGTTAGTGTTTATTCAGTAGTTCCCTGGGGATGCTTCCAAAACCAGAAAACTTCAGATAGCTGAAATGTAAAAATAAATGAGAAGCAAGAATCCAAGTCTTCTGACTCAGACTCCCGCTCTGAAAGGCAGCGCTAACAGTAAGTCATGAAGAAACCCCCTTCTGTCCAGACATCATTCCACTTGAATAAAGGCCAAGCAGTTAGAATGACAGAGGAACACAAAATTGTAGCATAGCTACAATTAGCTCTTCTGGATTGCCCATTAGAGCTGGAGGTGGAAAGAGATTTCTTAGGTTGGAGCACTACATCTTACATCTTCTACACTCTATCAGGTCCCTTGCATACTAAAAAGAAGAAAGAAAGGTGACAGGTGGAGCTCAGCGGTTCTCACACCATTCTTACCACAACAGACTTGAGGATTTCAGTTGTGATTGAGGGCAGAACACGCTCATCATAGTCCTCTCCAATACTTGTGAAAATCCGGGGTAACTGGGCAGTCACTGGTCTAAACAGAATACGCAATGTGATGTTCACATTCTGCAGATCTGGAGAAATACAGTCAGAAGTTTAGCTGCAAACCACAGCAATAGGAAATATTCTGAAGTTGTCCTCTCCAGAGTAAATAAATGAGAAAGGATAAACACTCAGACTTCTTTTTGCCAACAAAAATGAGCAACTTTTAATATTCCTTCCATGTAGGGATCCAAATCTTCCTTACAGATAGGATTTAAGCTTCAGCTTGCAATGCAGGAAATTACTGGCCCTACTGTACACATAGAGATTTTATATTTAAGGGAAGACTTAAGAACTGAAGGAAGGATCCCCTAATCCATTCTGTAACTGAAAGACAGATCAAACCATTACTGATGCTGTGCCAAACTGGACTCAGCATACATGGAAACCCCATGTCCAGAAGAGAAAAGCCTCACACAAATATTCATTTTCTGCAGGTTAGATATCACAGAAGTCAGGACTGTGATAAAGCTTTTTCTCATGCCTATGTCCATCTAGCTGCTAACTAAGCACTGAACTCTTACAGCTGTCTGGTTCAAATACTCACCTTTGCTGCCAGTGATGACAGGTATATTACGAGGGCGAGAACGGCAATCAAAAATGATTGGTTTCTGTACCCAGGGGATGAGGAAGTGGGTACCTTCTCCTACCACTGTGTCCTGGACCCCACGGAATCGGTCAAAGATAACGGCTCTGTGGCCCGCATCAACTGTGGAAGAAATAGTGGTTTAACTATTATGATCAGTTTAAAGTACACACCATCAGAACATTGTCTGTAGAAACAATCTACTGAGATGAGTTAAGATCTTTTGGTATAGGAAAGTGGTGAGATTAATTATACTGTCAGGAACAACAAAGGAAATAAAAAGTCTCAGCCATAACTGGTGACCCCTCAGACTGCTCACAAGAGCAGCATCTAATTGACAGCTTTCTTGAGAAAGGACTCTGCAATCCTCTTGCCTATGGAATGTATAAGGTATAAAACAGCTCAGCAAGGCTTCATGACTGTTTTCCCCAGATGCCATTAGCAATAAAAGCACAGAGCAACCAAAATGCTGACAAAAAGAATATAAAGTGATATCCTTTATGAAGTAAAAGATATACTGCCACTCACCATTGTAAAGAGCAGAATTAACTACTCCACCTGCAACAGCCAACCCCAGGCCAAATTTCCCAAGGCTTTCGAACACTTTTGCAGCCATTTCACATGTGAAGTTCTAGCCCCTTTAGGAAGCTCCTCCTGCAAAAACACACAACTTTGCAGGCGCTTGCCTACAGATCTGAGAATTAATCCTTCTCCAAAAATCCCAACCTGCAATGTTAGCATTCACCCCAGCAACTCGTTTTCTCCCCCTCAACGGCCCCTGCAGCCACACCGGCATCCTCCACCCTGACACCTCGCACTACTTCTCCTTGGGGCTCTAAGCCCAAGGTCTCGCAGATACCCGCGCTCTAGGGTCTCTCCCCTACTGCAGCACCACCCGGCAGGCCCAGGCCGCCTGCCCCCAGGCCACAGCTCTCCCCATCCCCCCGCGCTACCCCGATCCCTGCTCTCCTCTACACTGCCCACACCCTGACTCCCCGCCAGCCGCTGCCTGCACCTTGACCTCCCCATCCTCCTTCCTTCCACCCGCTCCAAGGCCGCTGACCCCTAGGCCGGGCGCCTCGCGAGCCCACGTCCTGCTGCCTCCTGCAGCTCAGCTCAGCTCAGCCCAGCCCGCTCCCACACAGCAGCCCGGGCCCCGGGCCCCGGAGCCGGCCAACCGCGCCGTCCCCGTTTCTTTCTTTCTTTCTTTCTTTCTTTCTTTCTTTCTTTCTTTCTTTCTCTCTCTCTCTCTCTCTCTCTCTCTCTCTCTATCTCCTCCACCCCTCCTCCTCCTCCCGCAGCGCCCCTGACCTCCACATGAATCCACAACCGCCAGCCACACTACGTCTGCGCACTATGCCAAGACGCCCGCTCCTTATTGGCCAACGCTTCTTCATTGCATTCTGGGAAGTGTAGTTCTTCTCCGCCTTCCCGGGCAGTATACAACAGTTCCATGCGAGCACGGCGGCGGCCCGCTGGCTGAGCAAGACCACTTCCCGTTGGCTGTTTTTCCTCCCGCTGCGCGCAGGTTGTCCTGGGAACTGTAGTCCTGGTGGATTGAAGACAGTTAGGGACTGTCCTGGTATGGTGTCCAGAGCGGGGAAATGCTGAGACTTGCGAGGGTTCCGAGTTGCTACCTGAATGCCCAGACTCCGTTCTATGCTCCGTCCTCTTCCTTAGAGTCAGCACAGCAGCTTCCCCTTGTGCGATAGAATCTGAGGCTAGAGGCCTAGGGAACACTTAGGTAGCACAGCTACCCTCCACCCTGAAAGCTTCTTCAATTATGTACATTTTCTTTAAAAGGTGAATATTAGTTTAATTTGCCTAGTTATTTCAGGCAATTACTCCACAACTACCAAATGCGATAGTGAGAAGCCCACTTCCAGCATCCGTTCCCCACAGAGGGATGGACACAGGGATGGAAGGATGCCACTCGATGCTTTGCCCGCCAGGGGAAGGGGAGAACTACTGGGCAGGGAGCCCCACCGCAGCCCCCCTCCTGGAAATCCTGCACAGCAGTTTAGTAAAGTTTGCTTTATGGCCCGCACCCCTTTTGGTGGTTGCGGCCCCGGGAAGTGGCTGTCATCGTGTGTGTGTGTGTGTGCAGGTTCTGTAGCAGGATGGATGTGGAGGGGGCAGGGGCCGGAGTGGGGTATTGGCCCCATGTCCATCGGCTGCTGGATGCAGATGGCCCCTCAGCATGCAAGGGCAGCCCTGTTGGGTGGGAAAGGTAGCTGCCTATTGTGGGACCGGGCAGGGCAGCCCTATGCTGTCTTTGCTCCCCGGGGCGGGGGTGCAACAGCTCTGTGTGGCGGGGGCTGCTTGTGGAGGCACAAGTGTGGGGAGAGGCTGGGGGTTCCCGACAGGATCCCCAGGACAGGGGAGGGCATTGAGGAAGCCAGGTGCCGTGGGATCGGCAGTTGGGGCAGGGAAAGCTCAGGCGCGGATGGTGGGGGGCACAGGCATGGGTCTGCGGGCACTGGACTGTAGGTCAGGAAGCCCGGGGCTGGCTCCACGGTGTCCGCAGTGTCAAGCCGCCACGAGCACCTGGTCCTGCAGCAAGCTGAGAGTTGTGGTCTTTGGGTTCTGAGCTTCCCATTGGTCACATTGGGTTCGTTATTATCATCTCCTTGCCTTTTTTCTTCTAGTAAAATTGTAGTGTTTCAGATCGCCACCGCTCGGCTTCTCAGCCGCGAGCTGTTGCTCAAGGCAGTTACTTCCTACCTAAGACAGCGTGGGGTGCAAATTTCTGCAGTTTTCCTTTGTGCTTTTTCCGGGAAAACACTGTGGGAAGCAGTGCCTGCCGTCCTCGGGGCGGCACCTGCTGGTAAAAAAGGGGTACTGCAGGCGCCGCGGCGCAGCTGATATGCGGTGGCGCCCGCAGGCGCCCTCTGCCGCCACCTGCTGATCAAAAGAATGTAGTGAGGGGGGAAGCGGCTTTTAGGGTTAGGGTTGTAATCCCAAACCCTAAACCCCTAACCCTAAAAACCCTAAAGCCTGAACCCTAAAACCTTTACAACACTAACCCTAAAAATCCTAAAGCCCTAACACTAAAAACTGTTAGAACCCGAACCCCCCAAAAACTTAAGCCCTAACCCTAAAACTCTTAAAAACACTTACAACCCCAAAAAGCCTAAACTGGGGTTGCGGTTGGGGTTTTAGGGCTAGGGCTAGGGCGAGGGCTAGGGCTATGGCTAGGGCTAGGGCTGCTAGGGCTAGGAGTGCTAGGGCTAGGGCTGTTAGGGTTAGGGCTAGGGCTAGGGCTAGGGCTAGAGCTAGGGCTAGGGCTAGGGTTGTTAGGGCTAGGGCTAGGGTTGTTAGGGGTAGGGTTATGGTTGTTAGGGTTAGGGCTAGGGCTAGGGCTAGGGTTGTTAGGGTTAGGGCTAGGGCTAGGGCTTGGGCTACCAACTCCAACCCTAAAACCTCTGTCAACCCTAAAAACCCTATCAACTCTAAAAACCCTCACAGCCTCGACATTAAGAATCCTAAAGCCCCAACC